>JBAJHX010000043.1:18924328-18952429 GCA_037176925.1 Amniataba percoides | reverse complement strand
TGTGTGTGTGTGTGTGTGTGTGTGTGTGTGTGTGTGTGTGTGTGTGTGTGTGGAGGGGTGCTCTGCGTAGCTGACACTTAGCTGCTGTGTTATCGTATCATTGGTGTCCTCATAGAAAGAGCAGAGCAGCACGGCAGCTGGTTAGCTGGAAGAAAAGAGCAGGTGGTTTACGGGGAAGAGCTACGGTATATCTATCTCTGAGGCCCACTGACACACCCAGCTGTGATGTATGCATACGTGCATACATCACAACTACAAAAATGCACTTTATTCCAAGAGCTGATTTAGATTTACTTACAAAATAATACAGTCTTTACTGTTTAAGTTGACCTCTAACCCAGATGAGCTGTGAGAAGTCAGTCACTGGATAAATTAGAACACAGGAAATTTAATTATTCTATACAAGATAAACTTAGTCCATTATATACTCCAGCTCAGAAATTTTTGTTCATTTTAGTTTTGAAAATTGAAAACACTTCTGGCAGCCACTGAGTTCCCCCTGAGCTGATATCAGTACTGAAGGACCTCTATGAGCCTGTTTTTTTTTTAGACTGGGACATATAATAAATGAATTGCTTACTTTTGTTCTTTCCAGGAAGTGCTGGAGTCTCCAGGGGACCCTCCTCTATCAGACCATCATAAAGGCCTTAGCCAAGGTAAGAACTCTTTCAAGGACTCCTGGAGTTTTAGTGGGTTAAGATGAGGACTGTCGGTGTATGAAGTCAGCGTAACACTTTTCAGTTATCTTTTCTGTAAGCTTGGCTGGAAAAGGACAAACATTTATTCTTAGTCCTTGAGAATAAAGGAGCTGAAACTCAAAACTCAGCAGGGTGATATTAGTGTCTTGGGTGCTGACTTACTAATTTAAACAGGTCAAATGTTATGTTTTTTTTGTTTTTTTTTTGTGAAAAGGAAATACACTCCTCAGTTCCCAAATAGGCCCTCAGATCAAATCACCTTCTAAAGGGAGGGGAGTGAGGGAGGCGTGACTGGGTGGGAGGGGTGTCACACACAATACAACCTCTCAGCTGAGAAACCTGCCAGAAAGTCTTATACCTCAGCCACCAGAGTGGTCCAGACACAGAGAGGAAAGAGCTGAGGGAGGAAAGGACTTGTTGAGGATACAGAGAGCAAAGACAGAACAGGGGTGTAATCATTAGATTCTTACCAGAAGTAAAGAAAAAAACTGGAGTAAAGAAATAAACAGAAAGAAACTACCTGAGACCGTTCTTTAATGTAGTCTTGATATGGGAGCAGAGTGGACTAACAGGCTCAGAAACAGGTAATGTCCATTCATTTCTCTATCATGAGTATCAGTATTTTCATATGTGAGATTGTTCTCACCTGCCTGTAGTGATCAAGGTACGCTGTAGTATTATGGTGTGGCTTTTCAGGCCAGAAATATGGTTTTAAATGTGTGTGTGACTATGGACATTGAAAAAACAAGGACTTAGGACTGATGGCAGTAACTGTGTAACTGTGTGTGTGTGTGTGTGTGTGTGTGTGTGTGTGTGTGTGTGGAACAGATAAGGGGATCCCCCTCTGTTTCCAAAACGCCATGGAAACGCTGAGAGACATGAGGCAAGCCTACCAGGATGCAGGGAGGGGAAGCAGGTGGGCAGAGTGAAATCTCACAATCTTTAACACACACACACACACACACACACACACACACAGACATTCTTGTTCAGAGCTTTGTGCAGTCTTTTTGAATGTGGATTTCCTATAAAGAAGCAATACATTACAAGCTGATGACACTAAACTGTCAGTATTGACTGTGCAGACGTGTGAGCACATCAGCATCTGTGCATACGTAAGCACAAACAGTCGTGTACACACAAACATTTGATGTGAGTACAGTTAACACTCCATCCCCCCGCCGCACAGCCACTGGTGTAAACAGCACACTCTCCCTGGACTAGTCTGCTTCTGTTTCTTACTTTTACATCAACAGCAGAATAGTGTCCTATCGAGTTACAATCCTGTCCTGTACACAGGCACCTGTCACTGTGTCCAAAGGACAACCTGTTCTGCCCAAACAGGTTAGAAACACAGAGACAGGGGGAGAGAGGGCTTTGGTGAATCAACCCATTGTCTGTTATGTGGAGCTCTCACCACTGAAACAAGTCCAAGCTCTCCAAGGAGAATAAAGGTCTTTGAGCGGGTCTCTAATTTCATAGCATCAGCTTCCAGAAATAGGAAAATGAGGCTTTTGGAATTATGTTCACTTCAGCACAAGGCAATAAAACTCATCAGCATTTGTAATCCTTGACTTAATATTGTTAATGAGAATTTCTCAGTTGAGCCCCGGCAAGCATTCTTTCAAGTAGCTTTAACATATACTTTGTTTTCTCCAAGGCAAAATTAACTGTTTAACTGTCTCTCTTCTCCTGCTCAGCAAAGGGGGTTTGTCTCTGCCGAGCCTGTGCAACAGCAGCAGACGCTGGAGCCATCTAGATCCTCCTCCCTCATCTGGTTTACTGAGCTCCAGGACCTCCTGCCTGCCTGTACCCCCTGGAAACAGGTACATACTGTTTAGGCATTTGATGTTCCTTAAGAGCGGCTAATCAATAGCAGACAACCAACCTATTACCCTGTTTATCACCATCTCATTTCAGGCTTAAAAACTGAGGGTTTGGTTACATTTTAACTCCTTCGGCACACCTTTTTCTTTGGGAGGGCTCCCATCCCCCACATGCCCTATCCTCTATCTTAATTATGGTGGCTGGGGGGGGTGACACAAGTCGTAAATCTATGAATGAAATTAATTATTAATTAAAAGCTATTATTTAGCTGTTAATGCTTGAGTGTTAAAGATCAGCTATATTATATGCATGCATTGAAAAGCAGCAGGGAAATCTTATTTTCCTTCAATATTATGCTAATTGAACTTTTTTTGTATTCCAATGATACAGTGCACCTTTGGCACTCAGACAAAGTGTTTAAAATGTCTCTTGCAGGCAGAGAACACGAAGTGTGGTTGCTGCATCCCCGTCCTCACCCGGGCTGCTGTCTGTGGCAGAGACCAGCCAGCTCAGCCAATCAGCTCCCAGCATCATGGAACCACTCCTGTGTTCAAACACTATGATGCAGGCCAGAGCACACATCCAGACACGTATGTACATGTACATGTCTTGTGTATAAACCTCTGAATAAGATAATCACAGTTAATTCAGCCTTGACTCACTCATTTTACATTAAGCTTTTACATTAAGCAATATCATTTCAGAGGAGTTCGATACAAAAGGAAACAGTGTATAGATATACAGTGTATAGATATACAGTGATAAATAATGTGGAAACAAAATTATTTTAATATGAAGTTCGAATAGTGGCTTCATGTTTGATGATTCTTGTGTGCATAACTTTGTAAATGTAGAATCTCTTGCTGTCTGCAGGTCTGGGCTCTCAAGATACGGTAAATGAACAAAAGGTAAACTTCAACCTCCTTATATTAGTTTTGCCTATTTGCCTGGTCAGACTTCCATCCCTGTTTTCTTCCATTCATGTAAGAGTTATCTACCTTGTGATTCATAATCACTGAATTACTATCAGTGTCCTTATTCTCTGCAGTTGTCACTCGGTCTCTTGCCGGCTCTGCATCGCAGGACACCCAAGCTGTTGGCACCACTAGACAGGAGGCCCAGGGACACTGCAGTTCTGCCAGTACTGAAGCACCAGGTTCCCCTGAAGCCCATTAGCCGGAGCCCCCTCTGCTCCAGGGCTCGGCTGAGGAGAGAGATGCTGTCCCGGGGCAGTCCACGCACCGGCCCTATGACCACTAAGGGTGGTAGCGAGGAGAGCGGGTCCAGCAGCAGCAGCAGTTCCATCGATCTGGAGGATGAGGATGAGGAAGATGAAAGCGATTCACATGAAAGAGCTTCTGGAGAAGACAGCCATCTGCAGCTTGTTGCAGAGAGGTTGTTGCAGTGTACAAATGGTGTCAGCTCCACGGAGGCAGATTTGATTGGGAAGACAAGAAAGCATTTTACAGTTCAGTCAAGCAAAAGACATATTCTACCAATCGACAGATCATCATATAACCTGGATGGAGAGCCCGTCAATCAAACGAGACATCCTCTCAACACTGAAAAAGCTATGAACTGTCACTGTGACAGCAAAGCAACCAATATGAATCATACAGAGCCTGTTGACAGTCAGACCTTTATAAAATGTAACTATGCACAAGGAAGTACTATCAATCATACAAAAAACACTGTGAATAATGAAAACACATCAAGATCTAAGGAAGAACCTGAAACTGAAATTAGCCATGGGAAAACTTTTAATATGAATAATGAGCAGAGTGATGGTTTCACATGCTTTGAGGGGAATTGCAATAATGACCTGTGTATAAAACAGACAAGAAGAACAAAGGATAGCTGTTGTGAAGATACCCTGTTAGATAATCCAACCCCTCATAGGGAGGATGTAAAGTTTAATATCTGCACTGCTGAGGAGTTATTTACTCCAGCTATAAACCTTCCGCAGTCAAAGATCAATCCCAAGAGAGATGAGAGGATGATGAAAGCCTTGAAGCCTGTTCGGAACAAAGAGAGAAGAAATGTTATGAGCTGTGAACTAAGAGCAAATATTCAAACCAACCAGCAATCCTTCAACATACTTGCACACAAAGATCGAAGCATTCTGAACCGGAGTAAATGTAAAAAGTACTCCTCCCTGTCCACACAAGTTAAAGATAAAACCAGGAAAAGCCCTGAACTAATACTTAGTGGAGAGACGGTCACAAAAGTAAAATCTGGTAAAGGAGCTCAGTGTAACACTGGAACCCCGTCACCAAGAAAGAAGGTTACTGATCATGCACAGAGCAGAAGAGCACATCCTGACAAGTTGATCAGCAACAAAGCTCAACAGCACCTACAAGTGAGGGACCTGAAGAGCATCCGGCAGCTGAAGAGACCTGGTGTAGCAGGGACACAGAGGTCTAAATCCTCTGTGGACTTCATAACCTACAAAGACATGTTTCAGCAGATACACAGTGGGGATGAAGGACCAGCCATCTACGAGATGTTTGCTGGTCCAGCCTATGATAACCTTCGAGTTTCCAGCTCCTGTGACAAAGTTAAGGACAGACAGGTCCAGTCAGCTCCATCTAGGAAGACACCACAACGCCTTAAAGTCAAACACAGACCATTAAAACAAGCACAGAACAAACTGAGGAGAAGCCCAGGAGAGAGTATGGGGTTTTCAGCAAAAAGCAAACCAAAACCTGCCTCCTCAAGGGCGAAACCCAATCTCACACCTGTATCAAAGAAAGGTCCACATAAAATGAAGGATATAATGGACAGGCACACACAGTCTGAGATACTTCTCTCAAAGGATGTTGACATTTCTCAAAATATTTTTCAAGAACATGCTGAGGATCATTTATCTGTCATAGAGGAGGCTCTTTCTAGATCTGAGACATTAAAACCAGATGACAACACACCAACTACACGAGCCACCTCACCTTATGCTGAACATTGTAGTCACATGCATCTGAATATGAAGGAAATAAATGTGCATTCATCAGTAGAGAACTCTAAACGACCAATTCCAGAGCTTGTGTTATGTCTTAGCACCCAGCAGCCAAAGATCAACACTTGGACAACCTCCGACAGTAACAGCAGCCAAACCATCATGTCACCAGTTTACCAGAAGTTTCTAGATGAGGTGGGCGATGGGCCACTTACAGACGACCTGCTGCAATGTCTGGCTGAGGAGTTGATCTCATTGGATGAGAGGGATGTATCCATTGGCCCGGGTCCTGAAAACCTGGAACCAAGGAAAGAGGAGTCCAGCAGAAAAGATGAGCCTGTATCAGGAGGAAATACTTTTCCTGAGGTAAACCTTTTGCTACACATAATGATCAAAAGTAACTAAACTGTTCTATTCACCGTAATTAAGCATACATTCAAACACAATCTCTCCTTGTTCAATCATTTGTTCTGTCATAACTCCACAAATATTAAGGCAGTATGAAAACTTTTAGGGGAAAGATACTGAGAAATTGAGTGGATTGTAATTTTTCTTTTCACATGAAGGGTTCTTTGATTGTCCAAAATTTACATTTGAACTCAGTTACTATGCCAACCTTCAGTTTGTGTATTTTATTACAGGTTAATTCAACAGAATGTGCTGCTCTGTTGGGTTCTGGTTTGACTGTAGATGGCACTATCACATGGACAAAGGGTGAAGTACTCGGCAGGGGAGCCTATGGGACAGTAAGTACACGAACTTAAATATTAAAGTAAACCTAGCATAATCCATACAAGTAGATACACTGCATCCTTGCAACACTAATTTCGAGTGCTGAGGCACTCACAAGGCTTCACTGCACACTGAGTCTTTAGGTGGTATTTATACAACCTTACACAAATACAACATTACAATATCACACATTATCATACATTATCAATATCTATCTAAGCCTGGAAATCATTGCTGCATTCTTATAAGGTGTACTGTGGGCTGACCAGCCGGGGCCAGCTGATAGCTGTGAAGCAGGTCAGCCTGGATGCCTCCAACCCTGATGCTGCAAAGAAGGAGTACAGTCGTCTGCAGGGGGAAGTAGAACTCCTAAAAAACCTTCGACACACCAACATTGTAGGCTTCCTTGGGACGTCTCTTTATGAGCATGTGGTTTCCATCTTTATGGAATATATCCCAGGAGGATCCATTGCCAGCATCCTTCACAGGTTAGATTGACTCTAATCAGCTTAGAGGACTTACCCACAAGTATCTGTTGAAACAATGAGATTTAGGAATGCCTCATGTGTGAGAAAATGTCAGAGCCAAACCAAAAATGAATGATCTTTAATAAGGATTTTTAACACACGTTGTCTCCTTTACCTGCCACAGGTTTGGTCCTCTCCCAGAACGTGTACTGGCGCTGTACACCCACCAGATCCTGGAGGGAGTGGCCTTCCTTCACCATAACAGAGTGATTCATCGTGACTTGAAGGGTAACAATGTCATGCTAATGCCCACTGGTGTCATCAAGCTCATAGACTTTGGCTGTGCACGCCGCCTCAGCTGCCTGAACCACACAGCAAGCAACAGCGGAGATCTGCTCAAGTCTGTACATGGCACACCTTACTGGATGGCACCAGAGGTAGGTAGAGTTAATGACTTAAGCCGTATTTATTCTATTGGTAGGCAGAACCAATAACCGCCTTTTTGATCTTGTCTGACTCTTGGCATCTTTTCTACTCCTCAGGTTATCAATGAAACTGGGTATGGCAGGAAGTCAGATATATGGAGCGTAGGTTGCACAGTGTTCGAGATGGCCACAGGGAAACCACCACTGGCACATATGGACAAGATGGCTGCCTTGTTCTACATTGGCGCTCAAAGAGGCTTGATGCCCTCCTTACCGAATGGGTTTTCAGATAATGCAAAGGACTTTGTCAAGATCTGTCTGACAAGGTAAGACTCAAACTCAAATACACCTTTTGTTGAATGAATCGCACATTCCTTTCAGGCATTCAATTTCCCTTTGAATCGCTTCCTATTTGAAAGATATACTTTTAATCAATTCCAGTGACCAGACATTAAGGCCATCTGCAGACCAGTTGCTGAAGCATTCATTCATCCCCCAAAATGAGACTGGAGAGACCTCTCGGGAAACACAGGAGAAGAACTGCTGTGGTCACCCAAAGGGACTATGTGGTTAACACCAGGATGGGTTCAACTGGACATTCAACAAATTAATTTAGATAGTGACTCAAAATAAAAAGTATTCTCTTGTTACGCCTTGAGGGCCTGCCACCTATCCCCGGAGATTCACCATTGGTGTGTTGGGGAGCCTGAGGCACTGGGCTTGTGTCTCAGACATTACTAGACTGTACATCCAGAAGATTAATCTGTAGTTATTGCATTCTTAAGATGAAGTTTAAAAAGATCTATATGAGAAGCACTTTTATGCATATCCCTTGATAAAATAACAGAACCTATAAAATGTGAAAACATAGACGCCATATTTTTGTTACCAACTTCGGTTGTTTTCGACAGCAAGCTTAGCAATGTGCCAATCTTGTAAATACCTTCATTTTTAGATACAGTGTACCTCTAGGTATCTGTGCTATATACGTAGGCTCTGGTAAAATGCATGTACTACATATTGCAGCAAACATTGTAAAAATTATAGGAATTGCAATAAATTAAAGGACTTCCACAATCTACTTCATCAGTGCAGAGGACATAAACTACTTCTTGTTAGCTTTGCTCTGATGGGGTATCATTTTGGAGACTGCTTAAGTGACAGGCCAATAACTAAAACCTTTTATTACTATGAGCTACTGCAAAAGCAGGTCATCTTAGTCAAATCTACACATCAGTAAGTTTCTGTACTAATGGACTAGTAGTATGGATGTATGAGTAAAAACATGACAGCAACAACCAGGGGTTTTACAGTGTCAGGGTAGTGGCAACTTTGAAGTTTATTCATAATACTTAAATGAAAAGAAAAAGAGGAAGACTGGCCTATGCAAATGTGCCCACAATAGTTTTTGTTCTGTGTGCCCAAGTGTAAAATGAGGGTGCAAACTATCCAGCCTTCTGCATAATTGGTAAATTTCACACTCTGAATTAAAAGAGTAATTCAGTCAAGAACAGAGGGGAGGATCATGTTGAGATGTGAGAACAATATAGAGTCTAATGTATGAAACTGATGTCAAGACGTGTCCGGACAGGTACATGGCTGAAAATGTCAATTCAACACATTGTATGAGGACATCTGTGACAGAACCTATTTAGGACGTCCAGATTGCAAATACTTGAGGTTTCCAAAGTATCCAGCAGGTCATGTGGCATAATTATGACCAATTGGTCATTGCTCTGCCAACTGTATTGGGATGGAACTGAGCTGATTTTTTTTTTTTTTTTTTAAATAGTACCCTGTTAATGGTTGATTGAATAATACTTACATGTATCCCCTTCATGGGCTGACATCTAAGGGCTACAGCTTCATGTCATGAAATTATGTCTAATGCACTTCAAAGTAAAAAGGGTTAAGTAAACTTTAATAGCACACTACTACTGTCTTTGTCAGTTTTTTTGAGGCACAACCTTTGGCATCCAGCTTAAGGTCTATTTAGAGGTCCAAAACATTTTTTGGTACAAATTGCATTGCTATGATGTGAAATGGTGTTGGATGTGCCTGTGTTAATGGGGGCATTGACTGCTATTTCCTGTAATGGAAAAGCACAGTACACTGCACCGTCATAGGAAGGCCGTTAGAAGCACACACCAGTGGAATGCTGCAATCATACACCCATGATGCCCAATCCGTTGATCAACAAAATAAAAGTCTTTTATAGGTATTATAGTTATTTTGTTATACTTACAAGCAGCTCCAAACCTGAGTAGTCATGGTATAGCTTTTTTTTCTTTAAACATACAAAAAACGTATGAACATTTGTCTCCACTTTCTGTAAACAGCAAGTACGTGTTCTCCTTTTAAATCCCTTTGATGATTGAAACATGCAAATCATACGCACAGTACTAAGTAAGTATAAAAAGAAATCAAGACAAGAAAGTAATTGAGGAGATGAAACTTTACATCTAAAAAAAAAATGCATCTATCAACAGTACTAAATGGAATGCCAGCAAACATAACTTGAACTCATCTCCAGCTGGCCACTGGTTTCCTCCATACAACCACAGAAATGGGATTTAATTAAATAATTTGTTTAAAAAAAAATAGGAGGAAAATGAAGAAAGTGCACCTTCCATGCCTTTTATAGTACTTACTAATACTTTTGTTTTCCCATATGGGGATCTGAAATGTATAGGGAAAGACTTCCCCCCCTAATGAAAGAACACACACAGGCACACAGACACACACACACCTCTTTGCATGCGCACCCACAGACACAGACAGACACACACGTGCCCACATACACATCCACCTTTGCACATTCCTAGACTTATTTGAGGAGGAAGGAGAACCAAGCAGCAATTCAACACACTAACAAAAAGACAGGACTGCTCATCACAGCCCAGAGATCTGACAGTCAGGAAGCATAATTTTTC
The DNA here is from genome assembly GCA_037176925.1 of Amniataba percoides. Taxonomy (NCBI): domain Eukaryota; kingdom Metazoa; phylum Chordata; class Actinopteri; order Centrarchiformes; family Terapontidae; genus Amniataba; species Amniataba percoides. Next base: position 18,942,394 of record JBAJHX010000043.1, on the reverse strand, counting down.
ATTTTTCTCAGAAATTGAGATGTCCGATGTCCGACAATACTTTTCTTTTTTTCTCTTTTTTTTTGCAGATACGTTTTTCTGCCTTTCAGTAAAGGGTTTATCGTCACATAAAGAGTTATTTTCCTAGGGCACTTAACAGGGAGGTGAGCATAGTCTTCAAAGTCCAGACTGGGTAGTTTGTTGCCATTTCCATCTGCTGACCATGGCTGCAGAGAGGTGGACTCAGTGTCTCTGCTCTCCCACCCCATGTGGCGATTCACTAGGAGGGTACTGCTGAGAGGTCCGCAGCCCACCTGGGTGTGACAGGAGGGGAGGAGGAGAAACAAGAATAAGGAAGAGGAGGAGGGGGAGGGAGGTTAGCCATAGAGCTGCAAGCCAGACGAGACACACTGCAGTACAGGAGAGGAGCAAGGAGGAAAAAAAGGGAAAGAAATAGATGTAGTACCTGCAGCACCAGTGCCACCCTTGGAGATTTTGCTCACTTTGGAGCAGGAAGTGGAGAATGAGGAGGAAGGGTGGTGGTTGTGGCTGGCCTCAGGGTACGCCCTCTTGCGCGATGAAGACAAAGAGGTGGATCCAGGAGGAGCAAGCGTAGTCCCTTCCATGCTGACCATTCCTGGCGGGCCGCGTAAAAGGCTTCCCCCACCGCCTGTCCCCTCCATGCCTCCTCGTCCATTCCCACTGTGTGTGTGTGGATGAGGGTGACTGTGCTTGTGGTGGCGATGGAGGTTGTGATCTGGTCCGTGATGTTGTTTCTCCTTGCTCACCAGAGGACTGGAATGTTTACTCTTGTTGTTGTTGGCAGCCATGCCTTCATCTGATGAGCTGTGACGCTCAGATGATGAAACTTTTATCTTCATCTTGAGCTCATCTTTGCTTGGTTGGCCACTTTTATCCTGCTGGGAGCTGCCACCAGACCCAGGGACAGCCAGACGGAGCTTAAGCGAGCCTTTGTCCCGTTTGTCACTGTGATGACGTCTGTCCTGCCCTGAAGCTGAGGAGGATGGGGCTTTAATTTTCATTGGAGACGCGGTGGTGCTACCACCACCACCATGGGATGTTTGGTGAGACTGTGAGTGTTTTTTGTGGTCTACTTGGCTTGTAGAAGATGGTGCATAGGTCGAAGAGGAGGAAGACAACACACTTCCCCTTATATCGCAATCCACAACTCCTCCATGCTGTTCATGACTACGTTTCTGCCCAGAGACAGCAAGTTCTGCAGCATGTTTCTCTCTGTATTTGTCTAGAGACAACTTCTGTGCTGATGAAGGAGGTGGAGGAGGCTGAGCTGGTGGAAGGTAGGCAGACTGAGGTGTTGGCTGATGTTTGCCACTGCCACCAGCTCCTTTTGGTTCCTGTTTGACAGGATTGAAGTCTAGTGTTTTCTCAGTCCTGTATACCGGTGGATGCTGAAGCAAAGAGGAAGTGGAGGTCTGCAAAGATAGTGTGGGCTCTTGGTGAGGGATGCTGAGAGGTTCCTGTTTTATACAAGTGGAAGTGTAGCCTGCCAGGCTCTGGTTGCCCTGGGGCCATTCACTGTGGCTAGCAGGATTGTATGTGCCAGCCAAGGTGTCCAGAGACAAGGGTGCACCTCCAGACTGGCCAGGCATGGAAACAGTGAAGGCAGCGCCTGCTTTGGAAAAACTTGGGTTGGTGGAGACTCCAGGGAGTGAAGGTTCACCTTGAACTTGGAGCATGGAAGGCCCACCAAAGGAGTTGTCGGTCAACTGACTGCCTTCAGTCTTGGGCTTTTTGGCAGCTTGTGTTGCCTAAAGCGTGAAAAGACATTTGTGACACTATTGAGAACTTGGTTTTAGTTCACCGTATTAGCACAGTGGGACAGATGATCAGTGCAGTGGAATATCTGTGTATTGATATGTATGCATATATGTACAGGTTATATTTGGGATTTAGATGCTGCTACCAATGCTGTCATACAGTTGTTTGTCAAACTAGGGTGTGAATGTATAGATTCTTTAATATAGATTCAAACTGGCACTTTAGCACTTTGCCAGTTTAAAAGATTCAATAGGTACACGTAACAGTTTTGGTGAGACTATCTACTTTGATATCCTGCGCTAGTAAATCATAATTTAAGGTGAAACATGCCTTTCCTATGAATGAAATAACAGCAATGCAATCCTACCCTCCAGTTGCGTATCCTCTTTAACCGGCTGGGTGTCTTCTCCAGGATTTGTAGGAACTCATGGGTCAACTCTATAAGTGCAGCCATGAATGGTGTCATCAAACAACCTCAAGTTTTGCTGTCATACTAATACCGTGTAATGGCTTATTCTCGCATATACTATAATAAAACATGAGAATTCTGATCTCCCCTCAAGTAAATGTTTATTAAACAGACAGAAAACATTACTAAATATATCATGCAATTTAATCTACTCATTGTAACATTAGGAGAAGTGAAACACTCATTCAGTCTTACCATCAAGCAGCTCGAGAGTGACAGTGTTGTCCACATACTCCCACCAATGTTTCCCATCAGTGGAAACTGGGATCTCCCAGTTGGACCATTTACACGCCAGGTGGATGCACACACAGGCTATCACCGTGGGCTTGTACTGGAGGCAGAAGGTAGTGAGGTGTAGACTGTGTGTTGAGTGAGTGAAGGAATGCGTGCGTGTAAGAAAGTGTTTCACAAATGTAATGGTGTAGGTATGCAAGTTCATTCAGACGAGTCCGGAGAGGCCCCACATGTGGAGAGAAGGGGGGAGAAAAACACAGAAGGAGCAGACAGCTTTAATTTGCTGTAGGTTGCAAAAGATATAACATTATTTGACTGTGTTCTAATACAGCTTTGTGTGTTTGAGCTCATGTCACAGTCATCTCTATAAAATGCAGGATTCATATAATATAAGGACAGAAATCCCACTGTAAAGGTATGCACCAAATTGTGACATGTGACAATGCTTTATGTTTCAAGGAACTTGGTTGGTTCAGATTATGGGACAACATAGCAAAAATAAGGGAAGTGGGATGGGGGCCACGTGTAGTAGTTACGTGTAGTTTGCCTGTTGTGAAACACTGGACCCTGAGACCACTCATATGACAGTTGCATCATTGTCCACTTGACTGACGCAGGGCAGTCCTGACAACCCTCTCTTTACAGGTCTCTCTGTCTATGGATTGTGTTGAAAGAGATAAACCTAGTAGGTCCTCCACATCAATGAATCATTGGCACCAGTGCTGTCAGTGTTAGGGGTACACTGAAGTCTCTGCATGGTTACTGAGAGCTTTCCAAAATTAAACATCATGGATAATTTGACCTGTGGCTCAAGGGCAACGCATTGTGTAAAAAGAGTAATATTGCTAGCAACAGTGAGATTGCAAGAGTGAAGAGTAATGCAATTTTAGCTCAGTTAAACAGTACAGCATATTAATTTTTATAGTCAAAACTGAAGTCTTTCTTCCTTTCAATTCCTCTTTCACTCACTCAAACATAAATTGGTAAATACTACATCAGAACCATGTTTTCCCACAATATTTTACCAGACACTTAAGTCATGAATATACTATTGGAATCTTAAGGCATGAATATAAAGTTTCAAGAAAAACATAGTCCACGATACAGCCAGACTTAGTATCACTTTACTAGCACCATGCCTCAGCATGAAGCTACAGTAAAAAACAAATTATAACTTGCCTCACTCAATTTGAAAACAATTTGGTTAGATGAATGGTTACTTGAACTGTGAGACAAGTACAATGTCTGGAGTCTGTCAGATTACAGTGGCATAAAAGACAGCAATCACTCATAGCTCAACATTGGCTAAATTTGACCACTAAAATTGTTGAGGAATGATTACATTTAAATAAATCAGTCTGTATAAGTATTGAGATATTTTAAGGTCAGTCAGTTGTGCCAACTCAGGAAAAAACTTAAAATGCCATTCACAGTCAGCCTCCAGACACTGTGAACCGATTTCAAGTTATTACATTAATACCAACTCCTTTCCACCGCCAACTACACGAACCCTTTAAGGACCCAGTATGTAGTGCAAACCATAACATTTAGTCCTTGCTTTATAAAACATAATCGCAGAATGATCTTTAACCACATGAAAGACACTTGAATAATATTTTTACATATTACATATGCTGCAGGTCCTTAATGGGTCACTATTATTTTTCAAGTCTGTCGCATGAGCTACATGTATGAAAGAGTGTTGTAAGAGTTAGAAGAGAGTCAAGCAAATATGGCAAAAGGTGACACTATTTTGGGAGAAAATGCATTTTAAACAAATGAATATGGAAAAGAAAATTTAAAAATGAATCTGTGGTACTTACCGGAAGGACCTCTACGAGAAATGTTTACATCTGTGAAATCTTTAGCTGCTATTCAGGCTACCAAAGTGTCTTTCTTTTAGAATTATGCACTTTTTCGCAACCGAACAAACATGTGGGTTTCAAGCGCACCACTACACTTCACATCTTGCATTCAACCCATCTGTGCCAACACGTGGTCCCTTGTACAATACACCGCACTGCGACTGGGGCCGGTAATGCTACGAGCCACCCTGTCCCACATCCTTTGAACAAGGGAGGGGAGCTGAGGGAAGGAGGCAAGCATCCCAACAACCACCAGCGCAAGTAGGGCCCGTTGGACACTGAAAGGGTACCCTGCATTACAGGAAGCTATGGTGTGCAGTCAAAGTGCAACAAAGGAGGGGCAGGATAACAACCTGTTGGTAGCCATGAAATAGGAAGTCTGTGCCAGATCCTTGCTTGCTGCAAGAGAGACAAAAACAGAAAAACAGCAAAGAGAAAAAAATGATTACCATTTCTGCAAACCAAAAGCATTTCATTATCATCAGGCCAGGAACTGAATGTTTTTATGCTCACTTTCAATACACTGATTAAGCCAAGGCCAAGACTGAAAACAAAAGTAGCTGCAACCTGCTGCTTCATTTGGAGCCTTAAGTAAGCTGGATGTAAAATCGCAACAATTAGTCCATTAAATGATTACCTGTCAACTATTAAATTACAAGCCAACTATTTGGATAATTTGAATATTTTTCTAGAAACGTTGTCAAATTCTCTGATTTCAGCTTCTCAGATGTGAACGGTTTCTGGTTTCTATTCTTCTATTTCAGTAACCTGACTGTTAAGAACAGCAACTTGGACCATGGAAAACAGTTAAATATGTTCTACTATTTTCTGAATTTTACAAGCACCGTATTTTTCGGACTATAAGGCTTAAAATCCTTAAATTTTGTCAAAAATCGACAGTGCGCCTTATGTATGAATTCTGGTTGTGCTTACTGACCTCGAACCGATTTTATGTGGTACACAGCGCTCAAAAACCTGTCAAAATGTTTTAGTACGACTTTGGTAAGCTACGAAGCTGCACTGCTTGATGGGTTGTTGGAGCATTACGGCCACCGTAGTCAGGAGCCTAGAGGAGTGATACATACTGTGTTTAATGTGCCTTATAGTCTGGTGCGCTTTATATATGAAAAAAGATCGAAAATAGACCATTCATTGACAGCGCGCCTTATAATCCAGTGCGCCCTATAGTGTGGAAAATACTGTAATTAATAATTGGGATATACAACAGATCAACTGATAATTAAAATACTGCCTTAGTTGTAGCCCTAGCTGGAAGTTTTAAATTAAGTCTGCAACAAGAGATGTGACATAATTCAGGGTCATCAATGAATGACTTTAAATGTGACTCTATCATAACCATGTTGTGTTGTCATTTCATAAAAATTCAACTGAAGGCCTTGTTTAACAGTGCACAGTAATTTGAGTGTGACATACTGCATATCCATATCCCATCGTATTCCTCTGAACAGTATTATACTGACTTCAAACGTGTCATCCAGCCAGGTAAACTACCAAGTGATGGTAACTTTCCTCTAAAAAGGCAGAAGGTGTTTTTCACAAATACATTTCGAGATGGCGCAGTGGGAAGGTCAGAAATTAAAATTACTATCTGAATTCCATTTAGCTCCTTCAGTTTTCTGGTCTTGCTTGTTGGGAACTTATAAAAATGCAAGCCACTTTTAATGTTACAGTTAACATCTGGGTAACACCCCAAATCAAAATGATTTCAACTCAGTCTTGGGCTTGGCCCAATAGGCGTCAGGAAATGTAGCTGTTTATGTGACATGTGGTAAAGAGATCTCAAGAAGGTCATCAAAAGAGAAAGAGGTGTGTGTGGTCATGTAACCATTAAATCAGCATGGTTTTACCCCCCCTCCCCACTCATATCTGAGGTGGGAAAACAAGAGCAGAGGGCACAAAGAGCAAAGAAGGAAGCCTCTACCTCGCACTAGCTGGGAACATTTCACCACATCAGTGTGTGGGTGATCAATAGTAATTTCAAAGCCTGGAACAAAATACATGACAGGTGAGTTCAACAGACACAGTTGGGAGGTGACATGTCATTTTATGATTAAACAAACAATCCTAGTGCTCCATTTTAAGGCTATCAATTAAGACTCAAGCAAAGCATCTATATGTTTTTGAATAGTGGAACTTGATGATCAATTCATAGATGTATGTTACTCATTAAGTGCAATCAAATCAAATCAATCTTTTATTCAGGCATGACAGACATTTCTCAGTACTGGATGCAATCAATATATGAGCACAAGTTGTTGTAGCCATGAAATAAAATCTTGCACGGCAGTGAAATGGAGATTAGATTATCAAATAAGTCCCCGTGAAATAGAAAACATGGCTTTGTGACTAATGTTGGCAATGAGAGAATGACATGTCACCTTTACATGATTTACTGAAAATATGCACATGACAAAATATAGCAGCCGATAAAACATTTCACTCAACAGGCTGTAATGAATAAAGTCAACAGTGATCAATAGCACTACTCCCATACTGATAATGGTAAGCCAAAGATAATGACTATGATAATAAAAAAACGCTATCTCTCTTTCAAGTCATCCACTCCAGTCACCACTACTTACCCAGGGTCTGCAGCACTATGGATTCAAGTATCACCAGCTCTTGAGCTTGCTGGAGGTATGCCTGAAGTTTGATAGACAGTCATTACAACACAACTGTAATGAGTCTATTGATCTATCCCCCTAACAGCTGATTTAAAAATGGCCAAAACCCCAAATAAAGAGGCTCATTTTAAGGTTTCATTTAAGCCTTGTTAGGTGCAGGTGTCTGGTACACACCAACAGTAGGCCAGGGAAGTGAATATATGGTCCTTTTTAGAGGAAAGGCAACTTTGCACAGCCAGTTATACACAAGGAAACCATGACCACTGAGAGAAATGGAAAGTCAAGATGCAGAAAAGGGAAAAACACTTCAAGAGTATAACATGCAGAGTGTCCTGGACTTACATTGCTTTTTGTGTCTAGAGGAGATTCTTGGGGATTTAGGCAAGCATGTGCAACTTTGATCACATGTTCGAGTTTCCGAGGTTGCTCTTCCACTTTTGCAGCCAAGAATAAGGTGGTCGGAGATATTATCTGCACAAAAGCACATAGGCATTCGAACATATATCCATACTTAACAGTGAAACTCTTGTACAAATCTGCCCAACGTGTTGTATAATGTAGCATTATATAACAGCATACTTACATTCCTATGGAATTTGGTGAAAGAGTGGTGCATATAAAATCTATGCATGTAAACAATGGCTGTATTTATTGTTAGTTGAGAGCTGGAGTGTCAGTCAAGGGAAATCTTATTCATAATTTAGTTTGTAAATAGAAAACACAATTTGACACTCAGGGTAAAGATACACGACATTTCATTACAAAAACATACACAAAAGAACACCTGATTAATTTAATATATCATTTAAAATAACATGAAACCATATACTGAACGCCTGTCTTACAAAGGAGACACCTGCTCCACTAATGCCACAGCCAAACCACAGTTCCAAGAAGAAAGCTAACAATTTAAACCATGAGTGATTATATAAACCCAAGAAACACCAGTGGGCAGTGTGTTAACTTCAAACAATGCTTCATCAAGGTAACGTCCACATGTGAGCGACAGGAAGCTAACCTTGGAGGTTCATGTTATCTTTCCCAACTGGTCAAAACAGGCTCAACATGGCAAATGACATAATCTACTGCAGCAGGTCGTTATTTCACGGACTCAGCTCTACGGGCAGAGGGGTTTGGACATATTATCTCGGTGGACAGAGCAGCTGCAGCTTTCCACTCCCCTGATGGCCTAAAACTCCACCAGCTAGCTAGTTAGCATGCTACATTGGCGCCCGACTAAAACACAAATTTGTAATTCAGCGGAGATACCGATTTGTGCAGATTAAGTTTATATACTACAGCAATATTACATCCTGTATAAAACCAAACACCCAGAGCAGCTGCCTGACCTGAGCTGAGAATTAAAGTGAGCTAGCAGCGCCGGGCCCGCTCCAGGAGCTAGCTCCGTGTGTGCGGACAGAGGAGTTTGTTTACAAAGGATACACGTTCAGTCTCTGGCCCATGTCTTGGACCAGATTCGCCGCTTGTTGCCGGTAGGAGAGCTCCCGGTCCGACTCCACTCCGCAGCGACGGGACGGCGTGTTTTCGAGCTGCTCCCGGGTGAAAAACCATTTCGACGAAGATCCCCGGCACGCCGCCATTACTCTCCGACGATCACTGTGGCGTCGAGACAGAGGACGTGACGTCGGTGTCGCACAGGAAGTTACCGCTTCTTCGGTGGTAAAGTAACAGTAGCGAGTGACTGCACAGAGACTGTACGTATATGTAGTGTATATTTATATAACTAGAATGTATTTATATTTATTTATTTATTTATATTTATATATTTATGTAAACAGACTATATATTTATGTAAAAATGTATATACACTATACATATATGTATATATACATGGTAGGAGATGGCATTGTCTTTTATTACTTTTTATTCATTTATTCAAGTTATATACTTAACTGCATTTAGTTTAGGTCTGTTCCATTTGCAAGAAATAACTCGCAATTTGCAACTTTTACATGATTAATTATTAACTATGTCAGACTTCATACATCCAGATAACAGAGTAGATGTGAGGGCTAAAAAAATATGTTTCTTCAGAGAATCATAAATTGGATGGTTGATTTTATCATTTCGTTTATCTTGACTAGATGGCAAAGATAGAAGAAATGATATATCAGTGAGTTGAGTTAATGAACATATCCAACAGGTCTGTGCAGATCCTTGCACAGATCTGAGCCACAGTATCACATATTTTTGTGGCACCAGTTGTGTGATAAGAGTGCTCTGTTGTATTTAGAGGTCAGTGGTAATAACAATCCTCTCATAAAACTAAAAACAAATGTTAGTAGTGATAACCAGGGGATGACATTCTTTAAGAATAATGTGGCTACATAGCAGTAGAACAGAGGAACAAGACCACTGCAACTCCAGAAGTGACTGGTACTGTCAGGGACATATCATATTAACATCTTCATTTGCAGCTCATATAAAGTCTCCAGGCCAGTGATTGACTCAGGACCTCTAACAGAGATGGAAGTACTGTGTTTAACATGATAACACAAAGCTGGTTGTAATTCACAAGTGAGTGATCACATACAATTATTGCACAATAACAGTTAGAGCCTCCATTCATCTGCCATGGGTAAATTCACAAAATATTAAGAGTAAAACACTTTATTACTTTATCATATCACATAACAATAACATTGCTTGGCTCTACTATACAAGCTAATAAAATACTTCATTAACATTTTTTTATTCAGATAAGAATATTTGAATCACAATCATCAGATGTGTCCCACATTACTCAAACTGTTCTCGTTTCAGGCCCAAAAACTCCAGCGCATTTCCAGCAAGCAAGTTGTCCTGCACAACAAGAGTACGCACCATTTTAAATACTGGATTGGACATACACCAATTAAAGACTCATTAAACTTCATTTACTACTTCACTCAATACAAAATTAAATTAGATGCATTATCCAAATGAAGGAGAGGAAAATATTGTTACCTTTAGTTTGTCATCAAATTCTTTCATTGACTCGATCAGTAATCCAGGCTGCAGCTCACCCAGTGGAAAAGGATAGTCTGTTCCCAGCATCACTTTATCCTGAAAGAGGAATGTATGCATGTTAAGTTAGAAAGTTATTGTTGTGTTGAACATGCAGTGATAATGTGCAGCTATAAAGAGAGTATCTCTCTCAAACTCCCGAAAGCAGGACGAGCTCCTGCCGTCAGTAGAACCACTTTTAATTTGTCCTCTCAGTGTCTGAGGCTTCTCTGATCACCATTAAGACATGATGTGTGTGCTGAATGAACGATGAACACAACTCACTTTTCCAATAACATCAACGAGCAGCTTCAGGGAGATGGGGTCATGAACCAGAGAGTCGGTGTAGAAGGAGCCGAGGTATTTCTTTGGGCTGATCACGTTGTCCACTGCACACAGGTCAGGGCGGACTTTATGGCCATGTTCAATTCTACCAACAGTGAATGGAAAAGAGCCACCTGTGAGCACAAAAGCAATAAGGATCAAACACCAACGCTCAGTGGCTGATCTTTAACTGACATGAACTAAGCATATGCTTCTGCTTATGTTTTTACAGGACAACTGACATGTATCAGAAACATCTCTTTACCTCCATGTGCAAAGCAGACTTTCAGTTTAGGAAATCTCTCGAAGACACCTCCGAATATCATTGAACAAATAGCCATAGTTGTCTCTGACGGCATTCCTTTGAGAGGGAAAAGACATCGGCAAAATGTTTTTTTTCAAACTAAACTGTTGGTATTATAAAAAAGTACAAGTGAGTTAGTACATGAAGTGGCAGAGACAAAATCAAATAGTGAAGTAGAGCATTATTGGTCACAAATTAGGAATAACCTCAATGCATCAAATATAATGTGAAAGCTAAAAATAATAGATAATAATAATAATAGAAAAAGGAGTTTTTTTTTAATGCATAGGAACATATAATGACTTAGTTTTAATGGCTTCATCAATGATAATAGGAAATATATTGTTACTACTGTGCTATTTGTTTGGTCTGTTATGCACAGATGATTAAACATGGGTCCATTTTAGGTGAGGTAAGTCTAAGCTAAGTATGTTCTTGAGAAATTTATTTATTTATTCCTTCTCTATTGACTGGACCACGGGGTATATTGAATATCTCCTGTTCCTACTCCATCTCCCTTACCCACCAGCCAGGGCAGCCAATACTTAGCCATCCTCCCATCTGTCTGCATGTCCCACGGGTGGACGAATATGGAGCAGCCCAGCTCTTCAGCTGCCTGCGTGGAACACACAGTGCAAGATCAGTATTCCTCAAAGAATGAGAACTTGACCTCTGACTACAAAGGAATTTCACGCACTTCAGACCAAAATGAGGGGAAACACTGGGGCACATGCAAGTACAATCACCAGGAACCTTGTGTTCAAATATAAGTAAGTAGTGTAATATCTAATGTCTCACGGCATAGAAAGGGTAGAGTTCAGAGGAGTTGAGGTCAAGGTTGTTGATGTGGGAGCCAATCTGCACCCCAGGGAAGCCCAGCTCCTTCACACAGCGCCTCATCTCCAGCACGGCCAAGTCCGGGGCTTGCATGGGCAGAGTGCCCAGGCCCACAAACCTCTTGGGGTGGCTACGCACTGTTTGGGCCAAATTGTCATTTAAAAGGACGCAGAGATCCAGGGTGTCATGAGGTTTTGCCTGTAATCCAGAGATATGATTAAAATAGATACATATATCTGCAAACTAAATTTGAATCCCACACTCTTAATTTTAATGTTGATGCCTTTGTGACTGAGGAAGAATCAAGACAGACAAGTACATAAGCCTCTGTGGTATTGCCACAAAGAGTGAAATTTAGTTTTGCTCCTTTTTTGTTCAGCAGGAATGGTGAGGTGCAGTGAGTAGTGAATTTGGGGCAGAGTAAACAACACAGTGTCATAAGCACACAGCAGTAAAACACAATAGCTGCACTGTTTTTGATCCAAGCTTCTCAGACACTGTGTGCACGTACCCAGTAGCTGAACATCACAGGGACAGTGGAAAGGGCTTGAACTGTGACACCTGAGGGTCAGAAACATCCCCCTTAGGCACCATTAGGATGAAACATTGTAACTGGCCTACTTATTGGCATCTTTTGTGTCCAAGCATGTTACCATGTTGATCCATGTCCCTTATGCGTGCCTTTGCATCCCAGCAGTTTTCTTGAATCACTCGGAAAAGCTTCCCATCCTTCATCATCTGTGCTTCACCCTGAAAAAAAACCACTAACATCAGTCACATCCGTAACTGATGTGGCTGTAATGAAAACATTCCTTGCCTCTCAGTTACAGTCTGGGGAGATTTATTGTTCTTGTTCTTATTCTTTTCAGGTTCATGACATTGTGTGAGGTTTGCATTTCATAACACTTCAGAATACAACCACATGATGGCAGCAGAATGTTTACTTTTACTGTTTCATGGAAGGCACCAGATAACGGTTTAATTTATAGCTAATATTAACATTTCAAGACAAAGTGTTATTGAAAAGGTTCTTAAACCATACTTAAAGCATGTGCAAACAACATCTGGACACTGTTTTTTTCCTTGTTAGTTTATGACTATCATTTAAAATGACATCTTTGGTGAATCTACACCTGTGTTTCAATGTGACTTGAAGTCCTCATACATTGATATCAGTACTTAAACATATGCTCATCAGCACACACGCCATCTGTTTAAATGCATCAATCTGACACATTCAGGAGTGTGTCCTTTATGTACACTTAGATGCCAAAAGCTCAACCCATACACCTCCCGCTAAAAGTTGCTCTGGCTGAACAGCTGCCAGGCTGCTCTGTGTTCTGCTGTGTTGCAGCGGGACTTGAAGTGAATCTGCGCTGATGCAGTGGCAGCGTGCTGAGTCCTGCAGCTGCTGACTAGGACCAGGCTGACAGGTCCACAGGGTGGGGTGCAACCTGCTGTGCCTCCAACATAACATGCAGTGCAGCTGCATAAAGGCTCTGTATATGCATACGAGAAAAGAAAAACTCACCTTGCAGTGATGGTGAAGCTGGACAAACCCATCATATCCATACCTCTAAAACAGACAAAAGAGTGATTAGGCTTAATAATTGTGTTTTAAATGCTCTTTTAATGAACAAAATACTATGAATAGATTTAATATATTTTGTATTCCATATAGATGGGTTAGGGTTAAAATCTCTGTAAACGTGGGCATAGTTTGGTTTCCCCCATGCGTCCTGTGGAGAAAAGCCTCAATTGATTGTGTTATCCCATCTGCGAGGATTCAATCTTCATCCGAGAGGACTATCCACTCCATCGCCCTGGATAACTCAGAGTGAATGCCATCTCAGGCTGTTGACTCTTTCGCATACAGATGAAGCTGCAAATGATCTAAGTGAGCAGTACAGCCAGTAAAGCCTCATTTAATATCCCTGCAGATCTGCAGCACTGATGCCACAGACCAGCCTCAGTTTTTCCAGCCTCAGCCTCATGTGAGAGGTGTTTCAGTTTTCTTTTAAAACTGTGAGTCCTCATATAGCCATTTCAGTGAAATCCCACTTTAAATGACGTTATACAAACCAGTTTAACAGGAGAGTTTAAAATAATGAAACTCTAATGCTCTTTTACTCATCATGAATGCCCAGAGTCATATAAGACATAATATTGTGTTGCTGCATTTCTGAATTTTGTGACTGCTCATTAGAACCATTTTGGACCACAGAGAATCATCCATTACTTCTACTTGTGCTCTCAGAAATCCCAGCTGCAAAACATGGTTAAATACAATGTACTTCCATACATTCTAAATCATGTCATGTAATTGGTGATTTTATACAGTATTATACTTCCCAGTTTCTAAAATAGGTATATCTAGATTTCTGTTAGACCACTCTGATCTCTATTTGACACCAAAAGTAAGTAATATCACTCTATAGAGTAACTTTTTTGTTTTGGCAAATGGAACCAGCTAATTTGTGTAAAGGAAAAGGTTACCATCTAAAAAAAATCTACACCTTGGATTTTTATATGGCCAGAAGACAATAAATAAATATTTCAGGGTTAATTTGCAATTATTATCAGCATCATCATTCACATTCTTTGGGAACCCAAACAATACACGAGCAAAGCCAGTGTGACAAGAAGACATGTGTTTAATATCCTCCGTGTGTGCACTGATTTTTGTGCCACCAAAATAACAAATATAATCCCATTCATCATACCATATGGATAATAACAAGGGCCCTAGTGATACCTCTACTCTGAGTACAATACAAATGATGAACTGGTGTTCATTGAGACCCTCAGTTGTCATCATGCAAAAGTGGATAAATACTGTATTATTTCAGTGTAACACAAATTGGATTTATGCATTTCTTAAGAAAGAAAGAAAGAAAGAAAGAAAGAAAGAAAGAAAGAAAGAAAAATCTTGTGGGAGAGTGAACAATAATCTGCAGACCACCTCTCCTGTTTGGCACTAAAGATGGGGAATGATTAGCTAAGGCCAGGCCTCCACAGTGACACAGACATAAAGAGCAGGAACAGATAGGACAGGGAAGTGCAAGGCAAAATCAACCTATTGATTAAAGTTTAACCATCCATAGAGCACACAGATTTATGGAGCGAGCTGTTAAACTCCCCGCTGACACTCCAGTGGGAAAAGCCTGTACATTTTAGTTTACTGGCTTTTAATAGCATTGAATTCAAGGAGAAGCTCTGCCTGTCTGCACAACTGAGTCACAGACAGATGTGTTTTTTAACCACTCAACCATACAAGATCTGCTCTATAGATTGTGTGGATTTACTCAGGCAGAGGCTCCAGGCTGACATAACGAACCTCTCAGATCTTGAATGAGCTTGTGTCTCTCAGTGCCTACCTGCTTCAGGTCGGGCCACTCCTTAGGTAAGATATGATTGTGAATATCAACCTTCATCCTTGTGATTACCCTCTGGAAAAATGTGGATTTCCGTTGCCCGAGATCTCTTACTGAGTGCATATCCAGTAAATTCACTCCCCGCCCTCAGCCAGACACCAATGACCGGCAGGTGAACGGCTTCTGCAGGGACACCCTGGTCATTTATTATCTAGTTGATAAAACATGAAGATAGTAGTCATCGGCCAGAGGCTACTGAACATTTGATATTCTAAGAAGTCATATTATAGTCTCAGACTCCATTATTCACACGCCAATCCCACTACAACCACCACCAACACACATATATATATATACGTGATATGTTTAAAGCAGCATATCTGTGCAGCCTGCTGCCTGTGTCATGCTGAGTCAGCAGCCTGTGCTCATATTGCTGTTTATGACAGATGCATGTTGTAAGACGGTGCAGGGACATTATAGTGAGGCTTTTGCTTGCAGAAATCTGAATACCTACAGAATTCAGAGAACGTAGGTGTCAGGCTGACTGAAGACTTACAGAAATGTTACTCTTTTTTTCTTCCATTTATGTCCTCGCCTGCTCACATTGCTGAGTTTCGGCGCCGCCTAGTGGCTGATTGTGGGAGTGAACTCATTAAGCGTGGAGACAGGTTGTTTCATTAAGGAGGAAAAGGTGAGAAAGTACCTGATCTCCGAGGGCTATGAAAACTTTTTAACCACGGATCAAATGAGATTCTAGGATAGGATGAGCGTTATACATTAAAGAAAGATGAAGATGGTGAACCAATTATAATTCAGAATGAGATGAATAATGATTAGACTGATAACCACGTGACGTTATTATAGGCTGATCCACAGAAACATTCACTTATTTATTTACTAAATGATGACGGAGACATAACAAACCCATCAAAGTCCAATTTCTGTCTTAAATAAAAGTTCATCAGCAGGAAAAGAAAAAAAAACTTGAAAATCTCTCAGTCTGCATGTCTCTATGTGCATTGGGCGCTGAGAGGAGGAGAGAGGGAGGAAGGGGAGGAGGAAAGAAAAGGGAGGAAAAAAAAACTTGCTGGCACCGCCTGTCACGGCAGATCTCCGATTTATCGCAGCGCCGCATCTGAAGTGTGTGTGCGGCTCCTCCTCCCTCCTCACCGCGCACACAGGGAGCTCCATCCTTTACCTCCATCTCCTCCCTCCATCTCCTCCTCCTCCTGCGCAGCGGAGTCGACGCCGGTGGTGACTCTGGATGGACGCTGCGCCCAACGAACCTGCGTGAATCTTTTTTTTTTTCATTTAAAAAAAAAAAAAAACACTCCTCCACCTCGCCTCCATCACCACCACCCTCTTTCTTTCTGCTCCTGAGATCGGGAGAGAACACAAACAAACAAAACTGCAACAACCATGACAGACCCGGCCACCCAGGAGTCCTGCCCCGTCCCGGACCCGACCATCGTGGATCCGGTGCGCAACGGCCAGTGCGCCCCGGACGGCTTCACCAACAACCACCACCAGACCGCCAAGACCCCCGGCCAGCCCGAGAGCTTCAGCACGGGGCAGGAGATGAAGATCACAGACAGCGTGGAGGGAGAAGGTAACTCCATCTGTCTGTGCCATGTCTGCGTCCGGGGTGGGAAAAGTTATGGATGCGCGTGCAAGTGTGTGTGTGTGTGTGTGTGTGTGTGAGAGAGAGAGAGAGAGAGGGACTCTTGGGAGATGAGAGGGTTATTTTTTACACATGTGAGATATTAATAGCTCGCTCTCATTTGAATAATTTATCATAGTCCTACATCAGCAAGATTCAGATGAGAAGAAATAACAGCTGAATCTAAGCCTTTAAAACGTTGTTAAATAGACCCCAGAACCATCCATCCCTCATCCATCCATCCATCCATCCATTCATTCAGTTACTTCAGTTTTTCTCATTGCATTGCGTCTTGGGACAAAGTTGCCTGTGGGAATTCAGTTGCTCCTTAAAACATGCACCCAAAGGAACGCAGGGTCTGTCAGGCTCATGCCAGTCACATGCAAACCACACAAGTGTGCATTTACTTAAACTCATACTGTGTATGTGTGTGTTCTAAAGATATAATCCCATTCATCATCAAATATGCACAAGACTTAAGAAACAAAACATTCCTCAGTGGATAATATCCGGGCCTCCGTTTTATAATGAATCCTAAGCCCTTTTCTTAGTGTATATACGGGTGTTCGCTGGGTTTTTTTACACCATGTATGTTTACGGGATCTGATTTCAAGGGGCAGACAACATGTTAATTCAACTGTGCAGTTCAGCCCATCAATACCAGTGTAACTGACTAATTAATAAAAGCTTAAGTGGTCATCAGATTTAGTGTTGAAACAGCAGTGTTACACATTTGTAAGTCAACCTATACAAGCCATCTCGTTTCCCCATAAGAACAGATACAGAAAAACATCAGGATGAAGGATGATGGGGGTAGAGGTGTGTTTTTCTGTTGCTGTCTGCTTCTGCCAGTGTGTAAAGGATGTTCTGGCCCCTTCATTGGCTTTAAATCACCAGTCAGATTGAAACATTAAAGTGATTTTAGCCATAACCTGGTGTCAGAATGAGGCTCTCTCACAGAGCTTGGAGGCTAAAAATGAGCAGGCACCAAGGAGGAAACTTTATTCTAAAAGTAAAGTAATTTGAATAGATTTATAGCAGAAAGACGCTTTAGGCAAACACATTGTAGCGCACACAGTTCAGCACAATATATTTCTCACGTTCACACTCTCCCTGTCTACCTCCCTCCCCTGCTTTTCTCATTTCTCTCCTATTTACATAAATGTCCCTGCCGTTGCTGGAGAAAATGGAAAAGAGGTCTTGTGATTATGCTTATCCATGCCAGTCCTTTCCCTCTATCTGTCTGTCTGTCAGGTTAAGGTATTAAGATGTTATTTTATACTTTTGTCAGATCCTATTACAGTGAGACAGCTAGTAAAGGTCAGGAGCAGGCTTCCAGATAATTGAAAAAAGTAATTAATTTGTCTCTCTCAGACCACACTCCTCTCAAGAGTATTGTATTCAGTCATGTGTTTTCTGCCTTTCTTTTGTGTGTGTTTGTGTGTGTGTTATCAGCATTTTGTGCTAACTGGTGGATGTTGATTATTTTTAGAAATGAAAGGTGTGACAGAGACAAGTGTCAAGAAAGAGAGAGAGAGACAGAGAGAGAGAGAGAGAGAGAGAGAGAGA
>JBAJHX010000043.1:18866181-18920605 GCA_037176925.1 Amniataba percoides | reverse complement strand
TCCTGGTGTAAAGTGATAACTAATTTCAGCTCCGTATTTACAGCTATGGCCCGTTTAATTCAGCAATGACGCTTGTCTCAATTTTGCGACCATGGCGCCTAAAGGGTTAAACTTGACAAGATGTCAGAGCTATGCTTCACCCATGATCTGGATCTGTAACCTGCAATGGTCCCCAGGCATTACACAATCTACGTGCCCCTCAGTGTAAGTCCCCAAAAGTCCCGCACTCCTGACTGTAAGCATGCATAAAGAGTGGAAAATACAGCTCCATTAATGTTCAGAGCAGTCACTGATGGGTCTGCTGGGCCTCTTGTAGTGAATTGATTATAGCCGGTACACTACAACAAAACATTTCCACGAACATCAGCTCATGGAGTGTTTATCTACAGGAGCCTGGCCTCTGACCTTCCCTTGCACTGGGAACAACTCAGAGAATTTCTGTACAGTGTTAAATGGACTGGAGGGCTGTGACGCATTGTTGGTCCCAGCAGCTTTTAACCAGAACCTACTATATATGAAATGCAAAAACGTGGTAGTCTCATCGTAGGATTCTTTGTTATGGCCATTTAAATGTGGTTTATGGGTCAGTTTTGTGTTGTTTGTCATGACATTGTAGTTTAACATTAGCCTCAATGGCTTATCTTGCAGGTTGAAAGCTTTGTCAGTATAGACATAACAAAAAATATCACATTACTTTTGTGGAAGTGATTTAAAATCCTGAGTTTAATTTGTGATCCAAAATTCAAAATTTGGGCAACTAAAAGGAATACTCTGTGGACTCCTAGATGAATACACAAACACATTTTTCAATATAGGAAGTACCAGTTATTCAAGAGAGTTTCATTCCTGTGTAAGTCTTTGAAAAGGTCAAAGGACCACACGTTACCTCTGAGACACAGTCACATGATAAGATATGACACAAAATGAGCTTCATAAATGCAGGCAAGGAGAAAGAATGAATTGTCCTTTTAACATAGTCTGTGTGTCTCACTGCAGGTCTCCTGGAGAGCAGCATGCGCCTGAAGCCGCATGAGGCCCAGAGCTACAGGAAGAAGGCACTGTGGGTCTCCTGGGTTTCCATCGTGGTCACACTCATTCTGGCGGTGGCAGCTTTCAGTAAGCATTGCAGACGCTCATTCATAAGCATGCGACATGTACTAAAGTTCAAACAGGGTATGTGGCATCTAGCAGCGACAAGACTGACTGGCAGTTTGTTTCTCACTTCCCGGTTGACTCAGAGGAGATGTTGTCATCTAGACGTCCGTTTTAGTAATGATGCAAACATGTAGTAAGTTTAACAAACCGCTCTTACAGGCAGATGGCCTGAGTTACATTTTGCCACAAAGGCAGAAAGCAGGCACGATTGAATATGTTCATGTTATTGGAATATTTGAGATCCCAAATGCCACTTTTGATTTAACACTAACTAAACATAATGTCAAATGAAATACACATTTTCAGCTTGTGGATCTGCATGACAACAGCAGATGTTTGTTATACTGAAGGTTTTAGCACAGTATTCGTTAAATCGAAATGCTAATTAACACATCCAGGATTTGAATAACAAATGCGTATGTAACTAATAAAACAGCACACAAAAAAAGCACAGATGAAAAAACACTGAGCTAATTGGTCCCACAGCTAACAGATCATTGAGGACACATTTTCAATGGATTCTGTCAGTGTGTCCAATATGCCTCATTGTGCACGTGGAACTTTAAAACAATGCTGAAAGGAAAAAAGAGTAAATGTCAGCCTCGCACATGTAATGTGTCACTAATTTATAATAAGCGTCTAATAAACATTTCACACGTTGTTTGTGTCCTTTGAGCAAAATGACGACAAAGAGCATGTGCCTTCAGACCTGATGAAGGTCAGAAGGAAAAAGAAAGAACATCAATTAGCCTATAAAAGCCAAGAAGTTTATGTCCCCTGGTAGAACAAGGCTTCACACTTTTTATTCAGAAAATCGGGTTAACATTGACATTATATGATACAAGGAAGCATTGTTGGTTTAGCTGTGTGTGTTTAATTGAGCAATTTAAAACTATTTTATCAATAGACTACATAATACTTAGCTACAAGTGAGAATGAGCGTGGAGGACTCATTTCCTATACAAACAGTGTCAGAAAACAAACTGAAATGCTGTGAAATTGTACTGTTTACAAGTGAGGACTCACATTTGAGCAATAACAAACTGCGTACCAGCAGTAAGCCTCACAGTGTGCAGCCTCCGGCGTGTGTTTCTACCCACCACCATGTAGTTAGAGCTAATGTACCCAACTACTAATTATTTGACTGATGATCCAGCTCCCAGGTTTATGAACTCCTGGTGTTCACGCTCATGGGACATGATTGAACTGATTCATACTGACAATGCTCCCTGCCAACTAGGGGTAATAAGACTGAAGGTCCTTGAGGTAAATACAACATATAAAACAATAATTTGGGGGAGGGCAAAAATATGAGAATACACACTAGGTCTTCTTAAGGGTGTAGCTGAGACATAGATAATCCACTATTTTATAAGTACATGTAAGATGCCTGTACGCTGTTATACTAACACAAGCACATTCTGTAGTATGAGAATATCTAAGATAAAGAGTAATATTGCAAATATTAAGGCAAAGGGAGGAGTGTAGAGTGACAGATTCCCTTTTTTCAGGTTCAGTCTCAGAATTTGCTCTTTAACTGCTCTGATGTCCCTTTGCGATGTGATAACCATGAAAACCAAAAGTTTTTCAAACCACGTGCACTGCAGCTCACTGATCCCCCTGATGTTTTGAAAGGATGCAGCAACTGTGTCCACCCACATTTCGTTGTCTTATGATGATGATGTCTACCGTGCACTGTGCTGTCGTGAGTGCAACACAGGATGTTGCTTTGTCATCCTGGCTAAGCATCAGCTTCAAGTCACGATGTGACCCAATCTGGTCAAACCTTTTGTTTGTCCTTGATCTGCTGACTTAGACACAAACTTGCTTTTTTAAGAAATGCACCATAATGTATTCAGGTTTTGTTTTATAATTAAAGCTGCTCTGTCTGTATGTTAACAATGGATGACATAATTACTTGTACGTTTGCCATGTGTAGGGACGAACCCACAGAAAATAATCACTGGTAGTTTAGTAGTTTGGGAAGAGGGAAGTAAAAGTACTTATTGCAGCTTTGAAGTTATATTAGTTAAGTTAAATTAGTTATGATGATCTTGATGATGACGATGATCAACGAAGTATTACAGGTTCTCACATGATCTGAATGCAGCTCCTGGGAAAGGATGAGTTTGTTTAGTTTGTGAATGGCAGTGCTGTTGCTGATTCACACCTCTCATTCTCTTCAAGAGAAGCCAGCGCAAGCAGGCATGGAGACTCTACATAAAAGGAAAAATTGAGGGTTGTTTTTTCTTGTGTGAGACAGTGACAAAGAGTAGGACAACGCAGAGATTTAAACAGAAGATGACCCACAAAAATATGACTCGTGGAGACAAAAGGCAGGGCGGCGCAGGGCGGAGTAGACAGGCTCTCCTCCACCAGTCATAACTGCAGCCTCCAGAGGCTGGGCGACGGCACTGGGTTAGGACATTAATAAATGAAGGAAACGCTTCCCTCGTCCGCCACCACGCAGCATGGAGAGGGGTGAAAAAGAAAGCAAAGAGGGGAGGCTGTGTCGCTGAGACAGCGCAGCACACAGCCTAGAGAAAGGGGGACCAGAGAAAGCGAGAGACAGATGGATATGGAGGTGTGGAGTGAAGCTCAGAAAGGTGTGGTGGTACCAGGGGACGAGGCAGGATGAGTCCTGGCAGGCATCGTTGGGGATTTAGTGGTTGTGATGGCTCAACTTTAAAGAACACCAGCGTGCCGTTTTCTCCCGTCTGTGCCCTAGTTTCTCGTTCCCTCTCATCTTGCCGTCCTCCATCTTTTATCTTTTTACGTCTGGTCAGCTCGTTTCCTTACCCTCTACTTTCTTTATGCCCTCCTTATGTGCTTCCTCATCATATCCCTTCGTCTTTGCCCTCTTTATTTTTGTCTCTGTTGGTAGAACTCGATGCTGTATATTCTATACAGGCAAAGCTGAAAGACTGTTCAGTTCTATCAAGCCGTTCAGTGTGAACGGGGGAGTGGCTTGTACAAAGTGTTTTCTTCTGGTGGGCATGTTTTAATGAAGCAAAGTAATAATCAAGAGTCCTCTTTATTTACTATCTTCTATTCTGTTTCTGCCAACCTTTCTAGTTTTTCCCCTCTCCCCCTCTATCTCTCTTTTTGCTCTCTCTAAGGGAAACTGCAGAGATCCTCTGCCCGTCTTTGACCTTTAGCAGTAGTTTAACATTTAGAGGGGATGGGGGCTCAAGGCCTCTGCTCTCCTGTTCTGCTCTCAGTTGTATTGATGCTTGAATGTCGCGGTCATAAATGACGGCTCTCTGTTACCTCGCAGCCATTCTTGAGAAGCTCTCTTTTTGTGTTCTTTGCCGGCTATTCACTTATGAAAGTGGCGCAGGTCTTTGAGGCTTTATCAGACATATCAGGCTCAGAGAGTGAGCAGAGACCACACTTCAAGAGACAAACAGGGAACCACAAGATGACGTGATATTTCTGGTCTGTAAGGCTTGTGAACACATACAGATGGGAAGCTCAGCCGTGCAATTCCAAGTTGGTGGAAACAGTGAAGAGCTCTTCTCCAAAGTACAGGGTTCATAATTTGAGAAATTAAACATTTAAAGACAACTTTATCTTTTTATTTTCTATCAGTAAATAACATAACCAATGAAATCCAAGTATTGCACTATTTCTGTTGTTTTATGTAAATAAAGGTCTGAGACAAACACCAGTCCTGAGATAATATTTAATGCAGATGTACGTGAGGACTCTGCATTCATTTCAGCATTATATCGTGTTGTTTTTAAGGAATTAATGTGGTTTTGTTTTTATCATGCCACACTTTTCTAAAAGTATAAGCTTTAATACACACTGAATTCTCCTGATATATGGTAAAGTCTGATATAGCAGGGTAATGGACAGTGGTAGTGGAAAAAAATCACAATTTATTGAAGTTTTGCATGCCCTCCTTTGGTATGTGTTTTTCTCATACTGTTTAAACATTTCTACCATAACCACTTAAACAAAGATGAGCTGTGGTCAAATCATCATCCATTCAGTTAAAGATGCCCTGTGGGGTTTTCTTGCAAATGTAGTTTCTGTTTACATTCAGTGTTTTTCACTGTTCTTCTGGCCTCATAAATGATTTCCTCAATTTCTTTCCTCAAAAAACAAAAACATCTATAAAACTGTTTTTTTTGTTGATATTTTGAAACCTTCATTGTTTATATTCACTTTTTCACTTGCAAATCTTTTTCTTGCCTTTGTTGGCCCATTCCTGTATTTGCTGGAGTGTTGCCCATCTGCTCATAATGTACATGAAAATGTGTTCTTCTCAATCTCTCGCTTTCCTTTGTCCTTTTAAAATGTACCATGGTTTTGTATTTGTTAGCATGTCCATATTGTCTATATGGGTATACACAAATTGGTGAATGAAGGGAAAAAGACTCACTCGCTTTCAAAGCCCCTCCCCCAAAAGTCTTTGTTTTGAATTCACTCTTTTTCATTGCTCTTCTTCTGTTTAATAACCTCTCCTGTAAGCTGTTGCATTCTCTGCTCTGATTGGTTGTTTTGATTCGGGCATGGTCGACATGAGACAGATTTGACTGAACTCTTGACTCTAACTGTGATGTATGATAACAACAGATGCTACAGATGATGATCAGAAATTTGGGCTTTTTTTGGTAGCTGCTGGCCAAGGTATAAATACTTACGATGCAAAGGAAAGGCCTTATATGGAACTTAATACCCAACATTGGTTTCTTCAGTGGATAACATAGGCTTGCATCCATGAAATAGAAGAAATTAACAAATCCTACAGTTTACATTTTGTTTCACTGGGGTCTCTTGACAGTGGATCACTTATTTTTATCTCTAAGATGTCATTTCATTTAATTCATTTCTGAATCATGGTCTTGTGATGTATTTGTGTTGTGCTTTCCGAGCAGCCACAGGAAAAGCTCCATATTCAAAGTCGGAGGTGGACTGCAACAAGGATGATTTTCAGATTGCCTTACAGGCCCTCTTGGAGCGGCCATAGGAGCTGGACTTTGGACTAATAGGCTGCCACACGATCAATCAGTGGCACTGCCAACAAGCATTTAATGTCTGAGCAAGGAAATGGGAAGCTTGTGCTGGGAGGGAGAGAAAGAGCGAGGGAGCAGAGGAGGGGTATGAAGCTGTGTCGAGAGGGAGAAAATGGGACAGAATGATGGAAAGAATGAGGGGAAAATTGGAGGGAGTGGCAAAGATTGAGGAAAAGGATGAACAAGATGCACAGTAAGTGAGGGACAGAAACTACAGGAACGTAAAAATGAAGGAAGCGCTAAAAAGACTGACTGTGATAGAAGAAGAGGGAGAACTTCTGAGCAGGGCCGGGGGAACATGGCGATACAGTGGAGAGAATTGAATAAGGCTAGTTATAGATGGATGACAAATCTTTAACCACGGTGGGGCAGAAGATACAGTAGGACAAGAAATAAAGAAGTGACAGCTTTCATCTCAATTCTCTTTTTTCCTAATTTTCTCTCTTTCTGTGTTTTTCATATTTGCTCTGTCGTTCTCTCTGTCTCTGTAGTAGAGCTGTAATTACTGTGATTTAACCCAGATACAGAAAGTAAAAGCCCAACCCAGTTATAAATAAACCATCACTGTATGGATATCTATCTGTGCCGTGACTCTGTTGCTGCAGATGGGAGGAGCTGTAGAGTGTATGAAAAGTTTGCTCAACTTTCACGCAACACCCGCATGTTTGACACACAGTAAGAAGGGCACAATTAAAGCCTTGTTCAGTTCATAGACCTCCGAGACTTTTATCACAGTTTAAACGCTGGTCTTCATTCAGCGAAATATTTCAGGCGAGCATTGTAGCAGGCTTCCATGATTGTTTGAGTATTATTTGTTATTTGAGCAGTGGAGATGTTATCTTTATCTTTATCTGTATCGTTAAATGGGTATATAATAAAAAATCACATATCTTACATCTGTGTTAAAAGGTACAAGTAGCCATGAGTATGTTTTTTATTAATGTAGAACCTTTTCTGTTTTTTGGCATGCAGGTGTTGCAGAATATTCGGATTTCCTTGTTTATGATTTATTTTTTGCTGTCTTTCCTCTGGTGTTTATGCTCATGCTAACAGACTTTTGACCAGCCACAAAAGCAGTATTATACAGGATAGGAAAATGTGTTTTATCCTTTGTGGGAACTGACAGTTTAAATGTACTCTGTGGGGTTTTTCACCACTGGTAGCACTATAGTGTAACTGTTACAAGGACATTTGACAAGACCAAACCCAACAATAAATTGACCCATCAAACAAATATTTTCTATGTATCTTTAGTCTGATAGTCTATCCCCTCAATGAGCTCCACCATTTCACTGAATGACATGTTCCTTCATCATGAACATGGACAGTGTGGTTTATTTTGAGTCAGTCCCACATACAGGGTGGAACTGATGTGTGGTGCCACATATTCACCAGCATGCCGAATGTGTGTCAGTCCACGAGTGAAAACAGCCCCCGAGAAATGCACTGTTTACTCCAGTATGAATAATGTTAGCTAGAAAGCACAGTGCTCAGCTGTTTTAGGAAATTAAGAATCAAATTCTATACGTGTGCCCCATTTTAAAAACGAATGTCCTCAGAATGAACAAATGAGCTTGAGGCTACGGGGAATACTGAGGGACCACATACTGCACTGTTGGACCTTTGACTGGATTTATTGACAAGAAGCAAAAATACAGAACCAGACTTATCTTTTAAATAAAATGTGACTTGAAGTGCTTTCAGACTGATGTGAATGAGACAGACTGCTGTTCGCATCATGAGCAATGACTATGCTAGACAAGAATGAAGACGTTTGTATTTAAGACAGAAGATGTCTGTAACCATGACGGGTCACAGGATAATAATTCTTTATGTTGTGCTTTTCAACATCGTGAAAGTGCCGTAATATCATCAGGATTCATTTGTGGTCATTAGAGATGCACGCGCTGACTCCTGCTGCCTTCACTATCTCATTTGCTGGATCTGAAAGAGTAACGTAGCCAAGGCGAAAACAAATGATGAATCACAGAAGGCAGAGTGTACACAATAGAGATGTTTGCATTCAGCTGTACGCGGTGTCTGCAGGCCATTCATCATATCTGGGCAGTCACTGCAGAAACACAGTCGTACTGGTACACCCCCCCCACCCCACCCCGCTCCAATTCTACCCCTCTCTGCGCTTTTTTGCAATCCCTCGCTCCCACCCACTTTCCCTCCTCTCTGCCCAAACCTTCTGCTTCTTCTTCTCCTACATCCTTCCTGCTCTTCCTCCACCTTGCATGTATGACCAGCCCCACCCTCGCCCCCACCTACTGTCTGTTTGAGGGTAGAAAACACAATCATTTATTCATTTGTGTTCCCTCCCTGTGCAGTCTATTTTTACTGGTAAATGCCAAGCTGTCAGCAGGGAAGAAGTGCGAGGCTCTGTGGTGTCAGACTTAGAAATCAAAATTTACTTCCTGTTATATTTTTTCTACTATTGTTTTTACTGCGGATTTAGCTTTTTTCGGTTTTATCTTTGTTCATGTGGCTCTCCAGTAAAGTATTTTTGTGATTACTGGCTGATAATCAGATGAGATTTGATCTCCTGGTTCAAATGGTCATTATGTTTTTGCTGCTTTATATGTTGCTCTGTTGGTCATTTCCAAAAATGCCAGTGCCACTGTGGCACATGTGCAGTCTCTAAGGACTGTGTGATCCTCACTGCTGTCACTTTGACGTCAACTTGGCTGCTACAGCATGCCTTGTCTGTTAAGCTGTCCCAGCTTTCAATCCCAGGTGAATTACTGTAGCATTTTTCATTCTTTCATGCATGAAGCACATGCAGACTGTTTCTACCAGCTACTGCAGCACAACATAACATGCAGGAAAGGCACTCCTAAGAAATTACCACTGTTTTTTAATTTTTTTACCTGACTGAGTGCTAAGACACGTGTTGTTCGACTTGTAAGTGTGTGCATATGTAAATATCTGGGTGTTTGTGAGACACGCAGTGTGTTTTTTTGTACATATATGTCTTGTCAAAGTAGTGCGAGTTTCTTGAAAATGATGTGCTTGTTTATGGCAGTATTTGAAGTCCATTTACAGAAACAGAGTATACCAGTTGCATACATCTGCCAAATTTCAGTGTTACTTTCAGTAGGATTGACCCCATTTGCCTTTTTGTTACTACTTTATTTAACATCTGCTGGAGCCTATTTTTTCCATGTTGAGAGGTTTTATTAAGATTGATCAAACTCACAATGAATGGAAAACCTCAAGACTTGAGTCACCAAATTAATATAGAAAATGTCCCACCTTAACTTTCACTGGGAATCTCCTACAAGGTGAATTCTGTATAGTCTGTAAGTAATTCCTGGAGAACTGTTCCAACACTTGTTGTCCTTTTTTTCCTAAATTACCGAGTGAGTCCAGATGCAAAATGACATAAGCTTCCCATCCGCTTATCTGCCAGCTGCCGCATGAGAAACCCCTTATTACTTTAAAAGATGTCTATTCAAGCTTGATTGCTATAATTAGATGACTTAAGAATTGGTGGAGGATTATTTTCCCTGAATCCCCCCTTCCTAAAACATGAATTAGAGACATACAAATAAGAATACAGATCAAATCAGATATTCCTCTCACAGCTTATAATTGCATTCTAATACTCCACATACCTTCTCAGTGTTTAGTGACTACCCCTGTCTTTTCAAATGGTTTTGATTCTTCGAGGACCTACGTTTAAACAATAGCAGACAATGTAGAATAGCAAAAAAGTGGAATGGGGCCACAGATGGGGTATTGGTAGGTATGTTAATCTGTAGTGGTTAAATGTGTCATTCTTTGTTATATGTGAGTATCGTGTGGTGAAGGGATAATGCTGTCTTTTACAATCTGTAATTTGATGGCATGTGCTGAGACTGTATTGGCCATTTACTGGCAATTATATAATGAGTGGCAATTGGTCTGTGTAAAATTTCAGCAGCTTCAGCAGCACGCAGCACCACTATATAGTATCTTACTGTTGACAGAATGGGGACAAGGGTACTTTGACTTCTCTGGGATAGAGCGGGGTTATTGAGGTGTTTGCTGCTCTACACAGTTACCTTGTTCTCTACCATCACTGACTTGAGAATAGCTACATTTGATAACATTACATTTTAAAAACTGTGGATACGTTAATGAAAAATACACAAACTGTAAACTAAACCCATCAGCTGCTTTTGGGAACAGTCAGGGAAATGATCTCTACAAGCATATGCAGATCAACTTAATTATTTAAGATTATTTGGAATGATTTTCCCTCACCAGTTACAAAGTTCTAGCAATAATATTCCTGTAACTTTCATACTTTAATAACTTTCATATTATGAGAATAGGTGTGTTGTGCTGGTGCCCCAATGCAGTCCTCCTCCTCTAGATGAATCCTGTCTATATTACATGTTCCCTGGACTATAGTCCACTTGGTTAAAATGTAAGAGGTTGTGGTGCAAATGGATCTAAGAGGTATCTATGTATCTTTTTTTCTTGGTATGGCCCAACTGAATCAAACCTCAGGTATGAAAGCAAAACATCTCTTTGCTGCAGATACATGTTGATTCCAGTCTTCCTTGTCTTTCTTAAATCACAGATAAATCCACTGCACTAGACTCCCTTTAATATGTTAACCAGAAATCCTCTCACCAGTAGTTATGTGTGTTTCTGTAACCAATTTGTTTAGCCGCTGTGTAAGAGATGAGAGGCTATTACATATTCATTACACATATGATTCATTCATTCACGGTCTAAAATGTTTTTTTTGTGGAAGCTTACAACAATACAGCTGTGATAATCTGTTAAATGTTAACACATTAAGGCATTAGAGTATGTGAGGTGAGCTGTAACATGTAGTGCAGCTGTAATCTAAACTATCATGATACAGTGCAGTGATACGGCATTATAGCTGCACAGTTCTCTGCAGAAGCACCACCCTGTCACAATAAACAGATCCCCTGCTATTCACACCCTCTGAGGCTCCTCTGAGCGCAGCAGTGAGGTTGTCTTCGGCGTTCTCGGTTTCTCACACCAGATGCCTCAGTCACATCTCCCCTCCTCTTCAGCGCTGAGAGGATGCAGACAAATCGCGCACGCAGGCCGTCATGCTTACGCATACACATATAGATGTGCCATCCTCACATGTCAGCGAGTGACGTAGGTGGATGATATGAATATATTTCTTAAAGCAGTATGATCAGAAGTACTGCAAACATTTGGATGGAGTTCTTGAACTGAAAAACTACAAACGACTGGCTTATGTACGGAAATGGTCTTGCTCCTCTTTCATGGATTTGATTTATTCAGAAGAGCCTAATCTTAATGATTAGCAACTGAAGTGTCCACTGGTCATTTGCTGTGGTGTGTGTGCATAATTCTGTGTGTATAACACAAGCTGTGTGTTAGTGTTCGTACTATTGTTTTGTAGGTCTAGTTATAAAATCGCTATAAGGCAGAGGATAATGCCAGAGTTATAAATCACAGTCATAATGTTTCCCCTGAACACCAATTTTTCTTCTTCTCTATGAGGCTCATTCTTCTTCATCCATTAGAGGATCATGGCCAGGCCTGGAACCGTAATTAAGCATTTTTCTGTTTTTTATTTGTTCTTGTTGTTGTTATTATCAAGGACTTCCTGTGCAATATAGTATGCATGCAGTTCAATTCTGAGGCCTGGGCAGCAGAACGTGTGAGACATTGTGAGATTTATATGTAAGTCAGGAGACCGATAGTAGTTTTAAGGATGTGTACTGTTTGAAATGGTTTGATACTTAAACCTAAGTGCCTTACCTTACTTGATTTTTTGTTTCACAAAGGAAATCAAAGTATGAATGTCTAAAAAGATGCAGCTGTACAAGACCTTCTGCGAAATTAAATATAGATAACTGTCATAATAATGATTCAAATAATAAATATGTGACTACAAATCTGCAGCTTTCAAATTTTCCATACTCTACTCTGTGTGTTAAAAACACCTTTCAGTAGGTACCAAAAAGCATGATATAGCTTACAAAAATGGCATGATGACATGACATGACATGTTTCTGTGTGTGAATTCTCTGCAAACAAAATCCACAAGAGATTAGCTGTAACGTTGCACGTAATCTCTGGTTCCTTCCAGGTTTAGGAATGTTTGAGTTAGGCTGATCATGGAGAATGCAATACCTCTTTGAATATTGTGTAAATAAAAAATCCATCCTTCATGATCGCCCGCTCCACCACCACTACTGGCACTTCTTAAAGAGATTAAATGATCAAGCCCTCTGTCGATGGAATCCAGGTGAGGAAAAGACGAGTTTTTCTTTAACACAGAAATGACTCGGTTTGCACTAATGCTCGTTCTGTGGTTATGTCTGTAAATGGGAATGATGCTGGATTTCGTCTGTCTAAGAATAAAGCCTTTGAACGTGTGTGTGTGTGTGTGTGTGTGCACATACACCTGTGCTGTGCTGGAAACCCTTGATGTTCAGATGATACCATGTGGTCATGTTCAGTTTGTTGCACAGCTTCAATCATCAGATCTTGTGACTGAGCTAAATAAATTATGAATGCTGAAAAAGGCACACATAGAAACACATAATGCAGGGCGTCTTAATGTAGCTAACAGCATGAATTTACACAAAGGATTTGCTCTCTCTGATTCAAGACCTGCTTTTTAAAACATGAATTAGTTTGTGCCAGGCCTGCTGAAAAATTGCTTCTGGCTTCATTACTCATTTGTAAAACTTGATACTGAAGAGTAATAAAGCTAATGATCCGAACTAAACATCTTGTCATGTTTACATTGTCATTCAGGCTACCAGTGTTGTCAAGGTGATTGTGTTTAGGTTTCACACTACATTAACTGTCTGATCCCACCGTAGTCTGTGACAGGTGGTCAGATGTTGTAATATGCGGCTTAGTGGCTTTGATGTGGTTAATGGACCAGAGTGACTCTATAGCATCCGTTGCAGCTTAGGTTGTATATCAGTTCATAATTGTAATACAAACAGAACAGTATAATTGTTAAAGATGTCTTATTGTCTCGAGTCAGGAAGTGAGGCTGAAACAGACGTGCTTGTCCTTTGTGATGTCACATAATTTCACCCTGTGCAGTGACTTTGAATATGATTACCTTAAAATCTTTTCTGCATATATTTTACATTTCCATCCCTACATTTTCCCAACACACAACATTTTGGTTGAGATTTGTGGTGACCAATTTTTTCAAACATCAGGAGGTTACCTGTTGCTACCACATTACACTGCCCGCATGCAAAGTAGCCTGCTGCAGCTTTAAAGATGAAGCCATTGTGGATATTCTACCTCACTGCAGTAACACTACACTATTGATCCCCTTCTCAAGAAAAATTGCTTTGAAAACCTTGCAGGGCAGATGCAGGGTAAGAGACACTTTCATTTCTGACCAAGACAGACCCAGGTCCAAGGCAAATTTGAATGTGTTTTATTCTGAAGAGTTGATGGACAACAACTCTGTAGAATAAAACACTTTCTTAAAACACTCTCTTATTACTGCAACCAGACAAAGATAAAGGGCAGACAAAGATGTGTGAAAATACATCTCCAACGATGCTGACTAGTATGTTTTTTACGATGAAAACATTGTGAGTATGGGTTTGCACACAGTTTTTTTTTTACGTTCTTCTCTCACACAAAACTTGCCTCTCTGTTGATGTGTCAGAGATCTCTGGGTAGGCATTTTTTTCAGAGTTTTTTATCTGTGTATTTGCTTGGCTGTCATAAAACTCTCTATCTGCAGCATAATTATAGGCCGGCCTCTGTAGGCAGCCTCACACCATCTTTCATCAGTCAGCAGCACTTGACTATTTTTACTCCTCACTGAGCAAAAGAAGAGAGGGGGTGTGGTGTGATCAGATATAAACGTCAGAAGAGAATGTCTAGATCTAAGTGACTGTGAGGTGTGTGTGTATGTGTGTGTGTGTTCAGGATTTTTCTTGTTAGTGTTTGTAATGTCCCACCTATCACGTGTTGAGGTGCAGTGTTTCACAGCTCGTCTGAACAGCTCGGATGTTCATCAAGGCCGGAACGGGACAGATAAAAACTGCACTCTCCGGTGTTTACTATGATAATGTCAAGTTGCTGGACTGCCACTTTATCATTATGAGGGGTTTTGACAGGGAGACCTGATGAATTATGTGTGGTTATTTGTGTTCCGGTGTGTATGGGACCTCACAGTTTCTAGTCAGTCCACGCCTCTTCATCTCGTACTGTTCCTCTGGTGTCGTTGCATGTGATCAATACATGAGAGGAAAAGCCTCGTGAATGTCATTAAATATTAATAGCAGCTCAATTAAGCACACTGTACCACACAGGTCGGCAGCACAGAAGTCAGGAACATGGTGGATATCAGCTGAGAGGAGTCCATTTTAAGGCTGTTACCGTGTTGGTTTGTCTTCCACTTGGATAGATGATAAAGAAAAATGCAGACTTTGCTGATTTGGTCTTGTACTTGCACGTAAAGCAAGAGGGGAGCTGCAGGTTTGGATGATAATTCTCATCACTACAAGATTTTTGTGTTTACTCATTTGCATCACCTTGTTTTCATTTTGTTATTTCATATATTGTTGTAATACAAATATTGATTATAGCCGATTTAGCGGATCACCAAAGTTATTAAAAATCATCCATAGAGAATGCAACTGTGCACACCAAATTTCAAAATTCAGTACCTCTTTCAAAAGAATAAAGCCAAGGAAATCATTATATTTCATCCAATTTATCCAATAGTTGTTGGGATAGTACTAAAAATCTAAAATCCTGGACTCATAATGCAGCCATAGAAAACGTTTTGATATTACCAAAATTATAAATGTCTTGTTCAATAGCTGAGATGTTTCAGTCTGGACTAAACTGGTAGACTGGCAGAGGGGCTGATGGGTGAACATTGTCATCACCTCTTGTGTGGCCATAGATTTGGTTAACTGAAATTAAACTGAAATTAAATCACCATAGGTATGTTCACAGATGCTCTTTCAGATCCACAGATGATGTACAACTGCTTTCTGCTTGAGTAATACCCCGCATGACTAGTAAACTGATCCTGATGTGTAAAATTAGTAGTAGAATTTCCCTTCAGTGTGCACCAAAGAGGATCAGTCAAGGCCAATCACGAGTATAACATCGTGATAAATGTTTTCTTCATCTTCTTCTCGGCATGTTAACCTCAGTAAGATGTTGATTATATACATATTCTGCCTTTTCCACTTTAGCATGCCTGACTCCTGACGATCGCAGCAGCAGTCACAACATTTTGGTCACAAGCAAATCAAAGAGCTCACTGTGGCACACAAAAAAATTGGAAAATCACATTTAACTTCTCACTCATGTCCTACTGTTCTCTAGTGAATTTCTTGTGCGAGAGCATCACTTTAATTTATGAACGGTTCTGGGATCGAGCTGTTATAATGGACTCTTATTGAACTACTAGCTTTTCTTGCCTCGTGCAGTGAGGGGAAAAAAAAGGAGCAGGCAGTGAAAGTCCCTGAGCAGCCAACAGCTAGTTCCACTGCGATCAATGGTAAACTGATGCTTGCAATGGATCCATTACCAAGAGGTCTGGGCTTCCTCACGCAGCAATTTGTTACCTGGGAATAGCTTATATTCTGGTGAGGGTGGCCTCAGGGAAAAAGCGACCGGGAAAGCCTTATTTTCCCCCTAATGCATGGGTTTTTTATTGAGCCCTATACTGTTGAGTTGATAGGACACGTAAATAGGAAAGGGGGGAGGCTATAAGGGGGTGAAAGCACGGAACAAAAAGAAAGAGAATGGAAAGTGTGTAAAGGGGGAAAAAAAGAAAGGTAGGTATGTCATTTATCTTCATTCCACAAGGTAATTTCCATCTCTTCCTTCATCTTTTGGAAGCAACAAGGTATAATTGGTGAGACTGATGTCAGCATCTCCCTTTCCCTCCTCCTACAAGCAGGAGCACACCCTCTGAGGTTTTATTAACCGAGAGTAAGCAAAGACATGGGCACAGGGAGGGCGGGAGGCAGGGTAAGCAGAGGGAGGATGAGAGAAAGGTCAGATGGTGAAGTCAAGTAGAGAAAAGAGGAGAAATGAGTGACAGCAGACAGAGTGTACGACGTAAAGGAGCAACAGAGCTCACAGCGACAGAGAGCAAAACTGAGAGAAAAAGCAAACGGATCATTCGTCTTTCCACCCGTGGAGCAGCTGACGCAGAGCTGCTGAACGGCTGCAGTGTCCTGCTCAACATGTCTGCACTGACAGCAATGAGAACCAGTGTTTCTCACTTTGTTTTTTCTTTTTTCTGTTGGGAAAAAGCCAGTTTGCTGTCCACATCATTCAGTAAATGAACAGTAGCTCCAGACCTATAGACAACATGTTAAGTTGGGATTTCGAAAGGTGCAGGTATTGATCCAAAACTTTTGAATTACAATATGGCTTTATGTGCCTTTTGTTACACAGCATTTCATTCTAGAGAAAAGAAACGGCTGCAGGCTGACCTTCGATTGAATCCGTTAGACTGCATTTAGTTTTCAGACTCTACATTTGTTCCTTCACAATACAGTACATTTAAAATGGAAATATTCTCTGAAAATGGACACTCCGGTCAAAGTCACTGTGGTTCGACTGGACGTAGTTTAAGCAGTTCTAGAAAGGGTGTTGGGATGACAAAGGCTAAATGTACCTGCCAAATGCACATTCCCTCAAGTATTCATCCGCCATTTGCACAAGTTACTTTTGTCAGTTCAGGCATCTTTTGTTTTCTCCTCCACTGATTCATAGTATCCTCTCGTGTGCACTATGCAGACAGTAATCAACCACCCACCCATGCTAGGTTGGTATGAAAACAAACAAACCCTCCTCTGCGCTCAACCCAGTCAAGGCATTGTCTCATGTCAGTTCTGACAGACAGAGAAAACGCAGAGGCAATCTGACAGGGCGGGTAACATGAACGATAGAGTAGACAAACAAAAGATCACTTTATGGAGCACTTAGTTAGCATTATAGTATAACAGCAGTATCTGCAGCTGAAAATTAGATTTATAGTAAAAGCCATGCGGCATCTGAAATGAGTAGCATCCTCACCAGAAGCGGACTTTTTTCCAGGTGAAACTGTATTGACTTCTTCCTGGGTTACATCTTTGCTGTGATTTAAACCTGAGAGGTTCCAAGTGTTTTGTCTTGATCTGTCTGGATTCCTCCAAGCAGCAGTCCATGTTCACGGCCATGTCGGGGCACCACACACACACATACACACACACACACATGCACTTGAGACAGAGGACTAATTTGCACTCAATTTTCAGCCGCCTCTCTGCGAGACAGCCAAGGCTACTCAGATTTTGCTTGTGAGTGCCTGTGTCGAAAAAAACTAGCCGATAAACTAGAAGTGCATTTTACTCTGATAATTTCAGTAGTCTTTTATGACGGTGACTCAGGATGTTTTCCTGAATGAACAGCCGGCAGAAAAGATCTCATGCTGTACTGTAGGTGTGTGTTTGTGTTTGAGTGTGGTATTAAAGATTTTTTATGAAAAGGGGTTGAAATAAGGCATCTACTGTAAGTGATGATCAATTTGACCGTGGCCCTCTGGATTTTACCAACAAAACACCTCTTTTTGCTGTTTCTTAGGAGGTTGAATTTTCTGCTATTAATTGACCGACTAATCACACTGAAGATTTTCCTTGTTTCTGGCCCCCAGCCCACCTGATGCATGGAAAGAAAACAGTAAAATGACCCAGGATGAAATTCAAGCTGTCAGTTGTCCCCATCTGCCACAGCTGTAGCCCTGAAAGCACATACTGTATATACAGTAGTAACCCCACACTCAGCACAGGTACACACTATGAGATGTCGCGTCAGATTTCAGACTTGAAGATCAGGGCAAAAGTGATGCTTGCACATTGCCAGGATCACTGGAAGTTTCATTTGTGAAGTGTGAGAGAATCTGTGCGCCTCGATAATTACTAACCTGTTCAATCATGTTTGTTGCAGATCAGTTTCAAACACAGGCTCTCCAGTGTGACAGGTAGTGACACACAATGCAATGTCGGCAGTACGAGTCAAACTGAATGAAAGCAGTAGTTGAACAGAACTTTCTATTACCCTCAGTCAACCTGTTAAAGTCTGAATTATTTGATTGATGGTGAGTGTTCTGTTTGTGAAAGCTGGTTTCTCATTGCTACTACAAGTCCTTAAATGATATCGCTGATAAACAGTCACAACATATGGTTGTTACTGACTTGCTGTAGCTGCCTGCCTGTGTTCCCAAATTGACTCAAAGACAAGTGCAAACAAATATAATCAATTTAAATGTACCTTTTAGAAACAAAGGCGTGTGTGAGTCAGCATCAATGACCTACCAGTCCATGCAGCGCTCTCACCAATGACAGCAATGCCAAAATCGTGTCATTTTGGTGCCAAAAATGAAATGAAGGCGAAAAATGCGGTGTGGCACCTTTGAAAATATCACTTGCACATCCATTTATTGCTTTCTTCAAAAAAGCAATACTTGGATATGCGAGTTACTGTAGGACCTATGTGCCAAAAACAGAAGACGGAAAAATACAGGGTGGATGCCAAATTAAAAAAAAGTGTGTGAAAGAGAGATAATGTCCCAGTTTAGAACTTAGAGGGCTGCTGCTGATCAGGTGAACTGTATCAATTACAGCCAAATAATGTCAGCCATTCGCTTACTGAATTCAACCAGGACAGCCCACAAGACACAGTGGGAGGGATGTTATAAAAGCTCAGATTCATTCATTCAGCGATGGCTGTGTTGGTCATTCATTCTGTGTTTAGCACTCTTGTTCCACCACATTGACCCAGAGATTGAAATAGATTAGATAGATTAGATAGCCCTCATGTTCTCAGGTCGTACAAATGATTAGTTTATAGCTTTACTATCCCATCTAACACTGATCCAACTCGTTCAGCACTGATACAGGCCAATTTCATCTGCTGCCTTTTGTCTTTTACTGTTAATTCTCCCAACAAGGTAAAGGTAATAGGAAGGGACAGAACAGAATCAAAAATAGATGGAAGTAGTTGCTGGTTATGACTCACCTCATTCATTTTTAAGCAAGATGAAACAGTGTAGCCTATCGGGTGCAGGGTTGTGTGAATGAGTGAAACTGGGCTGCAGCTGCTCGGCGTAAATGTGGGTTAGTTTGCACTCAGCACGATTCTTTGAACAGAGCTACAAAAAATCACTGCCGGATGCATTTCTCGAAGTGGGAGCATTTTAAGACAAGGTTATATGGCGGGATGTTGCGGAACAGATGTTTGAGACGTAAAGGCGATGCACAGTCAGGACTGTGCTTGCCGGTGATTCAGAGTCTGGTTTCCTTTTTGTTTGACACACAAATGAGAAGGGAGCGTTGTTTTGTCACCACACTGTTCAAGTGGAAAAACAATTAAAATCCTCTCTGAAGGCCCAGTGTGACACACCTTGCTTGCTACACAGCCTCATGTCAAGTTACGTTCTGTTTTCTTTTTTAATTTAACTCCAGCTCTAAGTGCTTCAGTGACTTTCCTCAGCCACCGAGCAGTGCTGAGTCCGACGCATCACACACTGTTTTCAACTGGGAAGCCTATCAGCGCCGTCTGTGCTCTTGTTACCACGGTGAATGATGATGAAACAGGAGGCGCGTTGCCATGACAGGACTGCTTGTCACAGTGTGCATCCAGAAATTGCTAATCCCCCTTTTATTTGTCGGCTGAAGACAGAAAACATGCAGAAATGCAAATACAAGCCATAAGTTAGATAACTGATTTGGAGAGGAGCTAGCAACACCGGTTACCCCCCTAATCATTCACAGACCTATAGCTTTGGCAAGAGTCTGAGTCATACTTCCTGTCAGTGCTAGTCACTTTAAAGTAGCTGAACAAATGACAACAGTGAATCTGTAGGAGTTTTCTACATATCATGTGTTTGCCGACTGGACTTAAGCTGGTGCCCCATGGATGATTAACAGTTTGATTAAATGTAATATCTCCATAATTCCTTCAGCTTTAGCTCACATTACTAACTGATAACTCTCCTCTGATCAAGTCAATCTCATCAAAATGTATTTATTTCAGTCTTTCAGTCTTTTTTTCTCACTTCCTCAATAAACCGCTGCCCTCTAACGGAGATAAGCTTGATGCTTTCAAGTCTGGAAAGGTTCATTAAGGCGGAAGCAAAGGAAGGTACTGTGATATATGGATCTCTGTGACTCTGATGCTATCAATTAGTGACTGTCGTCTGTGATTCCCAGGTTTATTTACGCTGCACGCCGTCATAATGAATGAACAGGAGAGCAGAGAGAGACTGAGAGAGATGCTCATTTTAACACAGACAACAAAATGATGAGGCTATTAAACAGTTCCCCTTTATCACAGGTCATGAGTGTGAATGAATATTAACAGGTCTGCTGTGCCTTGGTCTTTTTCAAAATGTCATTGTTCAGCTCAGGTAATGGCTGCAGCCCCAGGTTTATCATATCACATAATGAAGCCGCAGTGAAGAAAAGTTTGGAACATTTTTGTGATGCAAGTTGAAAGAGATGCATTTTAAAGCTGATGTGTTACACTGTGCTTCTGCAAAGACTGTTTGTGTTAGTGTGTGTGCACAACCTTGAAACACTTAAAGCCTTTTTCACTGTGTCTTTACCGAAGGGTTGCCTTTTATTTGACTAAATTAAATGTGTTCTCGTACTTTTTCTCTGTTTTTGTAGCTTGCATAGCTACATCACAGAGAGAAGACTCCACAGAAGTGCACAGTTAGAGTAGATGAGCCTTTACCCAACAGAAAATGTTCAAATGCCTAATATTTAATTCATCTCCTGCGTTTTTGATACCTTTGATAGAAAACATCACAGTAATTGGAGTTTGACAGCTGAAATAATCTTATACCTCCCACTAATAGCTGCCCACATTGTGTGTGTGCGTGTGTGTCTGCTATTGTGTGTGCACTTGTCTCAGTCATTTCTCTCTGTCTGTGTTTCTCAATTTGATTATGCAGAATTGTCTCCCCAGAGCTCATTATTAAACTATTGGGGGAATGTGTTGTGGTCAGAGCTGAGACATTCACTGTCAGTTTAGTTGGTGCCGAAGCCTTCAGAAACGCAAAAAAAACACTGTCTGTCTCACTCCTTTAAATACTTCACACACATGCATGCAAAGTCACACTCATACACACGAGGATGTACACGTAAAGAAAGAAAAAAAATCACGTATGTGCAAAAACGCACCCACCCAAATCCTCCTGTTGCCAATCCATCACGCCATCTCTCACTTTTTCCTTTTTCTGTCTCGATCTCTCTGCGTGCCGAAAATGAATTCTCACTCGAGTTATGTCTGAATCAGCACCTCATCAAGGTCAGAGCGAGAGAGACCTACATGCTGAATACATCAGCAGTGAGACACAGAGGTGAGGATGAGATATTTTTGTCCTGCAGACAAAAAGTAAAGCTATATAGTTTTGTGTAAAGAATTGAATGCAGAAGAACAGTTCTTTTTAAAGGGGTTCAGCAGATGAGAACATCTTTACTTAATTGTGCATGAATGATATGGCTCAACATATTTCTGTGGCTGGAGAATTTAAGGTCTGCCTGTAAACCAGGTTTAGTTTGGAATAATACTGAAGTTGAAGTTGTAGGCTTTCGGGAACTATTTGAGAATGCAGAACAACTCCCTGGTCGAACCCTTGTTTATGAGTCAACATGTGAACTCTCCTATAGATCCCCTTATAGTAACAGCAAGGATAAACAAAGTAACAACATCTGAAGTAGAAATAGAAGGTGAAAGTGAAAGTGAAAGTAAATTCTTTTAAACTGACTTCAGAAATTAACTTGAACTTGACTGTGAAGCAGCAATTATTTCATAATATTTACTTGACCACGGGCACCAAGCCTCATTTCATAAGCTAAGAAATGAAAACTTGCAGAAGCTAAAGAGCCACTGGAGTCGGGCTGTGTTTCCCCGGAAAATTTTGCTGTGTGTTTGTCATACCAAATGTGATCTGGACTTGCAGTTTGTCTTTTCGCTGAGTTAGGAACAGCCTAACTGTTCAGCCTTTTCATTTTAACAAGGAAATATTTATGCAATTTCTGCGGCATAGAAACAAGTGCTCTCAGGCTGAGGTGTTGTGGGAAATTGACAGATAGTGATACAAAGAGAGGCTGCTGAAATTACCACAGCTCTCAAGTGCACAGGATCATTGAAGAGAAAGAGAGAGAGAGAGAGAGAGATGGAGGTGGTGTACTGGCTCAGGTGTCCTGCAGAACTCCTCACTGCAGGGCTAAAACAGACATCACTCAGACTCAGGTGAATCCATTTTGCCATAACCAAATTATGTGAAGTGTGTGTGTGTGTGCACGCATGCTTGTGCGCCTGTTCATTTGTTCTCCTCAGACCTGTGTGGACCTCATGTGGTGTTGGCAGTGTGTGTGTGAATTTGTGCCTTAGTAGCCAATCAGGTCCTGACAGGTCAGAGCAGTGCTCGTTACCACTGCCGCCTCGCTGAAACTGCCTCAGCTCTCCGTCCTGGTTAAAGATAACCACAGCAGCTGTCTAGTTTGGTATAATGAAGCTGCGTGATTTCTTTGCTAATTATCGCTCACTGTATTCCTGCCAGGGATCGCTGGAAGTCGTAAAACATATCAAAGCAAATAAATTAGGTAGGTAAACAGTGGGGAGATCATTGTATGCTCTTGCCAGCTCTGATGGACCCTGAGGAGGTGATCACAACACTGTTGAGTTTTGTTTACTGAAATTAAGTGGGGAAGTACGTGGGTTGATGAGAACTTAAGAGAAAATGTTTCATTTCTTTAAGCTATTTGTGAATAAAAGAGGTAAACAACATTCAGCTGTTGCCTGTAAAGGAGAAGTTTTTTTCTTTTTTATAAAATGAGCTTCTCAGCTAAATAATGGTGCCTTAAGGTGCACCTAATATCAAGCACAAATGAATTAGTTACAGAGTGTCTATAGCAGATGTTTCAGCTGTGTCTCATGCAGGATATGAATACGCTTCAGTTTTAATCAGTGCAGTTGTCTCAATCTGCCATGAAACAGCTTTTAGGTCACTCCCTCTTAACTGCCTTGTGAATCTTTGTTTTCAGGTTTGTCAGGTGTGTATCTACAGGGGTTCTTTTATTGGTCTGTCGGCACTCCCGAACCATCTCTTGGTCCATGGACATTGATGGGCGACTGCTGCAGAGTAGATACTGTTGAAATTCTGCTATACTGTGCAGGTGTTTTAGTCCACACATTCTTCTTTTGTGCTTTCTCAAATCACCTTCTCTATGAACAAAACATTTAACACACATTTGTAATGCATAAAGATGGTGATATTCTACAAACCACAAGCTAAACCTGCATCATATTTACGACACAGCATAATGGAAATAGCAGATATACTGTAATTGGTGTGGTTGTCTGATAACTCTTTGTTCAAGGATCAGTTGGTAAGATTTAAGTGGAGATCTGTATCTGTAATATCCACAGTTCCTCATATTTTGTTTTGTAGTCAACTTCTCTTCTACGCTCAACTGATCCAACACTCACAAAGAACATCCAACTTGGCGGCACAAACACAAACAAATAAGAAAAAAAGAACAATTGTGAAAGGTGCAGTTTTGCCAGTTGGATACTTGCACAGTGTTGGCTGAGGTTTGGGCTATAATGCATCCTTTAATGGAAGATTGCATCTTTGAAACACAGTAGCCCTGATTTGGAATGAGTCGAGAAAGTACTGATTAACAATAGGAAATAAATAAATAAGAAGAACTAATTATCAGTTACTAGTTTGCATTTTTTTTGTGGGGTTTTTTGTTTGTTTTTTTTTTTACAAATTTAAAATTTAAATTTTTAAATTTAAAAGTTAAAATGTCATTTATTATGAGCTCCTTTGCAGTGGATGATGGGGGGGCTTTTCCTTGAACCACAAGTTGAAGTTAAATTTCTCAATTTAATGGCTTCTCTGCAAATCAGAATGAACCAGCCTGTTCGCCTATAACACTGTATGTAATGTAAGCCAGAGCTGCACAGTGCATTTACACTTGGAGCAAATCCACAGGGATTCAATTAGATGTTGTTTATGTTATACTGTACTGTAATGAGAAGGGTTATATTTCACTTTTACTTAGCAATGCAGCAAAGACACTGCAGAGGCATGCTGAAAAGAATTTTAGGTTTATATTTTGGGATTATTCAGATATAATATTATCCTTTCTGGAAAAACTGCTTTTAAATAAGACATATTCATAAATTAAAGCAAGTAGGACGATTACAACTTCTGATGTATGAAGCCGCTGTCTCCCTGTCCCTACACTGAATTAAGACACTGGATTCCAGTGTGTAAAGTACCGTATAAGCCAGAGAGTCACTTTTATTGGATTATCATTCAGACAAATCACTCACTCATACTCAATCCATCCATCAAATCCATAGAGAGATAAATACCTGCCCTGAGCCTGCAGGCTGGTCACAACAACAGCAGTGGAGACCTTGAGAGGATATTTTCTTGGCTGCTAATGAATTCCCTCATAATACTGTCACATCAGATGCCATGAGATGCCCTTTAGCTAACTGCATCACAGTAATTCTCCCTGCTGTGAGGACATTAGCAGAAAATGAATAGTCAGTAGAAATGTCTTTTATACCAACATAACCCATTTATGACTCTGCTGGGCTTTTGCTGAACTGTAATTCCTGCCTAATTGTGAAGCATTATGGTGCAAGCTGTGGTTAATAATAAACCTTTTGTTGTGTGTGTGTGTGTGTGTGTGTGTGTGTGTGTGTGTGTCTCATCTCTTCACCAAACACACTGCTGTCTAGTCCACATATGGCACCGGAGCAGGATGGAGACCTCCTGACGTAGATTCTGTTTTTGGAAAATCCTTGAACTCCACTGAAAGTTTCTTAAGCTGTTAAAACGTTTCCAGAATGAAGCTCTTTAGAAACCTGCAGGTGTGTAGGAAGCATTAGTTCAATCAGCCGTGTGCTTGTCCTGGCTTAATCTCCGCATGAGCCCCAGCGAGTCCCCAGTGCCAAGCCGCTCGCAGATGGCACCTCCCTCGCTGCGCCCATCGACTGCAATTCCGCCCCGCCACAAATCAATACTGCTGGGCCACTGAGAGCAGAGAGGGCTGATGGAGCAAGGGAGGGAGGTGCCACAGAAAAGGAGGGTTAGGAGTGTAGGGGTGTTAATGTAGGAAAGAAGAGGAGAGAGGGGAGGAAACAGAGGAGATGAATTGGGGAGCGAAATGAAAGGGATGGAAAGAGCTGAGGAGTGGCAGGAACGAGGAAAGGGAGGAAGAGTGGGAGCAAGGAAGGGTGATTAATGGTGAAAATAGAAGCGGGGGATGAAGGAGGGAGACGGAGGGGAGGATGAAGACAACTGCAGCAAAGAGGACAGGGAGGAAGAGGAAAGCAATGATTCCTGTCTTAGAGGACACACAGAAGGGACAGAGAGGGGGAAGGAGGACAGACAAAGAGAGAGACAAAAAGGGGAGGTTAAAAAGGAGGAAGGAGGAGGTGGAGAGAGGAATGAAAAGAGGAAGCATCCCAGTAGGGTTTTCCGCAGGGTGAACTTAGCCAGAGTGCGAGGTGCAGAGCTGAGCAGTAGGTCCTGAATTATTAAACACAATATTTTGCAGCTGAGCAAACGGCCGCAGCCATGTCAGATGTGTCTGCTGAGGGGTGCAAGGACTGTGCGTGTGTGTGTGTGTGTGTGAGAGAGAGAGAGAGAGACTGTTTTCGCGGACTCAGATGTGTGTTGTGTGCATTTTGTGTGTTTTGTGCTTGAGAGCAACATAGCTTGTGCTTTTTGCATAAAGGTCTTTTTTTTATATTGCTTGAGCTTGTTGCTTTGGTCTGCTTGTTTGTGTGTGTGTGTGTGTGTGTGTGGTCGATCATCAGAGGGAGTGTATGCCCATTTACAGCCGCTAATTAATGAGGAAGCAGCGTCCTGAGGGCCTTTGTTTTAACTCTGTGCCCCAGTGGAGAGCAACCGGCAATTTAAGACACACATACAGAAGATATACACACACAACCACACACACATGCAATTGGTAAGGTGTGTATACACAAATGCTCACTATTCACACTTGTCATTCAATACTGTGTCTCAGAAATTATATTTAAATCTTAAGTTTGAATTGCTTCACCAATTATGTTGTGTTATTTTCAATGAATAGTTGGCTTGAGTAGTTTGTTTAGCCAGCATTTGTTTAAGAATTTTGGTGAAGGAAGATCGTAGCTTCGGTTAAATGGTAATGAATATGTTGCATTTCATTGTGCATCAGCTCACTGCAAACGCTTTTCATGTTAGACCAAGACCACAATCTGTCCATAACCTTTACAACATGAGGACATTGCACCGTGAGATGGGATATTTTGTCAGCTGGACAACTATAAATCCATAAAGTGACACCAGCACATGGATGGATCTCCTCACAGATCAATACATCTTCAACAGATCTTCAGGTAGCCACTTCGATCAGACATA
This sequence comes from Amniataba percoides, assembly GCA_037176925.1. Classification (NCBI taxonomy): domain Eukaryota; kingdom Metazoa; phylum Chordata; class Actinopteri; order Centrarchiformes; family Terapontidae; genus Amniataba; species Amniataba percoides. The sequence goes on along the minus strand of JBAJHX010000043.1, from coordinate 18,893,974 downwards.
AGATAAAACTACAACAGCTCTGTGCGCCTTCTGTGCGTTCACATGTGGTGAAACTGTTGGAGCTCCTTCTTTAATAGAGGCACTGTTGATTTCACTTTCATTTCAGTTTGACTTCAGCTGCCATTATCACAGGGGACAGACCCTGTAAGAGGCTGTTTCCACAGAGCGTCTACTGACAAACAGCATTTGCATTTAATTATTATGAGATCATTAGACATTATAGGATTATTAGTGTGCTTTTCATAGTGATGGCTGCATTTAAAATGAACTTCTGTCTAGAATGTGTCTCAGACCACCTCCCGAGGTCTGCCTTGAATGCTTCCTGAATGATTTTACGCCTTTTTTGTGTCCGATAGCGACCTGCGATTGGGATGTTCTTCACCACGGTAACCATGCCGCACAATCTCAGCCCTGACAGCTGTATTTGCATAAAAATCTTGTTTAGTCCAGCTTCAACGATGCATAATTCCTCCTCACTGTCTGCTCTGCACGTTCCGTGCTCCCTCTTCCTCCGCCCTCTGAACTCCTCCACATACTTCCTCTCTTCTGCTGTCCAGCCCTCTCCCGGTTTCCCCTCCACCTGCCTCGGCTAACCGTGCCCTTCTCATCATTACGTTGCGCAAACAGCAGCTCTACCATCGCTGCATAACCCAGAAATATAATGAACTGCTCTTTGAACCACACAGCTCTACTTCAGAATCTTTGACTCCCTTTGCTGCATCTTGGGACCGTTAAGTGGTTCTCCTCAACAATAAATGTGTCTGTTGGGATTTTTTTTTCCCCAGAGCACTAACACAGATGAGTCACCTCGATTAGATTGGAAGCTCAGAGAGTCACTGATTGGCAGCGTGAGAGTGGCCCCTATGATCTCCCAGTTCCTCTCCGTCTCTTTCTGTCTGTCATTTTCTCACTTCATTAATCCCTCTCTCTGTCTGCCTCTGCTGCTCTCTCACCCACACCGTCTCTCTGTCTTGCTCCAGTCGCCCGGTGTGTTTGTCCGTCTGCCGCTCCGCCAGCCACTTCCTTTGTCTCTCTCTCTCATTCCCCCCAAATCCCAGATTATTCCCGCGCTCCTTGTGATGTAATTGAATTTCACATCCCTGGACCAAGAGCTCGCCCTTGAGGAACAGAGAGGAGGACGTAATTACATTTCTGTTTGGCTGCAAATGATTCTACTAATTCGATATGGACTTTTTTTCCATACACTCAGCAGCAGGGGTGGTTTGACGGCTGCTTGAATGGAAAGCAGCCGGTGTAGAAATTACGTGTCTGGATCTCCTCCACCTGTCAGTGGACAAAGACAAGCGTGACACCCGTTTATCAGTGAGAGTTTGGCCGCTGGCCTGAATTAGATTAAACCCATTGAAAACCTTTAGCTGTTTTAATTACAAATATTACAGTGTTTTCCGATGTATTCTTTTTGGTGAAGGGCATTGTATCTATTCATGATTTACCATAATACCATGCTGGTAGTATGGTAAAGTTAGGTAAGGGTCAGTTCCCGGGTATGGTCTACCACTTTGGTTCAGACTGAAATATCTAAACAACTAAAATTTTGTATTAATTGATGATTCCTGGTCGACTTACAATGTCTTGATAACTCCTGCATGGATTGACAATTACATATTTTAATAACACTCATGTCCCCCTCAATGTCACTTTTCATATATTGCCATCAGTATTTTGGTGCAATTTTAACTTTTGTTTATGAACAAATACTTGCAAAGGTAAAAACAATAAAAATCATCTAACTATTATGGCAAGCATGGTTAACATTATACCTGCATGTCGGCCATGTCTCGTGAAGCATTTTACTCAAGGCACTGCTGTTCAGCCTTGCCGAGCTGCTAGCAAGACTGCAGGGACTTCAACGTGCCACACAAACAATAAACTTTAGCAGCACACTCATTCAGAAAAAACAGTCGTAAAATGAACACGACACGATTATGGCCACTTTCATTCAGGTTTCTTTGTGTGTACTTCATTCGGGATGATATATGGCAGTTGTTTTATGGGATACACTCTGTAAGCCTCCATCTCTAACATGTGTAATCACGTAGCCCATATTTACGCACATCGTCTTAAGCAGAGGACGGAACAACTCAAGCACTGTTAATACTTACAACCATTATAAATGCTTGTTGCCTTGCTTGCGGGTCCTCGACACCCCCAACAGTTCAAAGTCTGGTCTGGAATTAATGTCAGATCATGCTGCCTCATCCATCTTCTGCTCATAATCAGTGCCAAGTGAGCACTGGGGAGAGAGAGAGAGAGTGAGAGAGTGAGAGAGAGAGAGAGAGAGAGAGAGTATGGGTTTTAAGTGCTGGCACTTGCTCCAGTTCTTGCATAACTCAGTGGTAATTAGGGTTTTACTGCTGCCAAGTCTTAACCATTGCTGTGGCTATGCAGGTGCTGGCAGGACATCTGAGTGGACTTTGGGGAACATAGAATCTAAAAGAATAGAAATAGACCAAAAAGGCACAATGGCCTCATGTCTGACAGCCATAAACTTACATAAGGGTTAAGATTAGTGTTTTCTTATACTAAATAAAGCAAGTCAAACACAGCACAGTGTATTTGAGAGTCTCCACCATCTTTTTAGTTCTTGTTTCTCATCCCTTTACACTCCAGTCTCTCTTTTCTTCTCCTCCATTACATCCATTCTTTGCTCCTCTCTTCCTGGTCAGCTTCAGCTTGTCCTCATCTCTCCTTTTTGAATTCCCTCCTTCTTTTTATAGTTCCTCTTCCGTCCCGTCTTCCTCTTGCCCTTTCCTCTTTTTTTCTCCCTCTACCACTTCGTTTCCACCACCACCTTTTCTCCCTTTCGCCCCCTGTTTCCCCAGTCTTGTTAGCGCTGGTCACGCATGCTTGCCTCCCTGATTAACTAACAACCCAAAGGATGTTACAGCGAGTAGTGTCTGCTCTCCCCGAGAGAGGCATCGATTTGCTGGCAGGCGGTAACCACACAGACGGCTGGCACATCGAAATGAGCTTGAGAGCAGAAACTGGAAAAATGAATCACTGCCGGGAGAAGAAAGCCTACTATTTCTAAATTAGCGACTTATCAGGAGACAAATTCTGCATTTTTGACTTGATGTATATAAAAACTGCAATGGTTTTTGGATTACTGTGTGTCTGAGAAAGTGAAAATGAGCTCAAGTTTGTTGATGAGGCCGAGGAGTTTCAAATGCTTCCCAAAGGAGTTTTTAGACAAGTGACACAGACAGAGAGGACATCTGTTATTTCTGGAACTGAGGAATCTGTGTTTCTGTGCTTCCTTAGAGAAAATGTTGAATTTACATTCCAGCTGACTCACTGTATTGCCTTTGAAAAAGGGAGGGTCAGATAAACGATTTATTATACAGTAAGAAAGTCAGAGAAAACATGTGGATTGATTTTCCTTGGAAAAGCACTGTGTTGCATTTACATAATTATTAAATATTGTTTTTTGGCTCATCTACTTTCCTCTTCCACTTTCCACTTTCCTCATATACTAAATCAGAACTCCTACGTGCAGTTTAAAGGGTGGTGATTTAAATAAGTGTTTAGTGTATTTCTGAATATGCAGCGATTTCAGTGCAGCCAATATCCAATAACACTTTAATTTTGTGTATACATGCGTCATAATATCAACCACAGTACAGTATCTACGGTATGATGAGACAGTGTTGCACGTGGCTTTTAAGTAGTGAAATGATGACGTGGTTGTTTCTGATCACAGGCACGCTGTAGACACGTTTGTCAGCCATGTCAAGAGTTGAAATAACTATTCTGCTAACTAACAAACTAACTAACGAGGAGACAAATTATATTTGCCTATAATCAGTCTGTCTGTTAGGCATAACTTGGGCCCTGTGTGTATACTTGCATGTATGCACATTATACTGGATGAAAGCCCCAGAACTAGGCTAAACCCATGACGTTTTATGGGTCAGTGCTTCAGAGGCCCTCGTGGAATGTAGACAGTCACACATTGAGGCTTTTAGTTTCAAGAGCCAATGAACATCAAGCTCACAACCCACCACATCACTGAATGTAAACTCATTATATCAGTGAGGATAGTATGGAGCGCATAGATCATTTAGATTTACTTCTCTGTTATGAATTATCTTCTATATTCTTTATTTTGATGAAAGTACCAGCTTGACTCCTTATAGAAGAGAACACAGCACTCAGCATTAAAAAATACCCTCCTGGGTGGAATTATGGTTGTCCATGGAAGATCTCTCGAGCAGCTATAAACAGCTAGTTAGACGCTAAGGGCCAAAAAGTTGGGTGTACAGCTGTTAGTAACAACAATCCACATCCCAAACATCCTCGCTGATCAGAGACTCTTCATGTACTGATTCATATTTACTGTACGGAGATCAGAGAGCTGACTAAATAGACGTTGTCCTGTTCAGGTTTGTTTGTTGGCAATCGTGACACCAGATAACCGATACTCATACTCAAACTGTATGAATGGTGTGCTGCTCGGCGTGAGACATATTACTATATAAAAGCCCATCAGATTAATCAAATGTGATTAGCTCAGATAATCTTTTTATGCTATTAGTTGATGTAGAAATAACATTGTTTTTCAATACTGGGCATGCTAATGTACAGAAACTACTACTGATTTAAATTTACTGCTATAAAGATTCTTAGCTGTTTGCATTCTTACAGGGACTGTAAGAAAAAAAAATCTCCATGTGAATAAAACATAGTTTTATAGCTTGTTACAATGACACAGATGAAAGTTACCATTCTTCTTCCAGGAAGTCATGGAAAACCACCAAGAAGTGCAGCTTATTTTCACTGTCAATTAGCATGTGATTTCCACTTTATTGATTAGCTGCTCCAATTTTTTCCACAAATAACAGAACAATGTAATCTAATGTTTCTTGCTATTAAATCTTTGCAAGTTCATCATCATGATGAAGGTGGAGTTAAGTGAAGGGTCTCCAACTGCTTGCCCTGGGTGTGGGGGATTGGTTCTTGAATTTGCTGTAAAAGCAGGCTCACTCTCAGTTTGGCTCCGTTTCCAAACTCTCCAGATGGGTCGGAGGCCTGTTGGAGCTCCAGAGAGTCAGCTCGCCCTCTGTTTGTGAGGGAGAGCGAGAGAGCATGTACGTGAGAGAGAAGACAATCAAGGAAGAGGACGTGTTAGAAAGAAGGAGAGGGAGACTCTGGGTGACGGACTCCCGGACGGAGCGAGACACAGAGACACAGCATATGTGTGTGCGTGTGTGCGTGTGTGTGTGTGTGGGGGGCAGTCATGTGTTACACACCGAGTCTGACTATTACCATCTGCCTTGTATCAGGGGTGTATCTGGGATTGCCCTTTCCTCTCCATTCCCCTTAATTCCTCCTTTTTACCATCTCCCTATTGTTTTTTCCTGTTCAGCTCTATCTTTCCCTCCTTGTGCTTCCTTTTAATGAAACTCAAGCTGAAGCTGCTCTTTTTCATATTAGTGATATAAATGAAAAGTTATTTGTAATGGTTGCTTAAATATCCATTAGTGGCTGGGAAAAGGTAACATCACTCTGTCACTCTGCCACTGTGGAGCTGTGAGCTCCAACCAGAGTGAAAAAAAGACAAAGAATTGGAAAAGGCCACCTCTCAAAGATGTGACAGAGACACTGAGATGGAGAGGAAGGGTAAAAACGAAAGAACAAGATACGTGTCAAAAGAAATCAGAATCTGAGAGTCTGAGAGAAAAGGGAGGCCAGCAGCAAAGATTGGAAAGGTGACAAGAAGCGAAAATGGGAGAAGGAGAGGAAGAAGATGAAAGCTCTGTAGTTCAAACCAACTCCCAGCTTAGCCTCAAATCTCCAGTTACCATGGTGATTTAACTGCCGATATACGGTCCCCCGAGACTCTGTGCTGAAAACACAGGGGGAGAAAGAGAAAGAGAGACTAACACAAGGACGGGCAGAAGGGCAGAGTAGCACAGGTGTGCTAGACAAGGACTGCATTGCATCCATTCAGAAAAGCTCCAAGCATCCTGTCTGTGGAGCCTTCAAAGGACTGTGATTCAATGTTGAAGCATTTCATTTTGCCAGACATTTGGGGCAATGTCACTGTTATGTTAACACAAGTGACTAGTAAAGATCACGTGCACTGTCAGAAACACCAGTGGACACACATTTAGACACTATTCAGAGCCACAGTATGCAAAACCCTGCAGCCAGTTATGATCTGTGCTAAGCTATGTTTTTCTTTAAACAATAGATCAGTGGATATTTATCATTTGGAAGGTGCCACTATAAACCCACAGAGAATTGTGATTCTGATGTCTGTGGAGGGATTTAGCATCTTTCAGCTTGTTGCACTTTGTCTGCTGGATGTGAAAATATGCAACATGTTTGCAAACATGTCTGAATGCATCTTTATTCATATATTTGTATGTAAGCACTACTTTTCTCTTTATTTCTGTGGTGTCATATAAGGTCAGCTTTTGTTATGAAATGGATATTGCTATTTTCTTGACAAATTGCTATTTACGTCACGTATTGTACGTAAAGATAAACATATGAATATGCATTATTAATGCAACTGGAAATATGAAACATTATAATATCATGTATTCTGAAAAATGATTGAAATTATTAATGTCATATAACAAACTAGCATAAAACTGACTGCTGAAATAAAAACAAATCAATCAGTACTAACTGCTCTCCCTCTCTCTCTCTCTCTCTCTCTCTCTCTCTCTCTCTCTCTCTCTCTCTCTCTCTCTCTCTCTCTCTCTCTCTCTCTCCACAGCTGTATCATTCATGAGACACAGTGCGTCAGCCTTTGGATTTGCCGTGAGTCCCCCTCTTCCCTCCATTTGCATTGATCAATTAGTCATAACTTTGGTCTCTGTGATTTATTAATGAATCCTGTTACCAAAGTGTTATTGGTCCCTTTGTCTCCAAGGTAACAGGGCAGAGAAGAAGGGCCGGGCAGAGAGCTCAGGTTGAATGTCAAAATGCCTTTTGTGCCTGCTAAACACGTCTGCTGGCTTTCACAAAAACAAAGCTTCTTATTGCGTCTTATTCTTTAGGGGAAGTGATTGAGAGTGTCGTCAGTTTTAAGAAATAGCCTAATAAAAGTGAAGTGAAAATGAAAGCATCCACACTCTGGGCCAGTGAGGGAATCTGTGATTAGCATAATATGATTAAAATATTGTAAACCATAATCTGCTGTACTAGCTATCTCTTTAGTGGAGACTGAATTTTAATTAGGAAGTGTGAGGCTGTCTATGACAGTTTTAATAAAGTAGCAAGAAGACAATAATGTGTTATAACCTGCCACAAAGGGGTTAGATCACAGCTAATGATCTTCACGGGCTTCACCTATTAAGATGTACGATGCTGCTATCTTTTTGCTGTTTAAGGTGCAATATGACTTGAAAATGAAATGATAATGATCATGTTATATTTTATGACATAGCTTGAGGGGAGACTTTCTTTCTTATTCTTTGAGAAAGGGTGACAAATGCAGCACACATTATATGCAATAAAACATCATCAGCCTGTTGGTCTTGAAATACATTTTAAAGCCGTGCTTGTCTTTCACAACAAGGATTATGAATTGATTAAAATGAATGAAACAATTAAAACAAGTTAATTCATATTTCCGTTTAAGTGCCCATAACATGAAGTGCCTTTTATTCACTTTTGGTCATATGAGCATATTATTAAGTGCTTAGTCAAAGTTGTGTTATTATTTTTCAATAGATGGGACTATGAAATAATTTCCACCTTGGTTTGGTGGTTTAATTTTATTTTTTTAATTAACACCACAGATAAGATCATGATACAACAGACACAACAAGACATTTGATATGTTTGAGTGCTGCAGTGCATGTAATTTTTGGAAGCACTTCGGCAGCATTGATACTGTATCATGTAACACATCGTGTCATATGCCATTGATATTTTGATTTTGATATTTTTAATGCAGTGTTTTGTGTGGTGTATTGAACACAAGATGTGTTGACAACTTATCAAGCCACTATCTGAAAAACGTTCTTTAGTTTCCTTGTTGTTACACTGCTGCAGCTACTCTAATAAGTTGGACGTAACCACTGAAACATCTTGTAAAGTTAACGCCCTTTCCCCTCGTCCTTTTGTTCGGCTTCTGTTTCTGCCGTAGTTTGATGCCACGCTGGACGTCCTCTCATCAGTCATTGTCCTCTGGCGCTACAGCAATGCAGCAGCTGTGCACTCTGCGCACAGAGAGTATATGTGAGTACCAAGCAACACGCTGAGTTTAATTAATGTTTGATCAACGATGCATCTATGTGCTGTGATGCAATTTGGGTTACTTTTCTCCACGTGCATCAAAGCAAGAGAGCTTCTGCACTTCACTGTATATATTCATCTGTGGTATTCATCTGTGCATCTCTTTTTCCATTTATCTTTCAGCTTGTGTTTCTTTCATCTATGAGTTGCCTGTGGCCTTGGTTTATTTACACTAAGATGCAAATTCATCAACTAAATTTGGTTTTGCACTGTTTTCTGATGCCGTTACGTGTGTCCATCAGTAATGGTATTATTTTCAACTATTGTCAGTATTTCAATGTCTGTTCTCAAATTGTGATTTAGTGTTTCTGATACAATGGTAGCATATAGATGCAGAAGATGAATAGACATAGGAGGGGAGGAGGTAATTCTTATGGACTTGCTTCTTAAGACAGATTGTACTGAGCAGAGATCAAAAGAGTGTAGGCGATCTATCTGTCAGGTATTGTTACCTCACAACAGCTTCAGTGACACAAGTTTTGTGTTGTCTCTGGGCTCCACCAGAAATATGAGCACCATTTTTAGAAGGTATCCCCTCATTTGGCATTTTAATGATATTGAGCTGTCTGACATGTTGGTCCAAAATGTCCCATACAGTGGGTGATTAGTGGGGTGGAGAGCTGGTGACTCGCAGGCTGTGGCAAATGATTCTCATCATCTTCATACACATCAAGTGACTCAGTTAGCCTTGGTGTTTAGTGAATGGTAAATTTACTGAGTGGGAGTTAGAGCATGGATACAAACGAGAGCTGCTATCCTACCTGAGCGTTTAAAGGCTTCATTGCTTTGATTTACAATTCAGGCATTCCATATGTGTGTGTTTGACATAACGCAGTACTCTTCTGAAAAACAAAATACTTTTTCATTATAAGAGCTGAGAAATGGAAATGGTGAAAAACAAAAAGCTTTGTTTTTGCAAGGTTGAGGCATTGCATTGTTCTATCTTTTTGCCCATACTCTGTATCTGTACTGGGTTGCCATGTTTTGTTGACAGAGATAAAATATCGGTAAGTCACATTTTTAAAACTCGCAGTGAGAGAGCATTTCAAGAGCATGTTGGACGGATGAATAACGCAGATATTTGTGCCAATGGGATGCTGTTATATTAATGGCATTTTTATCTTTTTAAGTTACTGTTGTTTTGAGGATGTGATGTCAGCTGGACAGAAAAAAGAATTATTGAAAGTGTTTCTTTATTTCAGGGTTGGAGGAAGTATCATACTTGTTTAACAAAGCTACTCACTGCATGCGTCCGTACATCACTGTTGAATATAAGCGTGGTAATCCATCCGTTTTCAGGCTCACTGCAGCTCAGCTGACTCCTTCAGCTGGCTGTCAGGGTGCACACAGCTTTGTTCGTCTTACAACAGCACCTCTGCTTAGCTCAGAGGTGTCGGGGATGATGAAAGACAGAGCTGCCACTCTACCTTCCATTAGTATACACACACACACACACACACACACACATACACACACTTGAATGTATACAATCATTATAACACACAAAATTGTTCTATGTCTCATTGTAATATGTAAACAAAAAGCATGCAGCATGTTTATTACCCAAACACATACATTATGCACACTCACATACATGTCAAAGTTGATATGCATTTCATATACACATCCTGCTGCATATTCTACAATTCTACAATTGCTTTTGTCCAAAGCGACGTACAACATAAGCGAGAATTTAGATGAAAGGAAAAACCCTTAGTAAGTGCAAAAATAGTGCTTAAGTGTGATTGGTCAAAGGTGTTGCCATCTAGTGGCAGAAGAGGTGTTTTTTTTTTTTTTAGATATAATGAAACCGAATTAATCACAGGTTGCATTCTCAGCATCACTATGAGCAATGGCATTCAACATACAGCATGACATAACTGTCAGTGCTAGATAATCAATTAAGTGCTGGACAAATGCAGTGCGATATTATATATCATATGAACGTATCACTCATCTTTCACAGAGAGGTGCAGTGAGGGAGTGGAAGCCTCAGCATGTTCGGATGGTCGCACGTCTTTCACAGAGACGTGTAGTAACCTGTCAATCACCTGGGTTGTCCAATCAAATTCCAGTGGTGGAAATTAACACTTTCACTTTCATAAGCCAGGTCATCAAAAGAGCCACATCTGGCTCACGAGCCATAGGTTCCCGACCCCTGCCCTAGAGGTTTCGAGCCATGCTGGGCTGGAAGCACCAGGCGTCTTTCATATGCAGAGCGTAGTGGGCGAGAAGGAGAGTAGACCTGTGGAGAGAAATTAACAGTGGAGTGACATGAACCAGAGCTTGTTCATCAATCATGACACCCAGGAGTTTGTGGGCACAAGAAGGCTTGAGTCTAGTCGGACACTGATCTGAGGTTGAACAGATGGACAAGCCGGCATATACACATCTGTAAACAGACATCAACCGGGACATTAAAGTTAGTGTGGTTTGTGCTCACACAGAGGAGGGCAAAGTTTGGCACATGTAAGTGAGTTTATTAGTTTTTATTGCATTGTCTTGTCACACATGTGGCCCAGGCCACGTGGGATTACAAAACACTGCTACTGTCCCACACATGTATCTTCTAGTGATATACATACACAGAAACAAAGTTAAAACATAAGAATGCGACAGAATGAGACTTTCGGGTTAAGTTATGCATGGCTGAGAGAGTAAATGAAGAGGCAAAAGAGAAATGGGGGATATTAATAACCTCCAGCTAAAGGCTGTCTTGAATGGACAATGTATTTAGGCTACATTTGTAATTACTATATATAGATTTTATGCAATATACCCATTACATTTGTAGCTGCAGTATCATGGCATCTTATTGTTGACGTTCTACTTTCTTATTAATGTATGCATGTTTTAGCACTTTTCCATTTTGTAGCTGGAGCTCAATATAGAGTTGCATCAACTCTGAAATTGAGCTACATTTCAAGTGTGTCTTGGAGAGACACATTCCTCAAAAGTATGCAGGCTCTGTTGCCTCACCTCAGTGAACTGTGGCAGCTTTATTGTGAACAACCACCACCCAAATCAGTAAAGGATAAACACCACTTCAGTGCACCTGACAGACGCCGTGCCTCTGCTCTGTAGGGAGATAGATGGGACACAGATATTGTAATTCAGGCCCAGCAGATGTGTCAGAGGATGTGAGACTGTAAATGACGAGGCAGTGGAGATGATTCAATAACTGCATCTTATCCCTTTTCTTTCAGAGCAAGTGGGTGTGCATATGCAAACATCCTATAGCCCAACACCCCAAAAACATCCCCCTCATTATCTGATATTTTCTTTGATAAACAAACATCACAAAGTGCCAGCCGCAAGCACTCAGCCGGAAGACGGCAAATTGTTTATTCTGCTAGCATGCGGTGCCCCAAATAGGCTGTAAACTGTCTTCTGACATCTGACAAACACTGTGATTGTGTTGTTTGAGAAAATTTGCTTTGAGATTAGATGTATGAATTATCTCTAAAATCAGGCGTGAATAGTTGTAAGCTGTGAGATTATACATCACGTACCGCACCAGTCACAGTGTCATGTGGTAATTGTATCATCACCCTGTGAAATTAACTTCCATCTTTAGTGTAATAGAAGGGAATTGATGCATCAGTAGACTTACCACTATTCTGCCACATCACTGGTAATGTTATTACAGACATATGTTCTCAGAGTAGGAGTTTGACTTTGCTGTAATTGAAGCCAGTGGGCAGGAGTTGTTAATGGCTTTTTTTTTTTTCAGCTGCACCTTTAATATTTCATAGGCATTGGTAAATGCATTCCCCAGTTTGCCAGACAGCTAAAGGCCACTGCTAGTGTCATTTCTAGCTGTTTATGTCAGCAGGGTTTGAACATTTATTTGAATCTTTGCTGCAGCAGGGAAATGATAAATAATTCTGGTTCAATTGCAAAAGAAAGACACAAGATCAGGGAGAATGTCTGACTGCTGCTCATTTTGTCGTGTTTAGGTTACTGCCATGGTAACTTCCTCATGTCAGGTTAACACTCTGCTCTCTGTCTGTCTGTCTGTCTGTCTGTCTGTCTGCAGAGCATGTGTAGTCCTTGGGGTCGTGTTTGTTCTCTCCTCTCTGTGCATCCTTGGAAAGGCCATCCATGATCTGGCTACCAGGGTCCCCCCGGAAGTGGTAAGACAACACACACGCACACACTCACACACACACTCACACACACACATGGTGATGATGAGCCCACTTTTCTCTATTAATTCTGTTCAGTTTGAACATTATTTTAGAGAAAGGACTGACTTCCAATTCTGACATAAAGTGCTAACACAAGAATTGTGTGACTTTTTATGTGCAGGAATTTCATGCATACAAATGCAAATACAAATTCTTACCCAGAATGTGGACAGTAAAAGGCCCCTTTAAAGTGGTGCGATCCTCTCATTGGCACTAATATTGATGTCTTGTGGCATTGCTCTGCAGGGGCAAAGTTTTGTTCTTGGCACTCTTGGCAGTTCAGGTGTGTGCTTGTTTATTTATCTGGTGCTGTTTAATTCAAGGTCAAAACATTTGTTTCAAGGATTGCCAATGCCACAACAGCACAGCTGTTTAAATCTAACCTTGGGCTTTGTGATTCTTTTCAGGATTTTATAAAAAAAAAAAGACACAGCTCATTAGCCTCTGCTCTTCCCCCAAAATGAAGTGAATGAATGAACTCGTGAGAAAGGTAGCAAACACAGGTCCAGGTGTATGTGAGTTCATGCCTAGACACATACACATATTTGTGTGTTATAATGAGTGAAAACTTATAAGAGTTACATATTTGATCAGTTTGAATCGATACAGACACGTGCAGTAAGTGTACTCACTGTGCGACACACACACACACACCATTCATTGTTGTGAGCGCGGTGTCTTTTTATAGCTCTCTGCTGTGCTTCTTCTGACGTCAGAATTTTTGTCTCCCACCACATGACTTTTGTTGCTTTTTTTCCTCTCTGACACAGACAAGTACAGGCTTGCACACACACTTTCTTTTTAATGTCAATATCACCCCCCACCCACCCCTCCCGTACCTCTCCCAGGAGGTGTTAAGACTATGAATAAGGCCCCAAAATAGTCTCATCCGCGTGTTGCTGGGGCACGGCCCAGCTCTTCCATCGTCACACTGTTTTGGGGTGTGCCCATCGTATCCCTTCCAGTTCTGTGCTTTGAACCCTCCTGTTCGGTTTGTAAATGATTTAACCCTCACCATCTGTCCATCTCACAAACCAGTGAAGCCAGCACAGAGAAGAAACACAGATTTTTACACTTCAAATACACTCCGTTCCTCTCTAAGTTTCCTGTTACAGTATGTAGTTAAAGATCAGGATGTACTTTGTGGTTGTGTTTCAGAGCCCAGTAGTGCTCATAAATTCCCAGAATATCTTCACAGTACACTGCTGATGTGTTTAATTCAACCCAGTTCACAGTTTTAAATCAGGATAGAGCTGAGAGGAAATTTAAAACTTGGTTCGGTCTGACAAATGATTTCACTGCATCTCCTTCCTCATGAACCATCTGCAAAGCCGATACATGTGCTGTATCTCCTTGTGTTTGTGCTCGAGATACAAACAAAACATTGCTCCAAGTGGCCAAAAATCTGATCAATTTACTGTTAATATTCTTTATATGGAGAGTGGTCCAGTGTAGCTATAATTCATCTGCGTTTTATTTTGTTTGCATTAATGTTATGTTACATATGCTGTGATGATATACAAAATGCATAGCCTTTCGGCATTTTTTGGAAAATATCCATATATAAGGTAGTTAGACTTTTTTTATGCAGTGAATTACATTTTTGCCTTGTCGTATTTGAATGTTTGTGCAGCCTTTTTATTCCTCCTAAACAATCAATGTCCCAGCTGTACAGATGTTAATTAGAAGCTTGCTAGCACATGATGCACACAGTCTGTCCTTATTGTCTGTCGATTAAGTACATTGACAAGGTGAGATAGTTGTGAATTTCCCAAGCAATGCTGCCGTTTGTGAGCTGTTCATCATTCAAATCAGAGGAAACATATGTAAAATGTAGTATAAAAACAGTAAGTTATTTCTTTCAATGCATAAAAAAAATGTGTCCATTTGCCACTGTATGGAGATGTACTGGCATGCAGACAACACCGTGCCTAGATAAATGATATGCCTTGATAACAGCATATAAAGTCAGCTGCACAGATGAGCACACTTTTACAAACTTATTTCAAGTACAGTGTCTCGGTTAAAATATCTAGCGGCAGTGGGCAAACTTTAGGTCTCTTCATATTCACTGCGTCTCCTTGTGGATCGATAGAGCATTGCAGCTGTTCTACATATGGTGTGGCGAGTCATCCAGTGAGGATTACATACCAGCCAAGGACCCAGTGGGGATCAGCCACCTATCTGCCTGTCACACAGATTTAGATGGCTCCACAGCAAAACAATGGAAATTCAACAACAGCTAATTGAGAAACAAGACATTAAGAGTTGCTATAGGTAAAGTGAGGAGAAGGCAGTTCTAATGATATTTAAGGGAAGCATAAATGTACTAGCATTTTAAGTGCATGTTTGATGGCGTAAAAATGGAGTCACTGAGGGTCCTTCGACCACAGATCAAAAGAGATGAACCCAAGAGACTGAAGCTAGTTGAGTAGCAGGTTGAGGGCAGCAGCTATTCTGCAGGCTGTGTTTGATGCTCCAGTGCCATTATGTTAATAGTGACTGTGAGTGTTAGGTCTCAGAGGAGCTTCCTGACACCAGCAAGAGCCTATTACCACTGTCTTTCTCTCTGACATCCCCCCTCTTTGCTTCGCCTTCCCCCTTGCCGTCTTCCCTTCTGGGCTGCAGCACTCTCTTACCTTGTTTTTCAATAAATGGATGCTTTTCCGCACCCATCCACAGATCTGTGTCTTTGGTCTCTGTTCAGCGTTAGGAAAGAACAAGACAACAGTGGCTTCTGTACAGTGCTGTGGTGGGTTAATCTTGGCATTTAAATAGCATCTAATTGATTACCAGTTTGCTGAGGAGTAATCTTATCCATCTGGTGCCGTCTTTTCATGTAAAATCCTTTCACTGGTGACTTGGCTCGTCTTGAATCTATAGATGAGTTTATAGGACGGGTTCATCTCATTCTCTGTCTGATGTGTCCACTTTCTCTCGCCACTTTCTTCCCTTACTACCTTCTTCATTATCTTTCATGTCTCTCGCCGCACATCCTCTTTTCCTCTCTTCGCCTCTCGCCCCTCTTTCATCGTTACACCCAGCGTCTTTCTCCAAGCGTCCCCTACAAGCTGAGCTGTCTCCCCCCATTATCATGTCTGTCTTCACTGCTTTATTGTTTTCAGATTCTTATTTCTGTCCATCTCTTTCTCTGTATCCACCTTTGGGCTTTTTGTTTTGTTTTTGTTTTTGGCAGAAAACGGGCTTGTTCAATGAGGTTCCTTCAAACAGCCTCATCAAACGGCAGTCAGGAGTGGTTCATCACACCAGTGGCGATCTGTTTATGTGCCCCTGTTTGTCTGCAGGACAGTGCATGTGACTGAAAGAGGCAGATAGATATAATGACAAGAAAAAGAAAATGAGAGGTTTAAAAGAGAAATTAGAATATGCACTCTGATGGTCGATGTTGTCTTTGTCCATCTTCTTCTGAGAAACGTTACTGCAGTACATTCTGAATACTGTAAAATGTTGCTACCTTGAAGTATGGGCTGCATCACGTTGAGCGGACAGAGGGTGAAGAAAATCAGGAATCCTAATTCGCATCACGTCCTGGGTTGCCTCTCTCATGGCAGGCTGTCTGTGTCTAGTGCCTGATTAAACACAGTGAGCTGAGATTGGTCCTCCCTGCGCCTGCGCTGGATGAAGAGGGGGGGACACACACTGATGCAACAAATACGTACATACAGTACATGCATGCAGTGACGCGCTGACATTAAACTCACTTTGATGCAGTTTGGTCTCACATCTCAGTGACACTTAATCTAAACTATGAATATCTGTAAAGATATTGATAGGGGTTCCTGTCTTGCTTCTTTTGGCCTACTGTAATCTCGTGTTCTCATGTTATTATTTACACCTGTGCTTTTCCTACGGTCATGTCAAAACGTGCCCGCCCGCTTAATCGTGTTTAAATGAGCTGGAATTGTGCTTTTTTAGATCACCAAACTTCACAATCCAGTAAGAATTATAAGATGTCACTTCTCCCAACAAAACATCTGGAGCAACATTACAAGTCAGCCAAGTACAGTCACTGCATGCCCACACAGTCCCCAGTCTGATCAGGTAAATTAAGTGTGGGTAGACCATGAGCGTGAAGCCCGATGTTGATTTATATCAACAACTTCACTGCTTAGTCCAACAGATGGCAGCAATGTGACATATACGAGAGGCCAAGAAGAACACTGGCTTGTTCGGTTAAAATTAGCACTTGTTCTGGAACTTTTTGTTCTTATAACTTCAATACTACCATTTTGTCTCTGTCTCGCTTTTCCAATCCAAATCTAAATCCAGTCCATTCGCCATTTACCAGTTATAATAAGCATGAATATGTGTGTCAGTGACAATATAAAAAAAGGCCTTTCACATCCTTACTTGTGAGTAGAGTCCCACACTAACAGATATATGGTGGTTGGTGGGTTGGTTCAGAGGCCTAATCTTATCCAGATATGTTAGAAATAGAACTGACCAAAAGTCTGCAGGCAAAAAGAACAGGAGTTGGATTTTTCTCACACGTCTCATGTATCCCAGTGTCTCTTCTTATTCACTCCTCTCTGCCTCTGGCTCTCTCCCCCCTGTTGGGCCAATTAAATCTGATAGAGAGACACTCTGGGGTCAAGTGTTGGTTTTTGCTGAGTCTGTTTGAGACTGAAAACACTAGACCCTCATTTCACTGCGAGACATCAACTGTGTGACCTTGGGTTGATGCATCATATATATTATTAATGGTTGAGCTGACTAAAGCTTTGTGGGTCATTCTGTCTGACTGAGTGTTGGAGCTTTTAGTGTCTGCTTTACAGACACTCTGTCTAGCTTTCTGTCATTGTGTTTACATGTTTTTATCTTCTTCTCCTCATCTAGCACACACCCAAGCATGACCTGTTATATGAAGGATGTGTTTCTCTCTCCTCTACTCTCTGTCTTTCTTTAGGATGACTTCCTCTTCAGTGTGTCTATAGTGAGCGGGCTCACTTGTGCTGTGCTGGCTGTGGCCAAGTTCATGCTGGGAAGAGTGCTGACTAGCCGCGCACTCATCACTGACGGTACGGTACACACACACGTACGCATGTTTAATATAAATAAATGAATACCACACCGGTCTAAGAGGTCTTTGTGAAGCTTACAAATGGCCACAGAATGGGAATGGAAAATCCGGCTCACTCAGCACAGGTATATGTCCAGAAATAATCTTGTTTTACATAACTCAATATTCACATAACATAAGTAATCAACGTCTGTGTCTCCCTGCTGTTAATGACAAGACATTCAGCCAGAAATAACTCACTTACAATAGTTGTGTTCATTTTTAGAGATAAAAATGAGTTTTTGATTTAGTAAGTCTGTGCGGAGAGACACTGTATATTTAGAGAAGCAACACTGGTCTACAAGAAACAAAAAACTTAAATGTTGTTGAAACCATGTGCATTTAATCTGTTATTATACCAATATAATAAAGACAAGTCAAGTGAAAATCAAGTTGAAACACTAACTTTTGAATATGTATATACTTAAACAAAATAAGTCATATCTAATAACATAAAAGTGTTTTCTTTTTTACAAGTACTTGTTATGCAGAAAAAATGCTCATGACTGTCACTATCAAATATATGCGAAATTAAAAAAACTTTATTAAGTACAAAGTAACATAAAATTGAAATGCCCTTCAAACAAATCTGATAACTAAAAGGAAAAGAATATTAAACACTAAAACCAACAACTCAAAACATAGTGTGTTTCTCTGTGTGTGTGTGTGTGTGTGTGTGTGTGTGTGTGTGTGTATGCGTGTGTGTGTATGTTTCTGTATAAGAGAGTTGCTCACACAACTGAACTCAGTGAACTAATAGGTTATGACCCACTGGCTCATAGACACATGCACATGTGAACAAAAGCACACACACAAGCTGCACACTGCTATCCCCAGGTCTCACAACGCACAGGGCATCAATCCAATAAACCTGAGGTTGCTGTTCTCAGAGCCTGGATTTATTTCCCACAAGACTATACACTTACTGCAGGCGAGACAATAAGCCACCGTACTAGCTTTCACACAAGGAGAAATGTAATTATAAATACAGGGTATAAGGGTATGCAGGGTACCTCACATACAGGATACGCAGTCTTCTATTATGTAGGCCATGGCCATTTATATTTGAGCATCTCAAAGAACAATTCATGTGAATGTCTCTCACCTGCCTCCTCTGTGGTACAGGTTTGTTTAAAGAATCCCACATGTGGTTAACACAGCATAAAGACTGGAAACAGGGGAAAACAGCTCCCCATCTCTATTCAAAACCCAGAACATCAGGAAGCACCTGTTATTACGCCAGGAAACCAAAAGGAGTAGTCCTGGGAAACAGCAAACCTGGAAGTTATCATTTTTCAACTTAAGCAGATTAAACAACTGAGATAAAACATGTCAGTTGCTGCGCTTTAGAGAAATGCCAGCAGGTAACTTTAGTTACAGAGCTGAGCTCAGTATCCCCCATTTCCAGTACTGACGGGGGTATCAATACTCTCATTTATTGGAAAGAAAACCCGTAAATTAACCTTAGACATACAAAACATAAAGAGATGTGACATTTTCCCCATGTTTGTGTTTTTCAGGGTTTAACTCTATGGTCGGTGCTATTATGGGGTTTTCCATTCTGATCAGCGCTGAGGTCTTCAAGCACCACACTGATGTCTGGTTTCTGGATGGCACCATCGGAGTTCTCATTGGCCTCATCATTTTGGCATATGGTGTCAAGTAAGCAGGAGTCGCCTGTCTACAGTTCTTTGATTAATGTAGAATATTTCATTATTCCTATGAGAATCATTTAGGCCCCATTCGTGTTCTGTTAATGATTGGCTCTATCTGTGTCCTAAAACAAGCGGAGGAAAGTCCTGCACATTTACGTACAGTATTTTCCAGCGTGCGTTTGTCTCCATCTCCACAGGCTCCTGAAAGACATGGTGCCCCGCGTGAGGCAGACGAGGAACTACGAACGCTTTGAGTGAAAGATGTGTGTGTTGGCCCGACAAGCAGGTTCACACACAAACACACACATGCCCACACGCACACCTGGCTGCCTCCTGCCCTCCGCCCTCTTCTCTCTCGTTCATACACACCTCAATACACATTTCACCTCCACATGCAGCGCATATAGACTCGACACATCCGTGCTCTTCTCATACACATGAATATATACACACGTGCTGTATATAGTGTACATAGTACATGCAGACATAAACAAACACATGCATGCACACACAAACAGACATCGGAGAGACTTGAGGGAAAAGGACACGATTGAAGAACGCCTTCTGGAGAGAGAACACCTCAGTTTAAATTGTTCTTTCTTTTTTGCCTTTTACCCATGAAGCCACCAGTTTGAGAATGAGTCCTAGAACACGGAAAAGGCCCAAGAAGTGAGACTCCTGTCTGCTAACAGGACCTTTGGACTTGTTTGACCTGGGTTTACTGTAGTTGCTGCTTTGACGACACTATTCACATCATCACAGATTTCCGACTACAAGAATATATTCATATATCATCCTTGTGGGTTCAGCTGTTCTCACGGTTGGCATAATGGGGATCAAAATGTATCAAATGGTGTCACTTTTGCTCAAATGAGGCCAAAACAAAATATATTTAGTTTTCTTGTCTAATTTACTTGTAAAGGAATATTAAAAAAAAACTACTCTAAAAGATTTTGTAAAATCTCCCTACTGTATTTCAGCCAAGAATATGTTGAGGGCTGCCCACCAGTTTATAAGGTCTTCATTAAGTACAGGTGCTCCTTTTCTAAAACAGACAAAGAGGAGTTCCTGTCAACACCTCACCGGCCTCCTCCCTTCACAGCAGCCACTATGTACCCTAATTTGTAGCTGAGAGAGGAGGAGAGGACGTGGAGAGCAGAGAAACAGGGACTCAGACAGATGACCTATAAGTGGCACCTACTCAGCAAACACTGCTTTCTCCAAAAGGTGAAAAGCATCAGCGAACACGGTGAGGTCAGCCTCAGTGGAGACAACTAAAAGCAAATAGCAGTAAAGAGGACAGAGGACACTGAGGACAAACATTTGCCATCCAGTGTCTATAAACCTAAGTGCACAAGTCATTTGACCTGTTTAAATGACATTACATAGCCTACTGTACTGTATGTAATGTATCCAAGCACAGATTAGCAAACTGTCCTTCGTGCACTGGTGTTTGTTGCTGACAGTTAAGCGGGCTGCCCATTTTACCAAATTAATTAAGAAACTAAGAAATGATCTGAGGGTATTTGGCCTGTTTTGTCTCAACTGCTGCATCTTTACATGTGTTTCATTGTCATAAATTGTACATATCTTTTGATTTGTTTACAAAAACACACATACCTTAGTCAGCCATTTACTGAAACACATTCAGTATCTTTTTGGTTTTTACTTGAAGCTCACTTGGACAAAGTGAAGTTTTACCAGCGGAAGAATAGTAATAGTAAATCCAAGTTTTTATAAGGGTAAGATGAAAAAAAACACACACACATCCATATCTATCTTGTGTTTTTGTTGTAACACCTCTTCAGACTTAGATAATGAATAAATATAAAAGCACTAAACCTGGCAGGAAAGTTTCCTGTACTGTACCATTTGCTATAATCGTGTTAGTTGTCATTTTCTCTATAGAATGTTGTACTGAATCCGGTTGGGGTATTTATAACCTTTATTATTATTTTATTCTGATTTTCTTCTTTTTCTGTCTTTGCTTTGACTGCAAAGTTCATATGTAAAGTGAGATGAGGAAAAGTGTTAAACCTAAGCTGAAACAAAGCACAAAGATACAGTGGGGATATCTTTTTCAGTGCATATCATTTTGCAGACTGTTTTCTCCTGCGTCTGTTCGCCTGCTTATGCCGCATTTGTTCTGCATGTTCTCATTATCATTCATTATTATGTGCAATGAACAGGATGTAAATACAAGTCACACAGTCTGTAAATATGTTTATTACACTGTTTGGGTGCATCAGTAACAAAAATTCACAAATATAGTGATTGTACTTTATGGCCGACATAATAGGCTTCTTTGGAGTAGACAGCATATATTTAAAGTACAGGATGATCAATGTTGCATATAGCTAAAAATGTTTACTCTATAGTGCTTATACTGTAAATGTTGTTTTACATTTTTGCTGTAGATTATTGGTGAACTGAAATGACAAGTCTTAATGTTTGTTTTTTGCACTCTAAGTGAACATCTCAGATTGGATGTAAGTGTGATCTGACAGCGCTGTCCAAGTCTCCTTTACCGCTGATTAGAAGCTGTCATAAGGATCGATTGCAGAGCACATGATTGTTTAAAGCACTGAAACAAGACTTAGAACTGACCACAGCTACAGTGTACCTGCTGCCACAAATCAACAACGTTTAACTCAACTTTAACAGGTGAAATAAGCACAAACATAAAATCAGACCCAAATATTTTTAGAGAAACACTGAAATTTGTCATTAGTGAGGAGTCATGTGGATTCCATGAAAACTGAGCTGAAGACTAATTTTCATCCTTTTTTATGATGCTTGGAGGAACAGAGGCGCCGCAAAACAAGCAATTAGATTAACTGAATTCACTGAGGTTAATTGAATCAGAAATAAACTGATATAATCCACAGCTGTTATGCACAGCCAGATGTTGCATAAGCTCACTACGCATGACCACAAATGTTCACTATCTTAAGCGTGGTAAATGGTAAACAATAAAACTACATTGTGGCCTTTTGTCTTCCTGTCAATTTGGATCCAGAGTGCTGCTGAGCCCCCTGGTGGTGGAGGGCCACACAACAAGAGTTTTAATTAGTATTCAGTGCACTGGATCAGAGGGAAAGAGTCTAAATTTATTCCATGCTGAAGACAGTTACAAAGCCTTGGACAGTGACTCTGAAGGGAGCTACAGTACATCCACTCTACACTGTAATTAACAACTCTGAGTCCACATACCGGACAAGGTGCAACAGTTTTGGTATTATCTTTTGTTTCATTGTGTGAAGAATAAGGATTAGCTACTGTATAAACTGAAGGCGTGATTCAGCTCACACCACTTCAACTCACCAACAGCACACTGATTTGTAATGTTTCCCCCCTTCTCTTATGCATAGAAGACAATCTTTACAATGACTTTTACTAGCAAAGCACAGTGTTTACATGCCAACAGTCACCACATAAGGCACAGGACAAACTCAGTCGTAGTGACGTTACACTATACTAGCTATATTGCTCATGTGGTTAACTACATCATGTTTGGATAAACCGGAGAACATTTTGATCTTGGCAACAAAATCCTTTCTACCTCTCTTCTTTGCACTTTGTTTTATTTTCACGCCACTTCTCTTGAGCACATTCATGCCACAGAAACTTTAGGCCGGGTGCTCTTGGCCTTGGCCCCCTTTACACTGCTTAGTAATGACTGAAGCTGTCACACCCTCCGTAAATGTGCAGCAGCTGCATACCCCAAAACAATANNNATCTTATACCTGTTAAATGTAACAGTAATTCTGTAAATATAAGAGTTGCAGTTAAATTTCATGCATCTAAAATGTGATTTTTTTTTTCACCACCCCACTTTCAGCCATTACACTCCACCTTACTAAAACACTGCTAGAGGTCTGTGAAGAAATGACCTCTGAACATGTATTACGGTACTTGTTTGCACAAACATGAAACCTCTATTCATTTAACCGGTGTTATATTTGAATCCATTTCATTATTTAAAACAGCTCAGAAACATGTTCAGTTCTGCAGCTTGTTGAACTGTGCCAAATCACTGAAAACATCTGTCCACTCCTCTGACATGTGTGCATCATTCAATCGTTCATGTACTGGTGAACTGACTCATTGAAGACATCAAACAAATCATTTCACAAAGTATGATAGCAATACTAACCACTTCTCTGTTGCTATAGGCTTTGCATGGGCTTGTAAAAACCCTTACAGCTTCAGTGGTTACAAATGTATTGCAACCACACACACACACACACACACACACACACACACAAAACAAACAGAAATCATAACAGAATTGTAACAGAATTATTATTTGTCTGTTTGTACAGTAATGACATCAGTGGTATTACAGATGATGTAAACACAATTTATTTATGTAAAAGAATTATGAGGTATCTCTTTGTCAAAGAGCGAAGTTTTATTGATTAATAAAGTTTTATCCTGCTTATTCATCAGTGATGTTTTTTTGTTCCTTTCACGCACTGTCATGAAGCCTTTCCTACCATTAAGATTATATATGGAACTGGGAGTTCTCAGTAAATATTGAAATATATAGCTTAATTTCTACACTACTCAACGATGTCTTCAGTCAGTAAGCATCATTACTTCATGTAGAAATTTTTCTGGCTACTATTATTGTGAATAAAGTTTTATTTGTGCAATAATGGTCCCCCTTTTCAGAGGAGAAAAAGACAGATTGGACACATTGAGGAATGTGCTTATTTAGAAGATTATTAGCAATTTTGGTGGAGCAGGTGTATGTAACTTCTAGAAAAAAATACTTATGTTTGCTGGAAGTGTCACAGTTTCCTCACAGTAGTACATGAGGCAGATAATCTGTGAAAAAAATCACCTGTAGCTTTAAGACTACTGTAAAACCCCAGGAATAAATGTGAGCTGAACTGTACATGCAGCACACTGTAGGGACAACTTTACCACAGTCGCATATTAGACTGCAGAGTAGCACAGCATTATTTTGAAGTGACCAGTGAAGAGTAATATATTTTTTTTAATAAAAAAGCATTTCTTACTTCAGTAAATTCTCTCACCTGCTCTGATTCAATTTCACACTTTTGCATCATCATTTTTAGTCGCTCTCTCGCTGCTCTGGCAACACAATGTACATTAAGTGCACCTCAAGGAGATGACTGGAAAATGGGATTTCAGCTCCTTTAACTCCTTACTGCTTTTGAGACTGAAACCTTATTAAGACTTGGTGGCTGAATTCTTCTGTGTGGATCAGGGCTTTTCAGAGCAATATTTACCCCCATTAGTTGGAGTGGGTGTGAGCACAACCCCCAAATGAAGTGCCTATGAGGAGTGACTGAACGATTACAGGCTGTGTGCATGGGGAGTACAGTTAAATACAGCAATAGTTGTTGTCTGTGCACGTGACCACATACTGAGTAATTACAATATTGTTCAATTAGTACTCCATCACAGAAATAATGATAGAAACAGTTTGATTACCACTGCAGTTTTACAGGTTAGATATATATAGCTTGTAAATGCATCATTGGTTTGCAGCCAACTGTGAAACGGCTGCAAAAACCCTGAAGGAAAGACCGTAATAACATCATTTTTGCCCATAAATGGTTATACACCAGCCACATCAGGTGTTACAAACTGTATATCATCAGTCAAATACTTTAAAAAAGAAAACAAACAAACAACCAAACAAACAAACAAAAAACAGCTTCTGTATCATCTTCAGCAAGCGCCACCATCCAGATGATTACATTGTGTGAGTGGTTGGGTGTGGGGCTGGTTCTGGGTTCCTGGGTTCTCTCACCTTCACAACAAAACTTTAGAGAAGAATCTGATCTGTACGATAGGCTGAATATGTAGGGCTTTCCTATGGACACTGAGATGTCACCTGCAACAGAAACACACCAACAATGAAACTAATAAAGTGTGCCAGCTATTTATTTATAGCTTCATAAAAAAATATTTTCTTTCTTTGGTAAACACAGTGGATTGATTTCACTGTTGGATGAACAAGCTCATATCTTCATTGCATTTTGTTCATTTGATTAAGGTTAAAAATCTGCACATGTAAAAGGCTTTCATTTTTCTCTCAGATCCTTTGAGGTGAGTCCTTTCTGAATAGGGCTCCTTACCTCTCTGATGCTGGGCTTGTCCTTGAGGAACTCAGAGTTCAGCCTGCTCTGTGGGCGGCGTAATCTGGGGGCCTTCAACAGGGTGGGGCCTTCAAATGGGAAAGACAATCCCACAAAAACCTGCAACAGACCCAGAATAAAAGACTTAAAGGCTTAAAACGTCAGAACACTGTTAAACACACAGAGAGGTGAGTTACCACATGCACTTCTTTGCTGTAGCCACATGGTGTCAGCCAACACTAGGGCAATGCACGAAGATACCTCCGTCACACTATATGCTGAACAACAGGGAAAGTGTATGTATTCATAATTTTCTCACAAATTCAGGTTGAAGCTGCTCACATAGCGTCTGCATGCAGAATCAAATGTTATGAACTGTGTGAAGCTCTGATGGGGTAACAGCAACTTCCTGTTAGTAAGTAAATCAAACAAAAGCTGAGGTAATAGTGCCCACATATACATTTACATACTGTGCATATCAGCAATGAGTAAGGAAAACAGGTGATTAAGTACAATAAAGCATCATGTAGTATTAATGTCTTATATACTTCACAGCCCCCTTTTTATTCTTGTCAGAACAAAGTAGTCAATTACTTAGTCGAGAAAGCCTTGAATCCTTGAAAAAATACATTTAAAAGACATCTTTGGGGATTTTCTTATAAAAGAGGATACTGAACAAAACATTTCCCTTTATATCATCTGTTCTACCTTATCATCTAGTTTTGTAGCAGTGCTTTCTCCTTGAGAAAAGACAATGTGGCAGCATTAGAGGGTTGAAGGACTGAAAAGCCCCTCTGTTAGCTTCAGGCAGGAAAAGACCAGCATCCATTCCCACATCCTGTTAATTAAAAGCCTCAAGATCCCTTTTCAGATCCATTTTCACTGCTTAAGAGTTGAGATGTGTCAAAACCAGACACTACACCAGTTTTACATTAAAACATTATTTTCATGAACATTTCATGAAAAAAACAACATTTGTAATAAAGGTTTTTGTCCAAGAGCTTAGGTTAGGTACATTTCTTTATGTTGTCCCTTATCCAAAGTGTGTGGCATCAGTATGAATAAGGTCATTAGAAAAAAAAAGAAAACCTATTAGAGGGGTCCATCAGGCAGTTATCATTGTTTGTACACTTGCACCAGTGGGCTCTAAAGTGAGGAACTAAAGCCAAAATCAACTAAACACTTGTGTAAATTTACAGAACATTTGGAGCATGAGGGTTTGTTAACTGAACGTGAAGCCACTGACTGATCCCTTACACACACTCACCACCTCGCTGCCTTTGACAATGCCATGATTCTTCACATGAACCAGAGCACCGTTACCGACAGTCCCATGAATCTCCAAGTGCTTGTGGATAACGTCCAGATAAGCCCCTTAATCCCGCAGCATAACAGCAGATGAACCAAAGGCTGAACTGCCTGAAAGTCTGTGTTTATGGCACAATTATGTCTCTCCCTTGACAAGTGTGTAATTTATATGCACTTCTAAAATAAAAATGGAGAGGCCAAGAGACCACTAAACATCTAGTGTTATATTCAAGGCATATAATAATAATCAAAACTCTCTTTTCCCCTCATTTCATGGCTTGTTTGTCAGGTTTTATACTTTCTTTTACACTTTCTTTCTCTGCAGCCACCTGTAACAAGAACTGGTCGATATTTTCTCAAATCAATATTGGTACATCATGTCCATTGTTACCTCCCAAAAAGTGGCCTTCTTGTCGTACACAAGAGCTTGATTTTGTCTTTTAGTAGACTCAAGAGGTTCACTTTCTTCAGCGCTCAAGTGGTGCTGCACCATGAAGACGATGAATGTGTTATCTGGTGTGTGAGCTGCTCACAAAAAAAATAAATAAATAACCCAGCAAAACTCCAGCATGATTTCACTCTAGCAACACACAATAAAAAAAAAGCTCATGGCCACCTCAACATCATAGCCTGTAATTGCTGAACATGTCATTCCAAAACTACTGGCATTGATGTGCCTCTCTAACAGCCTTCACCCTGCTTGTGTCAGGATTCCTGGAACCCAGCAGTGTAACGATTCACTCGGGCATACATGGTAGGGCCCAAATGCAGGACACTCGCAGGCTCCAAAGCAGAGTTCAAAAAGAGGTTTATTCAACAAAAAGAGTCCTTTTCCAAAGGCAAAATTTGAAACTCAAAAAGGCACCCCCACAAGGCAAAAAACAGACAAACTCAAAACTCCGAACTTCCTCGGCTACAAAACATGACTTGGCGAGCAGGACTTGATCTGACTTAACACATGAACATAAATAAAACACATGAACATGACTTGACGATTAACTAGACGACACGACACGACACGACACGACACGACACGACACGACACGACACGACATGACCTGACCTGACATGACGCGACAATCTGGCAACAAGTCAGGGGAAGACACAGACTATATATACACGAGGTAACAAGGAACAGGTGAACACAATCAGGGCGGGACAGACAATCAG
>JBAJHX010000043.1:18825145-18835389 GCA_037176925.1 Amniataba percoides | reverse complement strand
CTCTTAAAACATCCATCCATCCATCCATTTTCTAACCCACTTTATCCTGCATTCAGGGTCACGGGGCTATCTTAGGGTGAGAGGCAGGGTACAACCTGGACTGGTCGCCAGTCAGTCGCAGGGCCACATTGAAGACAGACACGAAGGACAATTTAGATTCGCCAATTAACCTGCATGTCTTTGGATGGTGGGAGGAAGCCAGAGTACCCAGAGAGAACCACATAGACACAGGGAGAACATGCAAACTCCTCACAGAAGGGCCTCAACCGCAAATCTCAGAGTGCTGAATAATGTATGATATGATAAAACATGAAGATAACGCTGATTTATATTTGACATTATACAGCGAGGGGAGAAAGCAAGCAGCAATGCCAAAAGAACATAAAAAAAGGGGAGCAAAGAGGGTGAGTGAATACAGAAAAAGATCGAGGGAAGACCCAGAGAAGTACGAAGAATATTTAAAGAAGGAGAGAGAAGTAAAGAAGAAACGAAAGGAAGAAGGAAAGGTCAAATCTATCAGTGATTTGTCTGACAGGGAGCAAAGGAAGGCCAGAAGATCATGGCAAAAAAGACAGCAACATCACAGGGTATTGGTGAAAAGTCAAAGAGAGATGGAGAGATTGTGAACGGCTTCTACGCCACCTCCCACACCCTCTGCCATGTCTTCTCCCACGCCTCCTCACCTTCCACACACTTCTAGTGAGACTAATAAAGAAAATAAAGTGCTATGTTGAAGTAACGTAAAATAAATGTCTCTTCAATAGTAAATGACCTCATTTTATTGATTATAAACATCTGTGTTTGTAAAATTCATATTGTGAGGCAGTTTATGAGTTAATATTAGGCAATAAGGTTGAGGAGATATAATACAACCTTGCAAACAAAATACTGTGGTCACGACCAAGACAGTGCAGTCACTACAGTAACACTGAGTGTTTTGTAAAATAAAATAAGAACTGAGTCATTAAATAACATTTTGTGATAACTATTGGTGAAATGTACATTCAATCTAATAAGTAATTAACTCTGAGATCTTTATGATCAGTGTAATTCATTTTACAAAAAAGATTGCATTTGAATTTTGATGAGTCTTAGAAAATAAACTTTAAAATTTGTTTTAAAAAATCATTTTAATTGATTTAGTTGTAAAACCCTTCAGAATAAATTTCTAAAATTACTCTTTAGAGGGTGTATGGACACACAATATTAACAGATTAATATAATGTTTTTTATCGCAGTCTGTAGCTGTGTTACGGTAGTGACACATTTCAGGAGCGGAAAAACATTTCAAGGACAGGCAGATATTAAGATATGAAATCTGACTGCTCCTTTACTGGATATGTGCCGTAGAAATATGGTACAATATATGAATGGACAAGGTTTTTGGAAAAAAACAACTTTTGAAAATGTGTTTCCAACTCTGGACTTTGCACGAATTCGGTAGAATGACCCATATATGAGACAGCCAATACCAGTTAGCCAGTACAAGGATAACATCAATCCACTGTGTGAATACAGTGAAAATACATTATGGAAAACAGGTAACTAAGGTGGTGAAGTGCCAGATATTTCCATCAGGAGTGATTGGAAACCAGAGAAACAGTGATTGTTGCTGTTGTGTAAAAGAGTCAAAAGAAACATTCCAAATGAAGAATCATGTTCTAATAATATAATAATAATAATAGTAATGTTAATGTTACAGGTCTTGACTTTGATGACCACAGCAACGGAGCGTTTTTTTTTCACACTACATATGACATGACTGTCACCCCAAATTATTAGGGATAATATAAGGTCTTACAAAAAATTAAATAAATAAATGATTTAAAACAAAAAAAAACTCTTCAACAGATTGAATTACCGTGTGCCATGTACCACATAAAATCGGTTCCAGGTCAGTAAGCAAAACCAGAATTCATACATAAGGTGCACCGGATTATAAAGCGCAGTGTCGATATTTGAGAAAATTTAAGGATTTTAAGTGCGCCTTATAGTCCAAAAAATACGGTATTTATTATAACTTGTTCATGATACTTATGTTATTTTTATTTTTCATTTCTGCCATTTTTTGTCTAATATCACTAAGTAGCCAAATGTTTTTTAATTAGTTTTCTTATGGTAGTGGTTTCATTTCAGTTTCAGACTTTTCTGTTTTAATGCAGAGAGTTTTGCTGTTTTAGGTGACCATAACTCTGCTGGGTATGGAGGGAAACAGTGATCCACATCACCTGACAGATCCAAAAAAATGTGTGTTTGAGAGGGGTGCAGTGGACTTGTTCCTGCTAACTGCACCCTTCTCCCTGGGAGACCTGCAGAGCATCAGACTGTGGCACAACAACTCAGGGAGCCATCCTGCCTGGTAGGCAAACAGAAACGTCAAACTGTTTTCTCACATTAGTCATGGTCCTCTTCTTTCTTTTTTTTTTTGTGGTTGTTGTCTTACTTAAACACTGTGAACATGGATAATCCATCACATTATGGCTCACAATTATACTGACCCCACTTGCTCTGCTTTTTAAGAGATCCCTCAATTTAGTGCAGTTTCTAATGTCTGACTTTTTAATGTCAGCTGTGGGGCATCTGAACTTTTAGACATACTGTCAGGTGAAGGTCTTTCAGTATTTTAAAAGCTGTCACAGTCTTTATATTTTCACCCTTTTCAGGTATGTGAGCAATGTCATGGTGCAGGATTTACAAACGGAGCAAAAATATCATTTTCTATGCAACTCTTGGCTTGCTGTAGACATGGATGATTGTTTGCTCGATAAAGTTTTTCCTGCTTCGACGG
Source organism: Amniataba percoides (assembly GCA_037176925.1). Taxonomy (NCBI): domain Eukaryota; kingdom Metazoa; phylum Chordata; class Actinopteri; order Centrarchiformes; family Terapontidae; genus Amniataba; species Amniataba percoides. The sequence continues at coordinate 18,832,601 of JBAJHX010000043.1, read as the reverse complement.
AGATGGATTTGAAGAGTTTCAGGTAAGGAAAAAGCATTGAAGTACTAGGCAGCTAAATTACACATACAAGCACAGCATGAAGTCTAAAGGCTGAAAACCCAAACAGGGACTTTGAATGATTTGAATGATGAGAGCACTGCTCAAATGCAAATGAATGGAAAATGTTTGGATTTTAGTTTGGTTACTGCCTTTGAAATATGACAAAGTCACATATGTAAACCAGCAAGCAGGATGACAATTTCAATAGAGCTCCCTCTCCCATCCTCACGAGGCCAGCAACATTGGAAAAATCTACCAGTACATGTGCATTTTCTTGTCATCAGAGCAGAGATGAAAATCAGGTTGAGACAAGTAAAGCAATGTTTACATCAATACTACAGACAAGCCACCGTCACCCAGGCTGTCCTGAAATGTGTTTTGATAATTTGATAAAATGATTGCAGAAATTATTACAGAAAAATGCTTAATGAGCGTCAATATCAAAGTGTGATATTGATATAAAAAAATGAATTAAAATGGCCATTTACCTCTAACCCCTATGAAGCCTCAAAATATTCAGCCAAGACAAAGTAGGCTGGTTACTTGGCTCTTTCTTTAGGCTGTATCGGGGGTAAGCAGTGATAAAATAATCAAGAACAGATTAACAATACGATGCTGGTCCCTCACTAATGAGAGTTTCATGAGGGTTTAAAATGTTTCAAATTCACAGTTTTCCTGCTTGTTGCTTGTGCTTTTCAGTAATTTGTTTTTCATGAAGACAACAAAGGACTTCAGTGACGGACACCTCTGGTATTCTGTGATCAGTCGACCTCCGAGCAGCACTTTCACCCGTGTTCAGAGAGTCTCCTGCTGCTTCTCCCTGCTGCTCTGTACCATGCTGACCAGCATCATGTTTTATGGAATCCCGACGGATCCCTCTGAACAGACCATGGACCTGGGTACAGCACATTTTCAGTCCAGTTCACTTCAATGGCCAGTGTGCTATAGGTCTTTCCTCCTTTTATTTCTATAAGGCTTTCTGTGCTTTCATTTTTTAAAACTCTCTACTGCAGCACTACCAGGTATAAAACAAGTCCAACGACAGCATTTAACAAAAAAAACACTTTAAAATGTATTTGCTCATCTCACAATCTTACAATCTATTCCACCTCTCTCTCTTGTTCTCTCTGTCTCCAGGTCACTTTGAGTTTACATGGCAACAGTTCATGATTGGAGTTCAGAGCTCCCTCATCATGTTTCCAGTGAATATCCTTATTGTCAGTATTTTCAGACTCGCTCGGCCCCGGGAGGCATCTTGTTGCAGGCACAAAAAAGCAAAAACACAAGACTCCGTTGAGCAGACTTTCTCTTCACATGTGGCAGTCACCAACAAGAACGTCAATGTCACCTTAGAAACTGTCATTAAGGTGGGAGCTTCATGTTTTTCACCGGCTTGGTAGCTTTTCGAATTCAGAGTATTTAGGAGCTGCTGAATAAGAAGCATTCAAATGATGTCATAAACTCTAAATGGTTTGTGACTCTCCATGTTCAGAAGGACACATAAAATGTGATAACTAGAAAAAAAACGCCTTTTGTCTTTGAACATTTTCTCTGTCAGGATATTACAAGAATCGTCCGTTCACTGTCTAAGTCATTGAAAAGCAACATACCAAGCACAGAGTCGGAGTTTGGGCCCGGACAACAAGTTGATATCAATGCTGTCCTTTCTGTGGTGGAGGACTTCATCAAACAGAACAAAACCAGTGACACCGACCAGCCTGTAACTCAGAGCTCTGACAACCTCGCTCAGCCTCAGCTACCAGGTGTGTACCGGCCACACACACTGGACACTGTGGCATTTTGATCATGTTCGATTTTGTTAGGTACAGTGCTCTATTAGTGTAGTGTGGAACACAAAATAAATTAAAAACCTCCTCCTTAAAATGTGTGATGTGTAGGTTATCTCATTGTCGTCACTGCCATACCAATGTAAAGCTTTACCTCAATATATTTCTGCACTTCTATTGCTTATGTGATTAATATGCACCATGCCAAAAACATTTGAACTGTTTTTCTCTCTCAGCGTCCTGCAAGGGACAAATGTGTCGGAGGAAAAAAAAACATAACCCACATAAATCATGGCAACAGAAAGCGTTGTGTTTTGCTTGTTATAATGACAAAATACAAGACAAAAGAAAGTACACAAAATGCATTGTCCATTGTACTCCAACAAGTACTCAGACACAGTTAAAAGGTAAAATTCATTGTGTTCAGACTGAATGTTTTTAGGAGTGGTTGCATGTGAAATAAAAAGGCTCAAATGATACACAGAAACAAGAGATACTGATGGTAAGTATCAAAAGAAAGTTTCCAGAGAGATCTGTTTTCAATCAGAGGTCGAGCTAAACAAAAATACATACATCTGGCACGTTCATTGTTTGCGATGAATGAACACACAGAATGACTCTCTGTCTCTGAGCATAGCTTGCTAAATGCAACTTGTTGCACCAGTAACAATTTAGACGAAGCTTTTACCAGCTCAGAAATTATTTATAATTTAATGATTCATTTTCAGATGGCATTGCTGGTCAGCAGTCTGGGTCAGCAGTGGAGGGGATCCAAAAGAAGAGCAACAAAACCCAGTATCTGTACCGACAGTTGTGTCACATTGACAAACAGCTGATTCTGCTGGGACCGTCTGGCTTCCCGACCCCGCAGAGCTACAGTCAGGCTCTGCAGCAAGTGCAGGGCATGAAGGCCGTTCTTGAAGATGAGCTCTTCAAAGTCAACTCTATCAACCAAGATGAACTCACCCAGAAGAAGTACACCCTAAAGTCACTCTAAATAAAGAAAAGCACACTGGTGGATTTGCATGTGTTAGCACTTATCTACAAACTGTGCATATTTATTTTTATATTCTGGAGTTTGCCAGAGCTTTGAAAGCCATTTGACTTTGAAGCGAAGAACTAATTGCATTCATGTTATTTAACTTTTTAATCCTTTCATAGTTATTTACCACAACATAATTATGCAATAACTAATGGTCACCACTTTGAAAAACTATTTTGGTGTGCTGTCAAGGACTCTTACTTTCAAGATAGGAAGTAGCTGCTGATAGGAGGTGTGTTAAACAAGTTTAGGAAAAAGACTAGAAGCAGGGGAATGTTTTAAAAGACTGGCTACCAACACCGCTAAGTTTTCCTAGTTTATATGCTATATGTTCTTTGACAGATTGAGGAATACACTATCTTTGGATTATGGGCCAAAACATGCTAAACCATATTATATCGGCTGTATCTGGGAATATAGTTCATATCACATGTGTAACATTAGTATACATTACAACAAGCAATGTGAAGTTAATATTTTAATGCAGAATGTGAGATATTTCAATTTAAAATAATACTCAGATTTTTCAGTTGCACCATTTGAGTAGATGGTAATGCTTCACTGCTTTCACCTGCAGGTTGAGCCCTGCTGACAGCACCAATGGTGATGGTACTCAGCAGAAAAGAGGGTGCTGTCATGGGGGGCTGCCATGGTGGTTCATCTTCGTCGGCTGGATCCTGGTGATCGCAACTAGCGTTGTAGCAGGATATTTCACAATGCTTTATGGGTTGAAATTTGGGAAGGAACGCTCTATAAGCTGGCTGATATCCATGATAGTTTCCTTTTTTCAGAGCACCCTCGTCATTCAGCCACTGAAGGTGAGGAACCTCATACATCTCTTTTTGCAAATTATTCCCAACATTGTAATTTAATTGTGTTTTTGTGTTTTTTTTTTAATTTCATAGTTTTCTCATAGTTTAAACTTTCCTACAGAGATAATTTTTCCTGTGCACACCCTAAACATTAATTTATGTCCATTCCTCATTACCACAGGTGCTATGTCTTGCAGTCTTCTTTGCACTTGTTATAAAGAAAGTTGATGAAGAAGATTATCAAAATGCAGTATTTGAAGGAAATAACAGAAATCAAGGTAAAAGTTTAATACCAGTCACATGCAAATAAACTTGCTTGGCCTCAAATTTAAATTTCTTTATTATCAGAAGCATTTGGCTTTTGCAACAAACAAACACATAACTCTTCATGCACAGGCGACTGTAATGACCAACAAACTGTCACCCGGGATGACAGCCTCTATGAGCCTCCTCCTCCTGCAGATGTTGAGAGGATGAGAAGAAACAGGATTATGGAACAGAAAGCCTTCGCCCTCTTTAAGGAGATTCTAAGTAAGCAGACACACAGATTTCTTAAAATGATCATTTTAGTTATTTTTCTTGACATATTTCAAACGAGAAGAATCACAGATCACTGCTTGTGCAACTGAGTCAACTAAATATTTTTCACTGACTTCATGTACTCTTTCTATTGTTTGATGCTGTGATGCTCATTTGCCATCAGTAGCACAGCATCAAACCAACTATTTTGTTAACTGAAGCAAAGCTTTTTGGAATATGTCCAGGATTTCTTAACCTGCCTTCTTTTTTTGCGCCAAAACCCCAAATATTACTATCCATCAAAGAAATAAAGGATGTTTCATCAAAACTGCAGCATCTGTATTTCAATTGTAGCTGACTCTGATCCAAAGAGGTGTTATCACAGAGTGATTGAGGAAGTGTATGTGTCCATTTGTTGCAGTCTATTTTGGGTTTCTGTGGATGTTGCTGCTGGTGGCATACGGCCAAAGAGATCCCAATGCTTACTTGCTGAATCAGCACATCCAGAAGAGCTTCAGCACGGCGATCTCAGACAGCATGAGTCTCGGAGATGTGTTCACTTGGGCCAACACGTCTCTTCTAAATAACCTTTTTGGAGTTTATCCAGGTAAAATTGTGACTCCCATGAACAATGTTTCTCTGTTTTTATTTCTTTAGTTTTTTTTTTTTTTGTAGAACTAAAGTGATCTTGGCTAGCACAGCGCTTTTAGTAAGTTATTCCTAGTTTTAGCTGAACAGAAAGATCATATTGTCTGCACCTTTCAGACGTCTGGTGTGCTTTTCTCACTTTCCATCCATAGTAGAATTGCACGAAGTAATGCTGTATTTCTCTTTTTGTCATCATCGTTTGGACGTGTTGTGTTTGAATGAAATCGAATCGGAAAACCATCCAGTGGCTCCATTGTTACGCTGAGAGTGAGCATCCACATCTCGTCTGGTTTACTGATCTACAATGTCAACTGACTGATAACACAAGCAGATACTGCTGTTTCTAGCTATGCAGAAAAGCTGATTCAGGTGTTTAGTGTGTTCACATGAGCCCCATTACCCCGGCTGTGAAGGCAGCAGGCCTCTCACCGATGCTTTTCAGCTTATACATACCTCTGTTGTTACCTCTGTTGTTGTGTTAGTGCAAATGTAGAGAGTCAGTATAAGATGAGGATAATTCTTAGGAGGATAGACTTGAGACTGAATTGCTGATGAAGCGACTGTGCTCAAATGTTCAGTCCTCAAACTTTCAGGGAGCAATTTGTATGTAAATTCAAATGCAGTTAACAGATGGTTCCTTGTTATACTCCACATTCATGTTTCCAATATTATTAATTAATCTGACAATGTGAGCGGAGAAATTGCAGGTTCAGGCTGTACAGAAAGGCTAATTAAAACACTTAGTTAAAAACAATTATATTCATTCATAAAAACATGCCGTCACTGCTCAGGTTAACAGAATGACAGTCATCCACATTTTTAAGCTCAATGTCTAATATTGATGGTTGTGAAAAGTTTGTACACAAATACAAACAGATCCTAGCTCAGAAGAGTTCTCTGGATGAAACTGCCGATATGATCTTTGGCTCAGGCCAAACTAACTGTGAGACATACAGAGGGGACAAACTTAAAATCACTTTCATTCAGCACTAGCTTGGAAAAAAACGAAAGAATTGTAAAAAAAAAAAAAAAAAATTCTGTGTTCCAGGATTTATCACCGATGGAAACTCCAAGCTGGTTGGTAGTGCTCGTCTTCGTCAACTGAGAGTGCAGAAGAACTCCTGTCAGATCGCGGGCTCCATGCTCCGCTTTGTTCCAGACTGTCATGCTCCATTGTCGTGGGAGGTGGAGGACATGGGCTCCTATGAACCTGGCTGGAGCCAGTTTGTGAATGATAATATCTCTACGAGCGCCTCCAGCCCGTGGAAGTATCAAACGCAGGCTGAGCTCAGGGCATACCCTGTCTGGGGCAATTTGCTTCTCTACAAGGGGGGGGGCTTTGTAGCAGAGCTTGGCCCAGATTTACAAAATGCCAGCAGGTTAGAAAAGTGAAGTGCAGAATCAAAAATATCCTTTTCTCTTGCTTTTTACTGGAGTATGCGTGTACCTTATCCCTCAATGGGAAAAGGAGTGTTGCTTACTATCAAAGCACTGAATATAGAAACATTGAATATAACTTTTATTTAGTTGTCAAACAGAGCTAGTGTGAAACACTATTTGAAGACAAGTGTGATACAAATAGAGAAAACACCAGGAGGCTCACAGTAATTACTTTTGTACACTTTATCTACAGCAAACTTGAGTATCTCCTCAGCAACAAATGGTTGGACATGTACACAAGAGCCATCTTTGTTGAGTTCACAGTTTATAATGCCAACGTGAACCTCTTCTGCATCGTCACACTCTTGTTTGAGACCACAGCTGTAGGTAAGAGTGTTTTCGTAATGATATTACAACACCATAAAAGATGCAGATGATTATTTTCAGCAGCATATAGAAACATCAGTGTCACACCAAGCTGTGCATCTAAGATCACACTGTCAGATTTACTTCCCAAAATTAAGAAAAGTCTGCTGATGTGTTGATGTATAATAATTATATGCATGATATCGTGCTAGCTTGCATGTGTTCACACAAAAATGTCACTATTAACGGACCTGATTTTACAGGAGCATTTCAGTTCCACAGTGATCTGCAGAGTGTTCGCCTTTACCAATCAACTGGTGGTCTTTACGTCTTCGTTATGGCTGCTGAGATCATATACCTGCTTTTTATCCTCTACTACATGTTCCTGCAGGTACACAACTGCTTGGTTCTTTGTTATTTTCACTTCTGTGTGAATGGAGGGTGCGTGCCTCGTACATGTTTTTCAGATACAATATTTTTCTAGGAAACGTTGTTTGCTACTGAGAATGATGAAGATTCAGTAGGATTATTAATGTTTGACAGACTGAACTGAGGTTGAATTGCTGATGGAGCTACTGTGAATGATAAAGGTGTGCAATCATCAAAGTTTAGTCACTTATTTTTATGTAAATGCAAAAGCACGGCTGACTCAGAGAGCCTAGTTATCCTCCACAGTTCATGTTTCCTGCAGTGTTCAAATTCAAATTCAAATTTTATTTATTTAAAGCCCAAAACATTGTTTGCCTCAGAGGGCTTTACAATCTGTACAGCTGTGACACCCTCTGTCCTCGAACCGGGTCAGGAAAAACTTCAAAAAACCCTTCAAGGGAAAAGAAGAAACCTGAGGAAGAGCCACAGATGAG
>JBAJHX010000043.1:18752179-18774567 GCA_037176925.1 Amniataba percoides | reverse complement strand
AGCGCAGCTTTGTAGCTTACCAAAGTCGTACTAAAACATTTTGACAGATTTTTGAGTGCCGTGTACCACATAAAATCCGCGAACTGACGATTTTTGAGAAAATTTAAGGATTATAAATGCGCCTTATTGTCCAAAAAATACGGTAAATACATAAATTATAACAATGTAAGAAAAAAAAAAGACAAGCAGTAGATGACAAAATTATGTACTAAGAACAGTAGAATATAAACATGTGAAATGATTACATCACTTGCTGTTAAGATCCATCATTTGCACACAGGTGCAAGGCCACTTTCATCAGGCACATCCCATTTTTCAGTTTCTGTTTGGTGATAATGTGGCCAAACAAATCTGCTCATGCTGAGGTGGATGGAGTGATGCAGCTGTGTTTTGCAGGGTTTTTATTTTTTTTTTGGCACATCAGGTGGCACGGTACAATTTTGGTACTTGTTTTGGTATGAAATTGTTGCTTTTTTTGTTGTATCTCTGGCCAAAATCACAATTGTGAGCATGTGAGCAAGTTCGTTTTTGGCTTCAGCAGGGAGTGCACACAGAAACCTCTCCAAAACCCACAGAAACCCTTTGATGTGTGTCAGATTTCTGAGTTTGATTAACCACTTAACCCTCGGGGCGATTTTATGTGATAAATTTATGCTAATGAAAATTGATAAAATATGATTTAATAAGCTATGGAATGTTACTACAAACCCGCCGGCGGGTTTTGACAGTTAACTGGTTAAACTTGTTGCAACTAATTCACAATCAAGTGGACAAAAATAAAATTCATGTGATATGAGATCTATTCTGTTTGGTTGATTAAGTATCTGAAGTGGGCAGTTTTCATCAAGAATTATGTACGCTCCATCTCCAGTCTCTAATTTAAGGAATTTGCTGAACCCAATTATGCAGTCATTAATACGACACATCTTCCCACAGGCATCTAACAAGATGGGAACGTGACCTTTTGTGAAATAAACATAAATTCAATCTGAGTCACTCCGCCTGCCTGTGAATCCATCACTCTGTGCTCTTCAGTACTTGTGAATGATATATTTATCATGAATTAATGATTAATTATGCAGAGTGACGTCAAGTTTCCACAAAGATGACTGGTGAGACGATGGCTCTTCTGTTCAGTTTCACTCTATTTGTGTGAACCAGCACTCCCTCCTCCTGCGACAACTGCTGCCCTGATAGTCACTGATAATGTTGTAAATGTGACTGAACACCTTAAAAAACAGATGCAACATGATTTGTTAATGTTTTAATATCTTCACGGGCACTCATGCTCTCTGCAAATCAATAACTGTTTGAATTTTGGATGTTTATTCAAGGGAAAACAAATTACATTCATCAATAGTGAGCCAATTAGGAAAAGTGTATTGGAAGTTAGAAGTTGCAGCATTTTAGCCTGTCTTTTCATCCTAATTTGTATGCTTTTAATACATTAAGCTCTCTGGCCATATTAATATTTCCTCATCTTTTGTTCTGTTTGTTCATATTTTTTTCAGTTTTCTATTAAATTATGTGTGCATTATTCTTCTTCTTTAACAACAAGTTCGTAGTTTGTGACAGAAAATGCTGACTTTTTAAACTTTTTGGTTAAAGCAGCAGTGACAGGGTGTCCTCTGCAGAATTACTTGGATATTGAAGAGGTGGTAAACAAAAGTCCAAAAAGGATAGGACGTGCTTAACATTTTGACAATAGAATGTAAGCCAAGAAAAGTCCAAGAAAAGAATATCCACGTGTAAGATAGTGATGAGTCATTCATAATCAATTGACATGAAATGAGCAATGATTTACTCTACAGTGGATGAATGAGTACTTCCAGTAGTGTACTTTGATTCAATTAATTTGTTTCCATGTAAATGCTGATTTACTACTCCAATTTCCAACTATGCAATTCATGGTCAGACTGATAATTAATTTATCACTACAGCTCATTATATTCGAAATATGCTATCAACGCTTGCAAATATGTTTTGTATGCCAAAGTTAGAAGTAAATAGTTGATTTGTAGTACAAAGTGTACTATGTTATCATATAAGAAGTATGCAAAGAAGTTTGCATATAGTTTGACACATTCTATTTTAGTCAGGGACAAATTACAACACTGACTGAATCTAATTATGAAGCTGCTTCAATAAATAATGAAGTGCAGTCTTGACTCACTCACACCAACAGTGACCCAGAGAAACTTATAGAAGATAATTGTGCTTAGTCCCACACTGTGGTAAAATGGTAAAGATTACAATGTGACAGTCCAGAGTGAGACACAGATTACAATAATCCACCTTGTCCTGGCTCATGGTTACTTGACTGTTTGCTCTTTCCAAGCAGGTTTTCTAGACATTATGTAAAATCATTGATCATGTGAAGCTTGATTGAAAACATCTCAGAAAGTACCTGAAAGGAGTTGAAGAACAGCTCACAGTACATGCGGACTTCCCAGCTTGGTCCCTCAAGTGTATGAGGCATCCCAACAAAGATGATGTAGTGGATGCCAAACACCAGCACTAACACAAGGGTGGACTTGGCCAGTTTCCTATGGAGACAGACAGACAGACTGTGGTATAAATGGACAAATATACAGGCCACCTTCAACTGTTTAAAACAAAAATGTGTGTAATGCAAGTTTCTTTGTCTGAAAACAAGGAAGTAACATCAAACACAGTGAGAGCAAGCAGTGTTTACTGTCTGGAGATAAATTAGCACCAGTTGTAGTAGATACCAGGTTCATTCTCATACTCTGGATCCTGAGATCAAAAATGTTTTTCTTTCCAAGCTCACATGCCTTTCCACAAATTGAGATGAGCCTGTGAGTTTAGACATAACAGTACAAAAGGGAATATCTGAGGGAATATTAATGTTTCCTCCACTCTATAAGTACTAGACTGCAACACTGAAGTGTGTGGACCTTTTTTCTGCTTATTATATTTCTGCTTATATACTGGCTCAGTGTTTGGGGAACTTGCAATAGAAATCCTGCAAACTAACTCTGGGTCTCTACATCCCAAAGGATTTAACACTTTTGTTTTGTTTTTTGTTTTTTTCATTTATTGTGACTTCAGTCTGAATCCAGTCAGCTAATCAACTTCAGGAAGTGAAAGGTGTTCTGAATCTGTTCTGTAAAATAACTATTTCCTCTTGTGATATACTGTATCTATAAATACTGTGTTGAGATGTCCTCAGTCTTTTGTGCTTTGCCTAGCAGTTTTCACAACTCTACAGAGCTTTAGAATATTGTCTGGTAACTTAACACTGCTGCTGTGTCCAGTTCCTGGATGTAACATATCTTAAAACCCCTACAAGTAAGAAAGAATAATTTTTCATTTCTTTTCTGACCAACCAACTAACCATTTTTCAGAATACTGTATCAACACACATGCATGTTATGTGTGCATAATGATAGTTTCAAGCAACATATGAAGTAGAAGATGACTATAAACATACAGCGGTAAACTGGTGTAGTTTTAAAATGGTAAAACTTATCTCAGTACCACATAGGCATCAAATAACTGTAGCTATGGCCCTGCTGAAATCGCTGCTGAGATGCAGAAAGTTTAATTTCCTCCTTTTATTTCATGTAGACAATCTGGACTGCTTCTGGCCACAGGCTGAGCCATGTAATCCCTTCCTGAATGGAAAACAATTTAGTGAATTTTTGGCAGTTTTTTTGCAGACAAAATTGAAATATCTACACTCAGTTAACTTCAGTAAGGATTGTTTCATCCTTGAAGGGAAGGACATGCTTTGAAAGCTGCTGCATGACAGCCATAGCAACCAAGATCCGATGATGAACTTTAAACTACTTGAGATGAAATGTACTCATTCACTGAACAGAGTCCCAGCAATTAATTCTCAGCAGACTGAGACTTCTGGAGAAATCCTCCAGCAGGAAGTGAGCAGTCTTGTATTCTATATTGCTGTGACATTAATCATCTGTGGCAGCTCTAAATTTTCACATGCATTTGAATTTCAATTTACTATTAGCATAACAAACTATCAATTAATTCTACTGGAAACCTTATTTCAACCAGACCAAAATGCTAAATACTTGCATACATTAGAATGTTGCAAAACAAAAAGAAATCATAACATTTTATAGGATATATATTCATATTCATTTTGATTTAGAGTGCTAAAAATTAATTGTTTGCCCCTACAAACAAGAAGTCCAATAGCTTTCTACTTGTCTGTCTCTACTGCTTAGCATTTCTGGTTTAATTGGGAAGAATGATGGTTCATCCAAGACAGAAAGGGGCAATGCAATGCAATCCAAGATGGAAGGCACTGTCAGTTTCAATATCCTTGAGCAATTACATTTTCTTTAATTTGAAATATGCAACATAACTTCAATTCAAACATGTAATTGAAGCTTGTTTTGCCTCATGTTATCTCTCTTCTTCACTCTTGTTTCAACAGCAGCCATAGTAAACAGTGTGAAAGCTGGGAATTAAAATTCACAACTTATTTGGTTTGCCTGTATTATGAAGTGACATATTAACACTTCATGTTTAAGCGCCCATGTCACTGGGTGTCTAAATTATTTACAAGTTTAACAATACTGTAAACCATGATATGTAAAATGACAAAAAAAATGGCAAACCTAGTTTTATCAACCATGGTCAGGAAACTGTGTCATTATAATGTTTAGCAGTATCATACCTGACAGAACTGATGGCTGGATAAACAAAAATATTTATATTTTATTTTATATTTTGTTATATTGTATTTATTCACTTGCATTTTCCATACACACACACATATCTATATAAAATGGGCTGTATTTGGCTTAAATTCATTTTCCAGTATTGCCTCCCGTTTACTGCACCCTATCCCTGTCATTGTTCTGACTAGTGGTTTAGTCAGTTTAGTCTGCTCATCCTCACAAAGCAATGTTGCACGCTGCATTCAATACGGTACTCTTCTTAGAAAATACACTGTAATTAGAGTGTTTTTATCTGACAGTGATAATTAATAATATTAATAGTGATAATTGTCGATGTGAAAATGCTAGAACACTTTATGTGTGTGTGTGTGTGTGTGTGTGTGTGTTATTCAACATGTTTAAGTAATATTGTGGGGACACCAATTTATTTACATTCATACATTCAGTCACATTGTGGAAACTTTCACATTTTAGGGTCCAGTCTTCGTTAGGGTAGGGATTAGGATTCGGCTTTTAGTGGTTGTGATTAAAGTTATGGTAAGTGTGTTTGTCTGTGCGTTTACTCACTTTCATTAGCCGTGTAGAAAGCAGTCTGGCAGAAATCTGGTTCCTCCACTTGATCTCAACAACTTAAAACTCAATTCTGTTACGTCTACTCACCACAAAAACTTTGTATGAAGAAATTGTTGTTATAACTGCATTTTTTCTGTTGTGGTGTCAGACAAAAACTGTGTGTGTATAAAACCATGGTTCATTTATGCTGCCACAGAATAAAGAGATGAACTCTACGGCAGTACTTGCAGAACCACCTTAATATTCAAAATGAACAATCATGGAGCTGTACTACTGCTTTTATAGTTACCATTACTGAGTACAAACCTGTACTGTTTCCTGGTGTCATATCTCCCCGCGTTTGTCTCTCGAATTTTAGTGGCCAACACACGAACGATGTTCACAAACAAGATGAAGTTAAGCTGTAACAAAGCAGATACAGAACATTTGGAAATTGTGCTGTACATTAAAGTGCTCTTAGTTTCTGTAACTATACTGTAACTGACATATATGCATAATAAGAAATCAGAATTATATTATTTGTATTCAAATGTTATTCATTCATTCTTGCTGCAATTCTACTAAATAGGTGGTTAGGTTTCTTTTTTCACACCAACTGTTCTTACTAAAAAAAGAAATGGTACGCAGTAGTCACATGACATTTTAAGTGTTTTACTATCGAGCATTAAATTGCAAGAAAAATAACAGACACGTTGAAGTATTTTATGGGATCATTTCTTATAATAGGACAGGACAATTTTTTTGGTTTCTTTTTGCCAAGTTTTAGGATTTCTTCCGAGACTTTAACGAGGCTGAGGCAAAGTAATTGGAAAGATGCAAATTGAGGCTTATTTTTTCCACAGCCTTAGACTCCTGAATCTCCTTTGAATCCTATGAGCCATTTGGAAGAGTCTGAATGAGAAATTATAATAACACATACAACATGCCAAGAGTAACGGTGGCAAACATGAGAGAGCTTTGATTTGAAGCATTTTACTAAAGCTCCTTTGGCGTTTGACATGAGTGGAATAAATGTACCTTCATTCTTTATCTCCTTCTCTATTCTTCATTATTATCATACATGAATGCACAGACAGAAATGAAAATCAGATATGAGGATATGCATTATGTTTGAGTAAAGAAAGGTACAGATTTAGAGAACCTACAGACAGAGAAGTACTTTTTTAAATATATTTACTATTCAAATATAAAATATAAACATCTTTTAAAATACATTTAGCAAGTCGGTATAAAGGTATTGTGTGTCATAGCTTTGGGGTGTTATTGCATCCCATATTTTCAGAAACCTCCTATAAAGATACAGCTGTTCACAAGACAGCTTGGTCCCAGTCTATTAAAGAGGGACCTTAAAATCAGTTCTAAATGTTACAGAAAGACTAAAACTGGACTAATGTGCTCTCTCCTCTTTATACCGGTTAACAACTGAAAACAGTAGGATTTGTTGTTTGGTTGATAAAATTTGATGGCAGTCAGTATGAGATTTGCTCAGTCTGAACCAAAGTGGTGGAACAAATGAGTGGCCACCACAGAGGCACATGCTGACAAAGTTAAAAAAAACAATAGGAGAAAAGCACTCTCATATTAAAAGTATTAAAAGTAAAAAGTTCTTTTCCTGCAAAAATATATTTTACACAGACACAGACATATTAATTTATTAACTTTAGCTGAAGAATTCTTTTAACACATTATAAGTAATTATAAGTAATTCTCCGCATTAGTGCTTCAGGATTGTTAAACAGAATCGACAAAATGGCATGCAGTCTTACTTTTTGGGGCAGATACTGACATGTATTTTTAAGACAGCCAGCAGGACATTACTCCTAATAAAGAAATGTCTGCTTAGAATCTGTGGGAGATTTTCTAATCCAGTCTAGTCAGAACATGTCTTTCAACAAAGGTGTAATTTCATTCAGTAGGCGCTCAGCAGTAGTGGTCATTTACTCAGAGCATTATTATTAAAAGTGGGTCTCACAGTATGAAACTGCACAAACTCTATCTTCCGTCTTTTTTAATTTCTCTTTTTATAGCAGACTGTTGCTAAAAGAATCCTCAGCCTGTTGAGGAGTTGTACGCAGTATACAGCGTTGAAGACAGAGACAGACTGTTGCTAAATCTTGTTGGTTTTTATGATTTGCATTGGCAACACATACTGATGCTTGATGTCATAAAGCTCATTAGAATAAGAATTAGAAGAAGATAGAGAGAGAGATGAAAGAAAGCTTATGTTCTACATATTCATCATTGCACACTTGATAACTTGATAAACATGAAAGTCTATGTTATCTGTGTAAAGATAATACATTAAATATTTGAGTCATTTTCTTGATTCATCTTTATATTATAAACACTTTGTTCTGTCACAGCTAAATCTACAGCTACATTTACGTTTTTACATTTACACTAACCAGTTTCAAAATCCTTTAGCAAACATGTATACATTTAGTAGAACGAGAAGAATCCTCTCATTTTGGATCATTTATCCCAGTAACAGACAAGAAAGTCACACTCAGCCTTTACTGATCTGTCCATCTTTTCTGTGTTTCTTTTTTATGTATCTCACCACTTTGTATTTGTGCTGCTCGTTCCATTTTAGAATAACCTGGAGACCATTAAAAACTTGCGTGTTCAACTCTGAGGTTACTCTCTGTCTTAGGGTTAATTGTCCTCACATGTTTTTAGCTTTAGTTAGCTATGCTCTTGTAAGGTGTTGATTAATTGGTAATTGGTTCTTTTAAACTCTAACAACACATTCATGTGTTTCCTGAGAGTTTTTATCATCTAAAAATATGAGTTTGGTCTACTGGCTAGTATGTCTATTCTTTATGGTGATTCAGTTGTAACAATCACAGACTTCAGCATACAACTGTAGCTGCATAGACACATTACAGGAATATGTATGTAGACAGTAGATATGATAAGAAATCATCATCTGTGTTTCAACTCTGTCAAGAACAAATCACCCAATATCATCTTGTTGTCAGCCTGAAGAACCTGAAAAAGGAGAGTTGACACAGGGAATCTCATAATCCAAAGTGTGGCCTCCAGGTGTTTCACCACTCTTCTATGGGGCTTCAGTATTGTGGGTTGAATGCAAACAATGAGGTCCAGGGACAAAAAGCAGTTTGTATTCATACAACAAAATCTGTGTCACACTAGTACAAATCACTGCATGCCACAACTTGGTGACTTGCTGACTGCGCAGCAATAGAAGGAGAATAAAATGTATGTAATTTCTGCCATCTGCAGCAGTTGAAGAAGTCTTCGCAACTTCTCAAGCTATATTCATACTTAACACAATCACATACTCTGCATTTCACACTCACACTCTTACCCCAATGGCTGTCAGGATGGGAACCTGGTAGATCCACTTTATGTTACCAGCACTTAATTCCCAACATCTGCAGTTGACACAAACACAGAGGATGAGGTTAGAGAAGAAAAAGCAAGTGGTGAGCATACTGGTGGTGCGTGAAAGATGAGACAGGGTGAGTAGTTAATTAGTACCAAATAAATCGTTGACCTGAAAAGGGAGGTAACATTTTGGTAAAACCATAAATAACTAAACAAAAACTCTGTTGTGACATTTATCGAGAGAATCAGAAAAAGGCCCTCAAAGAAGATACCAGGAACGAGAGACAGATGATAAAATGGAAAACAGATGCAAACCGAAGCAAATATAAGGGGAAAATAAAGATGTATGATGAAAACAGGAGAAAAAGAGCAGGAATGGTGACCTCAATTAAACTACTTAAATCCAACTGTAACCAAATTCATACCATATGGAGTTTTCATTTTATATTCTGTTTTATCACTTTCTGTTTCTACACTGACATTTCATGACATAAAGTCACAAGACATTCCCTGACTTTATAATAGCCTGCTTTGCTTTGTAACACTGTCAACAATTTTCTCTTATCTTGTATTTACTTTTACTTTTCTGCAATCTTACACAGTACATTACGTCAGTTACATTTCACGCTGTATAAACTGATCAAATGTGAAAGTAACAGTTTGAAAAGTGTGAACAACTTTGGACTTGGACTGGGATCCTCTCCAAATATAAACCATTACATTTGTGAGTTTGTTTTTTTTCCAGAAGAAAAAACTTCAAATGAAACACTTTGAACTTTCCTCATTGCAGATGTTCCAGGGGATTAGGTGAAAATGATTATGCGGTTGTACTGCAACGTTGCCTGTGTGTACTTTCCATGTCACGCACAAATGGTCTTCAAAAACACATTCCCAATGTAACGTGGTTGGAAACAGCAGTAGAGTTGACTTACAGACAGTCTTCCTTAATTTTGAATGTTCAGGTGATGAGTTGAAGGAGAAAGATAATAATGCAGAAATGGAAATTCAACCACTCAAAGGTCAAATTTGATATATCAAATGTGGTAACATGGTGTTGTTGACTAAAAGAAAGACTGAACAAAAAGTGTAATGCCCAAATTTAAGTCATAGCTGTGCTGCTAAAATCTACTGCCGGCCAGAAAAATAGCAGCCCCCACTCAACATAATACAATCCAATACATCAGCATTAACCACAGCCTTAACAAGTTCATTCAAGTCCTCTCTGACACAGTGCCAATAATAGTACAGTGTTCCCTCGTTTATTGCAGGTTTTAAATTGCAAAAATAGCCTGCGAAATCTGCCAAGTACGATTTTTTACGATTATTATACGTTTTAAGGCTGTAAAACCCCTCACCACACACTTTATACACTTTTCTCAGACAGGCATTAATATTTTCTCGCATTTCTCTCTTGTTTGAACACTCTCAAAGTTCAAACCATCGTAGATTTATAAGATGTAAATATGACTGACAGCTGAACGCATTCTGCACTGTACAGGACACACAGCACGGAGGAGATTGATTGACAATGATCTACCATTCCTTAGCCAAGCAGGATGCAGAACACGATGCGCATTCATACGCTGTAAAAAATAAGTTCACACTAAAACAAATCTGCAAAACAACGAGGCTGCAAAAGGTGAACCATGATATAGCGAGGGAACGCTGTACACAAATTTTGGTGCAGTGCCGTTATACAGTCTCTGTTTTTAAATGTATACAGACCCTCAATTTTTCAGGTCTTTCAGTACAAACTAAACAGGAGTCCACAGTTCTCTCTGTCTCCTACAGTTCTCACCTGCACTCCCCTATGCCCTGCAGCAGTTTAAAAAATGTTACATACAGGTTGTGACTGGGCTTAGACTAAGAAAGAATATGTTTAGATTTAAGAGGAACAATGGCAGCAACCAAACTGCAATGGATCAATGCAAAAATCAGAAAAAGACAAATCAATTCTTTCCATCTTTTTTAACAAGACTGAGGCAGGCTGGACATAAATAACATAATAATAATACTATACTATAACTACCTGGAAAATTTCATACTTCCTTAACTATGAAAAAATCATGTTACCACCCAGAGATTGTAAACAGTCTGAACAGAATATAAATGAATCAAATTAATCTATCTACCTATTATTTCGGGGTCATGGGACTGTGTGAGGCCACCTTGGCAGGGAATACTATTACATCAGAATTGATCAAAATCAGCACTCAGCTCAACAGTCAAAACCTCTGATGGTTTTCCTGCAAATGGATAATGGAGGTAGACCTTTGTAAGGCAGCTGAAACCACTTATGGCGATCATGTCTGTGTGAGTAAAATCAAAACAAGCGATGGTATTATCCACCAACCTGTAGCAACTATTTTTTTCTATTTTTTAAATTTCTCATGTACATTATCATCTAACTGACATTTATACATTTATTACATTAATATAAAGTAATGAAATTGCTATTTACTGTTGTACACTCTTTATTAAGTACCTGACCAAGCATTATCAATCCACTTGACCTGTTTCTTCATTTACAGGTGCTTTCACATGTTAGCCAGTAAGCTTTTCTTTTTATATTTTTTTTATATTGTTTGGTAGATCCGTTGTGGAAAATGAATCTTCTGCATGTGTAGAAAAAGCACAATGAATCACATGCAGACAGCATAACGCACACTCTTCTATGAGTCAGGCTAGTTACCAGCTAACAGTCAGACCAGGCTAAAGCCAGTCAAATTAGCCTCAAGAAACCAGAGGACTGAAGTTGGGATGATCAGACCTGTGTGTATTTCTTTTCCATTGCCATCACTAACAGCCATGACTGATTCTCCTAGTTCCACAGAAGGTAGAAGGTCACCCGAGAAACCCCAGTGTTCGCTGCTGCATTTCACTGGTTCATTTTTGGCAGTTTGTCCTTCACTTCAAGGAGACTACATTTTTCATTGAGAGAAAATGACTTTTTTTTTTCTTCCTTCAATGTGCACATTGCACCAGCCTCAGGTGGCCAGATGGGAGCAGATGGTTTCCCACGAGGCAAAAATCATGGTAGTAAGATAAAAAAAAAGGTCTTGTCAAGTATGAAAAATAAACTAAATTAAAATTATAACCAGACTACTCGTATACTATAAGCAAACACCACTGTACACAAAGTGAGGTCCATAAAGAAAAGATTTTTTTAGTTCAGTGAGGAAGACCATGACTGGCCTGCACAGAGCCCTGACCTCAACTCCATCCGACAGCTTTGAGGAAACTGTCTGAATGGGAGCAAACCCTGCAGCTGGTTTCCAAAATCATGCTGAAAGCCTTCCCAGGAGAGTGGAAGCTGTTATAGCATCTATCACATACGGGTTTAATGTTTAGTATCTGCATTTTTTTTAGGTGTCCATATACTCACATGAAGTGTATCCGGCATCAGAAAGAGAAGCTCTGCTAAGAAGCATTTATTCTCAATTATTTTGCTAATTAAATCGTGCATATTCAATTCAATGTCACTAATGATTCAAATGTCATCACAATTTTTCCATGTTTATATTCTAGCTTACTATTTAGATTTGACCTTTTAAAAGAGGCTTTTCGATCTAAGAAGAGACCTGCATTTAAACAGTGTGATTTTGCTCTCTCACCTTGCATCTGCTAGCGTTGCCCTGACAATCGCCCACACTGCCACAAAAACAGCTGGAACACCTGAAATTGCACAAAAAAAACAATGAGCTGGGCTGTTCTGATGACGTCAAATACTTGTTTACCTTGATCATAGTATGGGTCCTCGCCATAGTATGGGTGGGGAGAAAAGGTTGGGATAACAGAGACCTATGGCGTGTCGTCTGTTGTCATTTCTGTACAGTCCCTTAAAGCTGAAGTAGGTAACCTATAAAAAAATACTTAAGTCATATTTGCTAAAACTGCCACTGTTTCCGAACAATAGTTTTTGAGACAGATTATCTTTGGTAAAAAGTAGGCTCCTCTGGCTCTACCTGCTGCCTCCAAGGTCAAGAATCCATCAGGACTGAATCAAAACAACCAATCAGAACGGAGAATCATACAGATTGTCATTCACTGCTCTGGCACACGCTGTGCTCAGCTCTACGCTAACTCTGTCAAGCGCTGTATCTTCAGTGAGTGGACACAACAATGGACAGATAAGCACTGAGAAAACTGTCATACTTACACAACAGAGACAGGTAAACAGAAGAGCAAAGAAAAAAAAGCAAGCTAAAAAAACAGAAGCAGACGAAGTGTGGGACTACAGGAGCAAGCAGGAACCCACTGTAAAGAGAGGGTGAGGGACCTGGAAGTTGTACTCAAGATAAATCTAATCTCTTCTCAATCCCACCGACTGCAGTCTTAATCTTTGATGGAAGGATCTTTCTTTAGTATCCCTGTAGTACCATGGGGTACCATTATGCTTTGGTTGTAGATATTTTCAGCACTTGACGAAAGTAAATCTAAATGTAGGATTAACACATTTAGAGTTGATCCTGAGTGTGAGCAGTAAAGCCAGTGAAAGCTATGCTGGTAATTTTTAAAGAAGTGTTTTAAATGTTCAAATTGATAGAACAAAGGTAGAGGGAAAATGGACTCACCATGGAAATCATAAAGTTTTCTTAACTTTATATTGGCTTTTGAACGTTTAGACATTTTTTTGTGACGTGATTTGATCAATCCAAAGGCTTGCAGATTATGTACAGTGCACTGTGACACACCGTGTGCGTCATGCAGCATTATGTCATTTCACATTAGAATAACACTAAATTTGTCCCACAGACAAAAGAAGCTGAGTTGTGCTTTTATTAGGAGTGAGAGATATGACACTGCTGCTTTTCTGTAGAGTTGACACATGTCTGGTGAATAAGACCATGGTGTGTCATGAGTGATGACTCCTGTCAATATGCCACCAATGTGTGGGATAACATAGAAAACAACAGGTGCAACTGAGGTAGGGGTCGTTTTGAAGCTGTTTGTGGTTTGTGTTTTCATATAAACAGGTGATAAATTGAAGCAGGAGACTGAGTGACCCTGACAGAGAGGGGATCTGGTGTCTGAGTGATCCTTTATCCTATGACACATTTCTATCCTGAAGAGCGTGGTCTCTTCCAGGATGACAATGCCCCCATTCATAGACTGAATACTTTAATGAGGATGCAAATGATGTGAATCGTATGGGACACTTGTAAGCCAGCACGGAGGCAGAGCTGTTACGGATTAAGGTGGTTTTATTAGAGAGCTTGGCTTACCGGCAGGATCAGACAGGCAGATCAGGTAGGATCAGGCAAGCAGACATACACAGGCAGGTCGACAAGCAGGTACGGGTAGGTAGGCAAAAACAAGAGCACAGCAACTCACAAAGACATGACGAAACAGACAAACTGACAAAAAACAAAGGAAAGAGGACTGATATGTGTAGTGTGGCTGATGGAGAAGACAGCTGAGGAGACTATTGAGGGACAGGTGAAACTAATCAGGGCAAAGCAGGTAATCAAAAAGGCAGGAAACACAAAGGGGTCAGAAGTAAAGAGGATGTGAGGAGTGGTAAGTTTACAAAAGAGGAGCTGTCAATAAAAGAATTGAAAACTGACACAAGGGCAGGGAGCGAGAAATAACTAATACAGAACACAATGAGATGGACAAACAGGATCATAAAGGACACAGGGAGGAAAACACCAGAACAACACCTGAGACACCTGGCAGAACCATGACACTCGCTCTTCTTTACTGTTCTGTTTCCGTTTACTTGTCTTTGTCTTGTAAGATGTTAACAAAGAAAGGATGGGCAGTATTTTCATGGTTGTTTGGCAGCCAATGCACCCACTCACTGAAGATACAGCGCTTGACAAAGTTAGCACACATGCGGTGGAGCGGAGGTGACCACAGCCTGTGTAGAAACAGTGATTGACAATTTGCTAGATACTCTGCTCTGATTGGTTGTTTTGATTTAGGCATTGTGGATTCTTGTGAAATGGTCTTAGAGGCAGCAG
This sequence comes from Amniataba percoides, assembly GCA_037176925.1. Lineage (NCBI taxonomy): Eukaryota > Metazoa > Chordata > Actinopteri > Centrarchiformes > Terapontidae > Amniataba > Amniataba percoides. The sequence continues at coordinate 18,760,004 of JBAJHX010000043.1, read as the reverse complement.
GTGGCACCAAAGGATCCAGATTTTTTTCACAACTAATCCGTGGGATGTACTCATGATGTACTATGAGGACATACTGAGAGATTTAGCAAATATGATTGAAATTTTTTTTTACACAGATCCTCTACTGCAGCTTTAAAACAATGTCTTGAAAGAAAACAGAAAGTGCCAAGAAAAATAGAGAGCGAGAGTGAACAACGTACTGAGCAAGACTTCATATTTGCAATTCAGATTAAAGTTGCAATTAAGATAATCAGCAGCAACATTAACAGAACACATATTCTATTTGCTGCTGTTCCAAAGCTAAATACGATAAGTCTCTGAATCAACAGAGACATATTGCAGTTTTTACTGTGCTCTATAACACATACATTTTTCCTTCAAGTAGTCAAGGCATCTACTGTGGAATGTAAATTGAACTTTTCCATACATAATACATCTGAAATTACTTATGTGGCCTCTTGAAAATATCTCCAAACAAGTAGAGGTGATTGCATAAGATTGTGATTGCTGTCAAAAAAGAGTGTGTTTTCATCCTTCTACCAGCTAATCAGATCATTTGGATCCCAGCAGTTACATTTATATATTGTTTTTATAACCTTTGGCTTTTGCCATCCATGGTTAAGGAAAAAATAATAAATTGAGCCATTTTTTTAAGGCAAAGATGTTAGAAAAGGACAGTGATTCAACAAAGAATGGCCAAATTCATCCAGTCAGGGTTTATTAATGAATGTGAGCTGCAGTTTCTGTTGTCCTTATTAAACTGGAAACTTTTTTTGCTTGCAAGGAACTGATTATCTATGTATTTGAAATTACGCCCCACTTATCTTCAGCCAAATTCATTCTATCATGCCAAAGTTGCACAAAAATCAGGGCTGCAGAATAATGAGGTCCTCAGACCTCCAGGAAAATGCAAATGAAGGGCAGAGGTGTCATTTAACAGGGCTGATTCTGGACCTGGCAGAAATGTATCACTAATTTTAAGTGTTTGATGCATGTTAAAAGGAGATGATGACACCAAGCAGGACAAAGCTACCCTCTAAAGTTCTATAATGCTATTTTAATATTTGAATGCTATGGAGCACTGTTTCATGAGACAAAGTGATGATGGCTCTGTGACAGAAGCACATCTGGATTTTTTAGGCATAAAAATACATACTTTGACCCTAATTAATAGAACACTGTATATGTCATGAAGGTGTTTCTAAAAAAAAAAACTTTTCCAATTATTGAAAAAACAATGGTACACTTACCATTGAATGATTGACAATAAAGTAAGTAATACCAATGACAATTGAGACTAAAAAAATCTCTACTTAATGGTATTAGTGTTTGTAGTATTATTACAAGTAGAGAAGAATTTCAAAGTAAATGAAACCCCACTGAGGTATTTAACTGTCCAGCATAACTTATTCTAACTGTGTAGCCAAACACTTACTGGGACAGTGACTGTTATATCTGATATAATTGAACCAAACCAAAGCAGCCATTTAAATTCTGGCAAGGTGTGCAGGAGTACAAGCAAACAGACATAGACAAGGCAGAAATCTCATGTTAGGGGCCTTCATTCTTCCCTTTGTGACTTCAAAGAAAAGAAAAAGCATGTTCTGATGGAGAATAAAACCTTTCATCTACTTTTCTGAACACTGTCACATATTTATGTGCAAGCAAAGAATGCATGAAACTTTGAAAAGCACTAGTAACACTGTTCCACAATCAATAGCAAAATGTTAATGCCAAAACTCCTCCTGCTTCTTTTTTTGGTAATTCATGTTTGTTGAGGTGCTCATAATTGCCATCAAAACAAAATATGTAAGATAATTGCATTTGCTCTGTTGTAAAACTGATCACTGGGCAATTTATTCTCTTCCAAAATGCAAAAGTAGTACAGAAGCAGAAAACAGCCATGCTTGCAATTATTTTTTTGAATGCCACCATCTCAAGATCACTAGTCAATTATATCTATATCTCAAAATATCAAAGCTAAGTTGTTTTCTCCTGATAACAAGATAATTATGGAGAACTCCAAAGTGATTGTGTGGTTCATTTGACCACAGCTGATTTCAGCCTACAAGATCACAGTCGTCACTGTCAGGGAGGCTCCATAACTGTACGACATATAGAAAAGACCAATATTTCCTTGTGATAAGGGATTAATTATCTCATTATCTCAAAATAACAAAGCTTGTTTTTTTTTCAGAATCACGAGATAATAACTCATGATCTTAAAATAACAGCATTAAAAACAAATTGCAAATGCAGTGGTTCTTCCATTTGAAAAGTTATTGACGTATCAAACATAACCATAAAACAAGCACAAATTAAAGAGCTGATGTTACTGCTGCATAATACATTTTTCCTAAAATGTGGCCACATGCAGGAATAGAATATGTATTGCACAGAATATATTAATGCATTATATTGTGTGGATAATCATACGGTTGCAAGTTTGTTTCTGTATTATCTAAAGCTTTCAGCATCTGCTATATTTTTGCTGAGGTAATTATTTAGAATAGATGCTTTAGTCATCCTGCACCATGAACTAAGAAATGTGTATTTCCTCTGCTTACCCCATCCGATGAGTGTGAAGCCCCAGAGGTATCTGGAGTCTGATCGGAAGGCCATGAAGATGAGGCTGTGGAGGTAGAGGCCTTCCACCAGGATCCAATAGTAGTTGGTGGCCAGAAAATAGATGAAGAGCAGCACTGTCACCTTGCAGCCGATCTGATGACAGAACAATGACACTTTTTTCACATGCTGTTTCGACTTGTGTGCTTACCCTCCTCTGTGCTGAAATGTTGTTGTGATTACAGCAATTCACACAAACTATTCTTACACCACAGGTGCCCCTTAATAGAGTAGATGATCTGATTACATTTTGAAGGACCATTCTGTATAAATTTGCACAACAATTAGGTGAAATACACTGCAGTAAAACTGTGAATACAAAGCTGATGTTGATAAAAGCCATCAAATTTATTCCAAATTGGAAAGTGTATAGACACCCACTTTTGGTCCATACATTCTGCTTACTGACACTACCTTTGGCCTCTATAATTAAAAATCCCATTATAGAAATAAAAAAGCATACAGTAAGTATGAAGCATACAGTAAGTACACAAAAGGCTTCTGTCTTCTATCTGCCGAGCATCTATTGGACACATATACTGATATTATATAGAAAATATCTTCAAGCAACTTTTGAAACACTACGATAGAACATAATATGTTTTCTGTCATAGTTCAAAGATCAAAAATAAGATAAAAAAATAAGATAACTTAATTATAAGTAAAATAATAATAATAGATTATATGAACAGCATACATTAAATGTCACTCACATTCATTGTAATGAGACAGCTTTAAGGTTCTGCAGCAGTGATGGCAAACAAGAGAATGAAAAAAACTGGACAGCACTGATACCCAGTTACACATTTGACCACACAATCATGATAATGTATTTTTAAGTGCCATCAAGATTATTATGTAGTCTACACATTTAAGCCCACTGCTGTATCTGACCAACATGAGGAATTCAAACATAATTTTTTTAGCATAGTCACTTAAGTATAGTTTAAGTACTTGTTTTTGGCACCAAGAAAGCTTTTGGATGGATTAAACAACATGTTTTAGTGCAAATCTAATCAATTGCTTTTACCATTTAAGGTTTGCAAACTTACGTGTGACCTTTACAATTAATCACTGAAATCACCTGATTGAAACAAGTGATCCTAACCTTTGATGCCAATTAGAGATTCTTACATTTCTCCCTGAACTCTCCTAAATTAATGAGAATCATTCAAAAGCAACATTCTGATCCTCTCAATTCATAAAAGAAAACAGATAAACTAAAAGAAAAAAGTTAAATGCTCTATTATTCAGAGAGTGACTTCAATCTCAGAGCAACAAAAAAACAAACTCTGGCAGTGCTGTTCTCTTTCTCAGGGTCAGAGCAGGGTCACTGATTAAACTAATTGTCTAATCAAATCAAATCAAATTAAAAAGTATGTCCTTATAGGAAATTGATTGTGGAGATGTATGGTCAAAAAGCAAATTAAATGAAAGAAGTTCTTCCTTATTAAAGAAAACCAAAACATTTGTATTAGCTTGAGGCATTTTGGCTATACATTTTCTCATTGTCTTTTAAATACAGAAAAAGAAACTAAAAAAACATTCATTTGTTTCAGAGTGGTGACAACAGCCTCAGAAATCAGGAGGATGCCTGCAGCAACACAAAAACTTTTTTTAATCACACGATTCAGAACCAAAACAAATAATGTCCCCTGTTGACTCTCCTTCCTGAAATAACTGTCATCTACTCAGGCTCCAGTTCTCTAAAATTGAACATTTAGATACACATGCACACTGCTGGTTGTAAGTATAGAGATTTGGTGGGACTGACTCAATGACTCAACAGCCTTAGGGTACCTGTTTATCATGCAAAGCTCTTTGTCTTTGGGTAAAGATGCTTCTGCCACTGTAACCTGAAGGGCAAATTCATATTTGGCCTTGAGACGTGTTTAACAAGAATTTTACTGAATATCATCACTGAGTTTAGTTATTTGCATGAGAGACATTCTTCTAATTGTAGGACTCTCTTTCTGAAATATATTGTTATGTTTGCTGCATGTTTGGACTTGTAATTGCACATTATAGAGTTTAATATTTAGGGCTGATAATGCTCACAATACTCATTCAAAGAACACTAATCTTAAAAAAAGGGCTAAACAAGTAACCAGAATCAATGACAAAATGCATCATAAATGTGGGCAGCATCCAAGCATATGTGTGACTTGCCAGATTGCTAAGCTGCTCCTGCTATATCATTACACAGTCTGATCAAATGTGTACTGTAGTACACTGAACTCATATACAGACAAGTCTGTCAGCTTTAATTTCTCTGGACTAAGTGTTTAGATTGAACAACAGATTATCAGTGTTTAAATTTTCTTGTGATAGAGCCAGTGTCTTGCTGAACAAGATATTATTTCCTGTTATTTAAAATGTGTCCACTGAATCTGCTATCCCAAAATGAAGGAAGTCACTGTTCTTATTGGCTATTGACACTTACTGGAATCTGAATTAAACAAGTGGTGCTTCTCTCATCAAACAGTGATTACTCAAAACATGAACTCATGGACTTGAATGAGATTTTCTTACTGATAAAAAACCTTGATAAAATGTTTCTGGTTCCACATTGTTCAAAATATCTACAGTAAGAACTGCAGAGAACAACTAGTATAAGAAATAACAGGGTTCTGGCAGCTGTGGTAGTTACTTTTACTTTTGCTGTTTGTGTCATATTAAGTTTTGAGAAAACAAATAAGCCAACAGATGTGCCATTATACCTAGGCACATTACAACCTTGCGCCATTCAAGAGTGTAGCCACAACTTTCTGATGACCAATTTTGATCAAGACTTGCAGCAGACAGTAAGTCTAAATTCTTCTAAAGGATGTTTTTATGATGAGCAAATAAGCTACCACTAAGAAAGAAAGATCAAAAAAGTAGAAGCAGGTACTTACATACTGAGACTTGTCCAGTGGTGCCATGCTAACAGTTTTTAAGTTGTCCAGCAGGGCAGAGTCAAAGTCCTGCAATCCAGCGCTGGAATGGACCACTTTGTCCTTCACGAAGATGCTGACTGCCCGTAACATGAAGGAAACAAACAGGTGCATGTGGATGTAGTTTCTGGTGCAGTGAAGACGCCTGCCACGAAAACAAATAGCATTCACTGGTAGTAGTAAGTAATTAATCATGGCGAAATAACGTACTTTCCAAACAAATAAATTATGTTTGTGAGGGTTAGAAACAAGGCTTTCAAATCACAGAAAGCACATTCAGGTCAGGTTGGCCTGCAGGTGAAACAGTAATACATGTAATAATGTATGTTTTCAGGGAATAAATACATCTTGATTGGTGCACATGAGGGCAAAAGGCTAGTCTTCAGGTCCTGCTAAGCAGACACAGAAGAGATAAAATGCATCTTACTGAGACGATTGTAACACTGTCACTTCAATTCCAGATGAAGTTTTGTACAATGACAAAAACAACATACTGTAATGTAGGTCCAACAGTAGGCAGGTGAACCCACAGTGAGGTCAAACTGTCAACACAGTACAAGCTGCAAATCAACTCATCAAGCACCTTGATAGTGAGATTAAATTTACATTTCAGTGTCTTAAACTCAGTTGTTTTTTGTTATATTTCTGCACTTGGACTGCACGCAAACCCATCACTGCTGGTGACTGCATGGACCTGGTACAGAGAAACAGTCTAGGTGCCATTGGTGACTCTGGCAGAATTTTATGACATATATTCATATAGAAAAGCCAGCATGCCATCTGTGCAGCTCCATCTTTCTGAAATCTGAAAAGTATTTTATGGCTCTCTGTGACTTCAAAAGTGCATTGCTCAACAGTTGTTGTGGCTCACTCTGGCCAGATGCATAAATACACGTCTTTAATCCGATTAGTCTTAGTGTTATTCTTGCTGCCTATAATTACTGGGCAAAATCCTCACAACTGCCTGTTTGTGTGACAATGTCATTATCTTCACTGTTGACAGTGGTCAGTTTTAATGTTGATAATTTATTCTTACTACTTTAAGGTTGGTTTGCATATCTGACTGAAAAACTTGTTGTTTAATTGTCTGCTTTCTAACTGGCCCCCATGAGTCAACTAATTATTGTGGAAAGCAAATTTGTGCTGTATTATTCCTCTATGGTGTCTTGTAGATATTTTAATATATAATCCATTTCAGTTTACAGCATTTAAGTACATACCAAGGAAATAAATCGCATTATGTTGCATTAGATGTCCTGGGCGAAGGCTAATTACTGACTGTGGTTTGCTAAGGTTGACGTACTGCAGCTTTATAAATGAAGCTTCATAGCGGCCTATGCACACTGTTTACAGTAACAGTATCTCTAAAGAGAGGCAAGAGAGAAAGAGAGAGCAGTAAGAGCTAATGGAGGCTGAGGAAGAGCTCAAATCAAAGATTTATAAGCTGGTTTATGAAGTCAAACACCTGAACAGATAAAAGACCTGTCTTTGTCAAAAGGCATCTTGATGGCACTTTGAAATTTCAGCATCAACTGATCCAGCAAATGTGCTCTGTTTGAAGTTTCCCTATTTAAACACGCAGCTGTGGTCACCTTGGTGGCTTTCCTATCTGGAAAGTTAGATGTTGTTGACTAATTTAATTCTCAGCTTCTACCTCTCTTAATCACATCCTGCCAACCACTCTTATTGAGAAAATGAGCTTATTCAAAGCAGACTGTTTCTTTTTGCACTGAGTAAAGTCAAAAGAGGACTCATTAATCCTAGTACAGCTCACCATGGTGGATTAGCTTTTGTGGCAGGTGGGAGAGTTGTTTTAAAAGAAACAGGCAACACTAGTGTAGCCCTATAAAAGTTGAAATTGCTTCAAAATAAAAGTCAACACTTCATATGTATGTTTGATGATAAAACACCTTACCTTTGGATGTTGGGTTTAAAAGATTAAAGTCAGTTTAAAATGTTTATCTTTTTTCACCCAGGACACAGTTTGTATGCATGAAGAAAATTATATTCGGTTTACTTGCATGTCCCTTATTTGCAAGTGGAGGTAAATAATACTTGACATCAAGGCAACTTCTGAAGTACCGTATTTTCCAGACTATAAGGCGCACTTAAAATCCTTAAATCTTCTCAAAAATCGCCTTATGTATGAATTCTGGTTGTGCTTACTGACCTCGAACTGATTTTAGTTGGTACACGGCGCTCAGAAATCTGTCAAAATGTTTTAGTACGACTTTGGTAAGCTACGAAGCTGCGCTGCTTGATGG
>JBAJHX010000043.1:18726534-18752148 GCA_037176925.1 Amniataba percoides | reverse complement strand
CTAACATTCATTTACATAATTTCTACAACTGAATATAATGACTGCTTGTCTAATATTAACCTCAGTAATTTACAACACCATTTTACATCTGATTTGCACTAAATTACTTAGTTCTTTTCAAGGAACATCTTAGCAAAGGAAGGAAATCATTAAGAATCACAGAGCAGCAAAATAAAGGCTTAACGACCATTGATTCCACTAACTCTTATCAACACTATGTCCATCATACATGTCACTGACCTCTGCCAGTGACTGAGCATTAAATTTAAAAAAAAATTAGTTCCACACCTCTGCAAACAAGGTCATTTTAGCACAGACATGATACATGGTTCCAGTTTCTGGTGCGCACAAGTAACTATCTCTATGAGCACAAGAATGTTTCACATGCTCACAAGATACTGTTTCATGTAGGCTGCTTTCAGTCTCCAGAGCTAGCAAAACCTAATTTTAAAAAGTGAGCGATGCAGAAGTTAGCTTCCAATTTTTTTGTACCTCTTATTGATGTAAAATTATTTTAGGAAGGTTTGAGGAGTCTACCTATAGTAGTTTCTGATCTAAATCGTCGTCCAAAGAGCATGGCAGCAGATGCGGATATATTTACTGAAAATGCTAAAAATACCTGAGTATCATCAGGAGGTAAAAGTAAAGGTATAACATAAGGTAAATGATCCTCCGTTGCATGTTCTGAAGATGAAATGTAAACTTTCTCGTGAGCAATGGAACATTTCTGGTGTACACTAAATAGTTTTCCATGTTCATGAGAATGTTAAAGTTTTTTTTGTACATGTCCCCTTAGGGGCTTTATACATTGATTACTATAGTGTTGGATTCGTTTCACGCACATAACATGGAGCTCACCCAGCTTGTACCAGTTGAGGTCTTCAATTAATATGCTAATATTGTTTGTTTGTTTATTAGTACTATGTTATGGTAAGTAAACCATGGTTATGGTTTGGTAAATTGTTCCAGATTAAGAATGTATTGTGGTTACAGCTACTTGATTTGAAGTCTGCAACAGCTCCGGTCTCTTCTACTTGAAAATCAGGCTTGTTTCACCACCACATTTGTATCCAAATACTTTATTACTACTTTATTTTTTTCATTGTCTATGGTTCTGTCACATAACTGTCCACAGGCTGGTTTTATTCTTTCCTAATTTGTAAAAAAAAAAAACCCTAATCTCCATGACACATGCAGCTGTGTGGAACAATAATGTCCCCATAATTTACATGCTGGGATCCTTAACTTTGCAATTGTCATTTTTTGTACACAGTACAACACATACAAGTCCAAACAAGTCTGAGAAAAGCAGGTAACTGGAACACATATAGCATATATCTCAGGTAATAGAAAACCCTCTTGTACCTGAAGTATCCAATGATGAAGATGGCCACAAGCAGAGAGCTGAAGGACACGGCATAGCCAACTGTATACATGACATAAAGCCGCTCGAAAAAGTCTTGCTGTGGATACAGAAAGAAAGGTTTGCTCTTCAGATCTCTTTAAAATGCAACAGAGTCACAGTAGTATCAGCTGACTCACAGCTGCTTGGCTAAACAGGACGCTTCAATGACAACATGAAAGCTCTCACCACAGAGGACTGATCAGTCACTCATTTTCAGAGCTCCTAATATCTCAGTGTGTGTTGTGTCTCATGTTAATATAAGCAAAGGAAAAAAAGGTAGATTAGTGTTTAATATATGTGACAATCTTAAGTCATTCATCTCTAACAGATGGTGGCTTTACATCTCTTACAAACTGGAGACATTTAAGGAGGTTTACTAAAGCACCTGTCTGTCTGAAGTTAAAGATATCGTCACCTTTTTCAAGCTTTAGTCACCCCCAGAGGAGACTGCAGGCTATAGCTCCATCCATGGTAATACCTTTTCATTTTCACAGTGCAGATGGCAAATAATACCTCAGATCATGAGGTAAATGAATGGCTTGAACATCAAAAGGGAAAACAAAGTCAACTTGTATGAATGTACACTTGTACATTTTTCAAAAGTAATCAAGTGGATCTTATTTTGGGTACAAGCAAAACACAGTTACTTGATAGGAAAAAATAGAGAGCCAATAATAAATGTTTTTGAATATTCTGAACTGAGCTGTTTTTGGTCCAGTCCAAGTCAAGTCTGAGGTCTTTAAATGTCCAATACTTTTCAGTATCTAAATGCAAAACATTTGCATAATGGGGAAAAGCCCACCAAGCAGAGATTTTTAGAATGGAAGCAAATGGTGAAGCAAAGCACAAAGTCTCATTTTAGTTTGTTTGGAATATTGCAGAATTTCTATAAATCACCATCTCTAAATCCTAGTCTGTAGAACCTTTAGTCATTTAACAAAACACAGTGCTTTAAAATGCAAAAAATACTTTGGGCAGCTGAGGTAGGTTTGGTTTATAGTAAACCATGCTGATAAATACTTTATTTCTCCATTAATTTGTTTGGAACATTGTAGTATTTCCATAAATCACTGCTCTTGAGTTTTTATCTAAAAAAAATCCTTCGTCTGTAGAAAGTTATATGATGGTAGCTTGTTATGGGTCTTCTGACAAAACACAAAAATACAATATTGAAAACCAGGATGAGGACGGTATCCAGTTCCGCCACTCTGTCACACACTATGGAGCCTAAACTGAAGTTGGGCCCTCAGAAAGTCAAGTGTCATGTAAGTCAACTCTCATAGCAGTTAAGTCCAGACAAGTCTTTGTTTCTTGAGTCTGGCCTGTGCCCGAAGTCTAAAGTCTCAAGTCTATGGACCAAAAAACTATCCCCAGAGCACAGCTGTTTTCAGAAAAAAAGGCTCTGATAACCTGACTGTGTGCTTCTTGCACAACAACAGACAGACAAAGTTACCAAGTAGCTAGTAAACATTCTGGTGTATTTAAGAGCTAAATTTCAATTCCCCACTAATGTTGCTCTGTTTCTGCTCAGCAAGCTCGACTGCTTGTTATAACATTTGCCATGTAACTTCATGAAGTGGTAAGACGTTATTGTGGTGTTTACAGCTCCAAAAAGTCTGCGCTGCACACAGATCTTCATTGCACCATGGCAAAGTAAGCATTAATGAGTGTTTACTCCTTTTGACAGGCAGACTCTCTGTGTGAACATTTCTCTTCCTTCCACTTCAGTTTGATTATTAGAGCAGAGCTTTCACTTAGTCTCCTGCTTTTAGGTACAGTTTATTCTGTGTCTTTATCACCTGCTTGCTAGATTATAAAAGAAAAAGAGTATATTTTCTTTGGGCTGTGAGAGTGAGGATACAAGACACATTTTAGGTATTGGGAGATGATAACAGGGGTGGGGAACATAAAAGTATGTCACTTCATATATTTCACACTTTTCTATGATGGTGTTTTTCCTATATAACAGAGTGTGACATGAATGAATCTGGACTATAAAAATTAAATAAAAAGTGACACAGCCTGGGAAGAAAGGTCATTTTTCAAATAAGAAGCAGTTGTGATAAGGAGTCAAAAGTTGAATCATTTGCATTCAGGGGTAATGTGGGAGCTATTGTTTTTGAGGACGGTAAGAGCTGTTCATTTGTTAGACAATCATGTGGCATTTTTGCACCTATTTTGCACACTGTGCTCTCACATAAAATGAGGCACACATGGCTCCTCAGCATCTGATTTCATCTCAGACTCTGCCTGTGACTCTGACAAATGCTTCCATATTTGCTTGCCCAAAGGTCCTGTGGGATTTAAGGCTTTGACTGCTACATATGCTAACAATCTGAGTGTTTACACAATCTGTGCATGTATGCATGGGAATGAAGACAAGCTAGTTCCACTAATCAGCTGCAGCCTCAGTATTTTACAGTCATACTTACTCTCCCTTCCTCATCACTGGGCTGCAGGAAGCGCAGACACTCTGAGTAGTTGGTCCAGGTTTTGTTCCAGCGGTCCACAAACACCCAAGAACCGTTGACATCACACCTCCTGTAAGCATGTCCTGTAAACAGATATGAATTTTGGACAAGTTGATCTTATGGATTTTGTGTACTGTCCACAGCACTGACATGTTAAAGACTCTGCACTCCCATAGTACACTTACTTTTGGCATGTGGGAAAGTAGGCAGTGCTAGATTAATTACTCACTGTACTTAAGAAGAAAGACTGTGTAAAAGTGTAAATAATAAGATTCACGCTGGCTGAATACAATTTAGCTGCTTCAGGTCCTTCTATGTGTAGCCTGTGAGTGATTATTAAAGTTATTAATGATACATGTACAAGTCAAACTCTGTCTGCTGTGAACTAGGCCTATGCGTGTGCCAAGTCAAGCGACTTCACATAATTCCCATCATAGTTCAACCCCTCTTCACCCCCAACACATGTAAAATAAGACAAAGCCAAAACACCTGTGCTAGTGGGTCGTAATTTAACTAAACACGCAATGTTTTAAAATGTACAGTACAAATACAAAACATGTTTAGATTCATCAGGTAGTTTAAAGCAAGCCATGTTGAAAAATACTTACATCAGAATATATCAACAAACAGACTTCATCTCAACATTTAAATCATTCTTTTAGCTCCCAGTCTTGCTGACCGTAGATCTAAAAACACATAAAACAAAAAACCTTTGCCTATGACCTTTATGATTGAAGTCATAGATGTACGACGGGCAGGGAACCTTGGTAACCAGCCCAGGGGAGCCATGAGGCCAACAAATGAGACCATCCCAGTCTGGAGGGCACACCTCATCTACAGCAAGAAGAGGAAGAGTGAAAGGAAGTCAGCATATACATAGCTTTTTTTTGCTGACAACAACCTGTTCTGTATCGTTATTACAGTGAGTGACCAGAAAAATAGAATCTAAGCTTTTATGGGGGTTATGCAAAGCTCTGCACTTAACTACATTCATCATTAAACTTTCAGGTTTTTCCTTGAGACTTTAAAAACTGGGCTATACTGTCCAACCACACTGCAAGGCTAAGGTGTTTATAATTGTTTCAAATGGCCACATTCAACGTAAACAAAGAGATGGGGGAAATGTGTAATTACAGGGATAACAGTATACATTTATTGACTGTCTATCATGGAAAGCACCTAAAGTGGTGCAGGGTGAAGTGAAGTTTAGACCCAGGATGCAGACGAGGCAGGAGGCAGTTGATGTTGTGAAACATGACAGAAAATGCAAGGGGTGACAACATTCAACAAGGAGCAAAGGAAAGGGACCAGTAAATATACACTGTGGGGGGCAGGGAAGTGGAAACAGCTGAGGAGGCAGGTGAAACAAATATGGGTGAAGCACACTTATCACTAGGAGGGAAATGTACAAGGGCAGGAAGTCAAGTGGCAGACGTGAGGAGAAACACAACAGATAACACCAGAAAAATCAAGGCACTGTGCAAACAATAACAGTAGTATTTACTATAATGCAGGGCTGCATTACAGGGGGATCTACTTTTCTAGTCACTCAGTATAGATTAATCTTTAAACATTGTGAAGACAGTTTGTGTTAAATGTTGTCAGTGGCTGGCTTTTGTTTTGTTTTTGGCTGAAAAAAATTGAGCTTGCAGATTTTGTGACAGGAAGTAACTGACAATATCACACTTTAATTAATTGGCCATCCCCTAAACTCTTCCTCTAACAGTGACTGTCCAGTGATAGCTTTGTGATCTTAAAAAGGCAAAGCAGCCCTGTCATGCTTGTGTGTGCCAGTATTCTTACAGCACACAGGGAGTAGGGAAACAGCAGGACTATGTTTGTATTGCTGTGGATGAAAAGCCGGGCACAGTGTGTAGAAATGCTGGATTTAAATGCTGACCTCCTCCCAGCCTTCAATGTTCATGTTTTTGTTGTCAGATTTTGCATGACTGAAAGTTCAATAAAATGTAAGATCGCAAACCGTCCAACATAAACTACCATTCAAACTTGTGTCATTGTGATGAAAACTATGATGAACAAAAATGTAGAAAGCAACTAAATGTGATTTGCATCTGAAATGACAGCCTGATTACATATAAAAAAAATCTGTTCACAGAATTTAGATGCATTTTATGGAAAAGTAACTTTCTGTGCACATTTTGTACCTGTGGACCCCAGGTCAATGTTGGAGAGGTTCTGGTAGCACTGCAGTTTGATTTCATAAAGGATGTACATCTGCTCCTGTGCAGAGAGAGGACCATCAAACCCCATCTGTGGAGCACAACAAACAAGATCAGATCTGTGACCCTGAGTGCAAATGTGTGTAATTCACCTTTTGCCTCTTTGCCTCTTCAGTGACATTTGAGACATCTTGACATACGGCATCTGCTGTGGGCCAGACCAGAATTTATAGAGAGAAAACAAAATGCAGATAAGACAGAAAACAAACAAACAGAATTTTCCGCAGTTTTCATTTCATATCATGTTTTTGTATTTCATGAATATTATGAGATTATGAACTTAACACCTACTGGCTTCTTATCACTTTTATAAATGTGACGAGTTTTAACAGTAGCATTTCAGATCTTTTCAATAAGTATTTTGAGCACTGACGTTTCACATCTTACACAAACTTTATAATTTTGCTATAAATTAAAGGAAGCACTATAAAGTGATTCTCTTAACCATTCTTTATTTATAAAGAGGATTTGTATAATTCATACACTATTTTGTTGAGTGATTGATGAAGTTGGCCTCAATCTGGTGGGGTGAACTCTGCTTAGAGTTTGAGGAATATGGTGCATGGTGGAAAGTACATAAGTTATCTGACTAACGCTGTGCTTAACCTGCTGCCACCACAGCGGTGCCCTGGGTCTACTGTTCAGGATGTAAAAACAACTTCCCCCACTCATCAAAGAGGCTATGTCATGTGGTGTGATGTCTACACATTTAAACTCATTCACAACTTGATGTCATATGAGACTAATGTCTCTCACTGTGCAGTCAGATTGTGTCAAAAGTGTGGATCGCCATTAAACTGCCTGAGAGAGGCAGGCATCTTTTAGTACTGTTTTACAGTTCCCTTAAGTACACTCTGAATAAGTTCCTTATATCAAAGATTATCGTTAATGTCCCGGTAACGGTGGGATCCATGACTGCCCTCCACTCAGTTTCTTTCATTCACATTTCTCACAAACAGCTACTTGATGAAAGCTACAATTAAGCTCTTTAACTGTGGAATACCCTTGAGACTTTTAGAGTGGAAATATTATTATCTTACACTTCCTGTTTTATCATTTGGTTTTCAAATCACTTTCCACGCTCTTTTTTTGTTTGTTAGCTTGTTTTTCAAAAACCTTTCCTCTAATATTTGAGTAGTAATAGCAGCAGACCAATTCTGAGGTGGGAGTTAGTTGGCTGCTTAAATCCAGGACACATTGTCGATGCCTGCAGTCAGTTCAAGCTGTGATACCAAACTCATTAGTCTCCTGGGAGCATGTGCTTCCCCGCATCTGTAATTTAAAGTCAACGAAAAGGTGTAGAGGTGTTACAAAATGAGAATTTCTGTGATTAGCACCACCCTGTAATTGCATGAAATAGTCTTGTAACCTTACAATTCCAACCGCCTTTACCAGTCTGCAGAGATTATGGCCTGAAATTTTAATTAAACACATCATTATGAATTCAAGCTGTCACATAACGTGTCAGCTTGCCCAGTACAATGACACTGTATTCAAGGTACAAAGTCAAATTTATAGAACCATGTAAAATTAAATTTCTGACTCACTGTTATGTGGATCAATCAGGCATACTGACTGTCCTCTCACCACTGTTAAAATGTACATGCAAGTGTGGGTGTAAGCACATACAGTGGAAGGGGCGGCTTTCTGAAGCCATTTCCAATGACCTGCAGCAACGTGAGAGCTTGGCCTTACATTGGACTTATGCCTGGATAACTAAAGATGCTGAAGAAGACCACCTCTTGGTTAAATACTTAAAGAATCAACTTTAACTTGAAACACAAGAGAGTATGTGTTTACATGTTCTATACTTAAACTACCACCTTAAAGTAAACACAGTCTTTTTCTTACCATTTATGTAGTTTCAACTTAACTCCACATGAGACACATCACACACACCACGGTCTCCAAAATCAAAGTCCCTGCTTTGTACTCCCACCATCCACCCCAACATCTCGCTGTGGCTCCTGTGCAGCACATCAACACACCACTTAATCAACTGAAAAAAAAACATGTTGCTGCTGAATATAGTTCAAACAGCAACAGCGTTTCCTCCTAAACATAATAAACAAAATCATAACTTATATTATGAATATGGGGTCATATCATGAGGTAAGGAGAGAGGGGGAAGGGAAGAGTAAAGAGTCAGGACTTAAGTTTTAGTTACAGAGAATAAAGGCAAACTACAGTCATCTATGTTGTCTTGTCTGCTGGGGAACAACCACGAGAATTATTTGGGGGATTCATTCCCCCTCAATACTGAGAAAAAAACTATCTATGCTCCCAATATGCAGTAAAAAATAAATGAAATATTTCCTCCTTTCCTGAACCCTTTCAATAGATCTGTTCTTCTGGAAACACCTGTACACATGTAAAACCAGGGCCAAATATGATTTATGGCTGGTAAGTTAAGGGTTAAACTGTATTTGTTCACTTGCCACGTTACTGGAAAAAAAACATTAAAGTTTTTTTTCCCACACTGAGAATTCTAGGATCTTTTCATATGCAAATGTTAGGCTGCCTGCAGGCAAAGCCCAGGTATCATCTGAAAGTAGACAAGGTGTGGATTTTGACCATGTCAGTTTCAGGGTTACCTATTTTTCCTCTCAACACTTAATACACATAAACATCTAAAAGGATCAACATTAGACAATCCAAATCATAAAATGATTCCCATCTAAATAACACAGATCGATTAATATCTTCAATTTGTTCAGCTGTTGAAACACTTTCAGAGTATCAGTTGAGCTATCTGGGTTTATTGGTGGGATTAGGAATAAGGACATTATGTTCCTAAACCGATAACTAACTGAACTAAAATGGCAACAAGTGTGGATGAGCTTGATCCTGCTGTGCAGGCTCTTTAAACTGACTAACAAAAAACACTGTTGAATGGTCACTGGCTTCTCACTAGTTAATGCAAAATTAAATAAATTAACACCCCTCCCAACTGGAAATTGTCTGAGGTCAAAATTATGTAAATGTATCGAAATTGAAATCTGATTGTCAGACAAAAGCTCACTTCGCCAGAGGAATTTGAAAATACCCTCTAATGTCAATATGAGAAACATCCACACCAGCAAACACATTTTTTTAATTGAAAGGGTCTTTGAATTACAGAATCAGACAATTCCACGCCACTGAATTGCAACTTGGGGCTTTAAGGAAACTAAAAAAATGACAATATTTGAAAGTATGATATCACCAGAGCTTTTTATTCATTATTCTTTTTGCAGTTTCAGGGCAGCACAGTGTTGCTGTCCTTGCAGTGTGTTTTTTTTCTTCTACATCTTATCTCTTTCATTCAGAGCTTTAAGAGGCTCTGGTGCTGCAGTCGCTGTCCGTGGTGCTGATAATACAGGACACCTCTCCTGCTTCAAAACGCCACACTCCATTCTTAAGAAGTCTGAATGGTTTATATTACAGGGCAGTGGCTAATAACCCTGCAAGTTTGATGTACTTTTCTGAAATGTTGAGCCTTTGCAAGCTCATCACTTCCAGAATCCAAAAGGAATCATTTGAAATGCTGTAATATTATTTAGATTAACTCTTTTAAGCGTTTGGCACCAGCTATCATTCACCTATTAATGTCATCAAAAACCACACAGACCACCATCAGATTCTGTGCAGACCTGAATAAAAAAAGCGGTCTGCAACAAGAAAAAAAAAACATGTAATGCAGTGTGACACAGCGCCAGACGATGAAAAAACAGCGATAAAAAAACGATACAACTCTTCTAAAAAGGAAGAAGACAGCTGCAGAAGCGCATTCAGCACGCAGACCGACTCACTTAACAATGCCAACGAGTCAGATGAGAGACAGCAGGTATCAACAGGTTGCACATCCACAGCGGAGGGCAAACACGCGAGCGGCGCTGTGGTCAGCTAAGACACAAGGAGCGTGGACCAACATGTCATATCCACAGAGACACAGTGCCCATCACAGCTGCTCTGCACGGTCAGGGGTTAAGTGGCTCATGTTGTTTTAGAAAATGCTCATACGCCATTTTTTTATGCAGGCGATTCTTCCACAATGACACATTTGTTTACGATCCATACTTGTTTTACTAGGCGGGAGAGATTTTACTTGGAAAAAAAATCCTAAACACCAAAGAAGAAAACGATTGCGTTTTAAAACACACACACACACACACAAGTGCATGCATGCTTGCTTACCTGCGCGGCAGCCGCAGTCCAGCACAGGGAAAAGTTTAACACCCACAGCAGCAAGTTCATAGTCCGTCGGTCCGACTTCGTCTCCGGCATCGTCTACAGATCGCGCTCACTTCGACCCGCAGTCAGTCCGCAGTCCGGATCCTCACATGGTCGGAAAGTTGCACAAAGTCCGTCCTGAGCTGAGCTGCCCGGCACGGCTCGGCGCGGCCCGCTTCGTCAGACCGCCGCCTCCAAGTGGTGCTCCAACCTGGCTTCTTCTCCTCCTCCTCCCACAAAGCTCCTCAGAAAGAAAGAGAAAAAAAAGAGGTATTCCCGTATGTGACCGCCGAGTCACCGGAGGAGCTGCGGGGACGCGCTGCTACCGGAGTCTGTCTGTGTGTGTGTGTCTGTCTGTCTGTCTGTGTGTCTGTCTGTGAGGTGAGAACTACCTGGTCCGCTCATCACAGTGGAGAGGAGGAGGTGAAGGGAGGGGGGGGGGGTGTAAAGTGAGCCTTGCGTTCAAATGTCACAGTGAAAAGCGTCACGTGGCTCTCATTAGGGGCTGCCCCCGCGCGCGCTTTCATTCATGGCACGCGCCTCCGGTACGTTTGACGTGGCGCCCGCCGCTTGCGTCACTTTGAGCAGAGACCAGAGTTTAGACGGTGACCGGAAACATGTTCGTCAATTTCCATGAAAATATACTTTCTTTAATCAAAAGCCTGAAACAGTGACGTGTTTCTATGTGTTTATCCTGCCTCCATGTCACCTGAAGGACATGCACAGTGACTAAACAAAAAGCTACTTTAAAGTTTAAATATAAAAAGGAGTTGTTGTTGTTGTTGAATGTGAGAGCAATAACAAGCAGTAAACTCTGACATTATCTCGCAGCTACACAGACACTCACCTCCCCTTCCTCTCTGCCTCCTCCAGGGTCTCTGTGAGGCATACCAGCCCTTCATAAACCACATTACCCAGGGGGCCTTGCGAGAGCCCTCACCTGTTCCCGCGCTGTCGGATGAATGTGACATTAACCTCGGCCTACATAAACCACACACAGCACAGGAGCTTCGTCTGCGTGACACACTGGAGGTACAGAGATCAGGAAGTATCCAGGGACTCGGCTGGAGACAAGCTCAGGGAAAGGTGATAAACCAGAGATAGTAAATAAACTTCACTTTCATCAGGAGCTGGACTAACAAGGGACCTTCTCAAAAGTATGAAGTGACTGTGTGAAAGATATTTAGGGACCGTCTAAAAAGTGCAAAACCGAGTAGAGACGCCACAACAATATTCAATATTCAGTGTAATGTCACCAAAAACAGCTCACACATCAATGGCCTGCTCTGCGCTTTACTGCAAGAGAGAATGTAATTTTTTAATTTTTTTTATTTTAAGATGGAGTGAGAATATTCAACAATGTCACTCTAATACAACCATGACACACGAAATGCAGGAAAATTGTAACAGACATGGAAACATGGAATCTGAAAAACTACAATGGATGTAAGATCACCGAAGATTGTGAAGATCAGCGGTGTTTCCTGGTGTCTTTTATTCATCAGAAGGGGTAAAACTATCAGTCCAGTATTGCTCGTCTGTGTGCTTTTGGTCTCCTGTTCCTATTTAGCTGCTAATGCTGCTAAATGCTGCTCTGCGTTCACCAGCAAGTTGCTAACTGCTTATCTGTCTCTTTGCTGCTGAGCAGTAAAGTGTACACTGTGTTTGTGGAGCTATTTCATGCTTAACTACCGAAGTTGTCTGCTGACAGCTAAACAATAAGCTGTGACGTCATCCATTGTTAATTAAAAGTACTAACTATCACTGCTTTGAAAACAAAGAATCGAACATAAAGCTTGAGTAACACTAGGATGCATAATGTCAACTAGATTGGTATTACTCATTTTACATTGATTTTGGTGAAGCTAAGAACACCTCAGTCTTTGATCTTTGATGAAGAATACCAAGAATGCCAAACCAATATTATTATTGTTAACATTTTTATGTTAATTAGAAATAGCTTTTATCAAACTATTCACAACATCACAGTCAACTTGCCATTTAATAGCATCAAAGCTACTTATATTACACTGACTCACTGCAATATTTTGACAGCGTTTTCCTTTCATTCAGTCTTTTCAGAGACCAAGGTGCTGAAGGATCTGTCCCTGGTGCTGATGAAGAAAGCTTTTTTTCCTCAGCGTGTCACTTTGTGCTTTAATCATGTTGATTTTAGAAAGCATGAGAGTGGATGACGCTTCACTTATTAGCACAAATTATTGTCATGCTTTGCCAACAACCCATGCTAGTTCGTCTAATCTTTAAGCAGTCTGTAACTTCTAGAAAGCACTTGGAGCATGTATCTCTAATTATGATGCCCAGCATGTAGCACAGTGCACAAGTGGGCAGACTCTCCCTGCTGACTCCTGATACATTTAGCGCATGCATCATGCATATCACAGTGTACGGCATCCTGTTCAGATGGTGGCTGCTGATGGCATGCAGCTGTCAAATTGACATTTGTGGGCCGGCATTAACACAGCATGTAATGGATGTTAAATATGCCACTTTACAACCTTATGTTAGTGCTGTAACAATAGTGAGGACAGACAGACAGCGAGGGCAGGAAAACGGTACATTTACTCATCAGAAACTTTCTGAATGCATTTTTGCAGAAATAGAAATAGATGCTTGGAGTGTGCACCCTCTCTCGTGGAAGGGTTTGAATAGGCTGTGATTATTGCATGATTTCACCCCCGAGTGCTTATTTTTCCCCTGCTCAATTAGTTGAAAATGTCACACACTTATATTTTTGAGTCCTCTTCAGCATCCCACAAAGGCCTCCTCAAGTGATGACCTGGGCGGGTTCCAACCCTCCACCCTGATGACAGCCATGTGATCAAACTCCCCCACCCCCAGAAAACCTGTCTAGAGCCCATTCAGTTCATGTTGAATGTTGTGTTGCTTGCTTTCACCAGGTAATTGCACATACCTCTGGAGGCATTTTGTGAGTGTAAAAAGGGCTCTTTTAAGTATCTTCTGAAGCGAAAGAGAGCTGTCAGTGTTAATGAAATGTTTTAGCAACCTAAAATAATTAGCTTGGCTGGGACAAAAAGGCAAATACCACTTTTCACTTTTATTTAATTGGAGCCAATAGCTGACAATTACTCCCAGTAGGGCATCATGAGTTCAAACCACCTGGTCTTAAAAGGAAGTTTTTTCAATTCGCTTAACTTATTTTTTCCCCCTAATCCCTCCCCTGTGCTGATACCAGCATGTCATGTCTAATCCTCACTGCCATTACTCTCACTGTGGTGGATATGATGTCATGCAGTCTTTGACCCTTTATATAATAGGCACATTCACTGGTTAACTGTCTGCACCTCCTCCAGCAGCTTCAGTCAAGTCTATTTTCTTCATTGTTCATCTAAAAGGACAGACCATCTCAAAGGACGTGGCTGCTGCACTTATGCAAATGTTGGAGCTTGCTTTCCCGTTGGCGATATGAGTAACACAATACTGATCTATTGAATCAAGGGCACATGACTCAGTGTGTGAGTGATAATTTTGCAGTGGTTCACAGTTTGCTCAGTGGAGCCAAACAGGGAAAATGCTAAGCAGGAATTTTAGCCCATCGAAAATGAGATCTGTTTTTTGTAATCAGCACATCAATTGTTTCTGCTCTTATGTTTTACAAAAAATATACAAATAGTACTGAATTTCTTTCTTAAATAAGTCAGACATGGTCTTCATTCATATTCTATGTAGTTAATTAGAATTGTTTAAAGGAACAAAGTCCAAATCCTGAGGTAAAAGTTATAATATTGCCTCACATGGTTTTATACTGAAATCATATTGAAATCACATTTTGTGTCTCCAAGTGTCACTGAGTATTTTTTTTCTTTTCCAGAAATGTAACAGCATATCAGTGTGCTGCTTGTCTTTCATAAGGTGTCACAGCTTCAGCTCAACAGTCATCTCATCTGGGGAAAGTTGCACCAAGAGACTAATTCTTTCAGGAAAGTTATTTTTAATACTGTTTATACAGCATGTGTCAAGTGATGAAATGTACAGAAATGTACTGTTAGTACATGACTTGCTTGACATTACTTGAATTAAAAATGGAAGTAGTTCACTTCTACACAGACTCCTGCTGATAAAAACTTAAAGGCCGCTTATAGAGGGGTTTTTTTTTCTCACAGCAAATTAAATGTCAGAGCTGAACAGTATTGACTAACATCGTTGTGTTAAAAAATATTAACTGACTAAAAGGGACATCTTTCCAGCAAACTCATCTCTTGCCTTGGATGAATTGGTACTGAAACCTGACAGACAGCCACAGAGAGTGGCTGCTCTGCTGCTTCACTTCTGAGTGGCTGTGATGAGAGACGAGCTGATTGAGTCACAGAATACAGCACGTCCTGCCAGATCGCTTCCCAGCATGAAGTTTGTGTTGTGATGATGTAAATGAGCCACTTGTCAACCAGTCAGGTTGGTGAGCGCTCACTCCCCTCAGCACCCACAGTTTAATCACTACGCTCTCAATTTTATCATTATTCTCTGACCCTTTATAAAACAGCATGGTGTAACAAGATGGTAATCACAGTCTGTGTTTACAGAGATGAAATAGATTGGATAAGATCAAATAACCTTTGTTAATCAAGAATACATAATTGAAAATTGTCCAAATCCTTTGTAGATTTCCTCTAATCTCTAGATACTGTGTCGCTCTTAAAAAAATGTTACAACACCCTTGTGTGACACATTTCTTCAAAATATGCTTCACACTCAGAACACTTAACACAGCACTCATAGTCTTGCAAAATGTGCCAAGTGGAAACACAATATAATTTTGCCTAAATCGTCACACTAAAGTCCACGCTCTTAAAACAGGTTACCCATGTCATACTTCTCTGCTCTTTGTCCAAACTTTTCCAAATGCTTCATTCAGTTCACTTTACCAACATGCAGCTCAGCAGTCCAAAAGGCACTGATGCAATCAAAACACGACAATCTGGCATGAACTACAATTCAATCACAGCAGACATAAGATCATCTTTTCTGTCGCACACGTAGGACTACCCTGTGGCAGTGTGTCGCAGAAATGAATTAGAAATGCTGCAATATGCTTCAATAGGCCTGTGGGATTTTATATGCAGTTTTTTTCATAGTAATTCCAAGTGCGCAGAAAGTCATCCCTGTCTCTGCATATGACCACAGGTCATATGCAGAGACAGGTAAGTCACATTTCTCAATATAAGTTCACTTTTTCTAATCCCCTCACACGGTCAGCACAGCAGATGTTATCATGGACTGAAGTGTGGACCACAAAATGTGTTTAGTCGATATGTTTCACATTTCATGAAATGTTTTCTCCCTCAAACTCAGCCGCCTCTCTGTTTGTTTATGCTTCATTTTGCACATTTTCATGCTAGTGTCAGAACTGTTGAGTGTACATCCAAAACTCAAGAAATGAAAATTAAACCCTCCTGATTGGGATTCTGATCACTTATTCTCATTTCTTCTATCAAAGACTTGTGTCAGGAAAGGAAAGAATAAGGTGTGACAGTGGGCTTTCTAATTGTTTGGGACAACGTGGTGTCTCAACATCTTCTCCAGTCACAGATGGTTTACAGCTCTGTTACTCTCCCCTTGACCTTACTGTCTATTCCACAGTCCCACAGAGGAATCCTTTCTCTCACTAAAAGTTTATGTGTGATGAAAAAAAGAGAGATTTAGGACAGAGTTCATTAAGGAAAAAATGTCCAAAAGGTTTTAACATGCGTGACTTTCTAACTTTCTTTTTCATTTATTTAGGGGGATGGGTAGACAAGCTGCTTTGGGGTACTTTGTTTTTTGTTTTTCTGACCGTATGTAATCATGCATTAAATGTCTGTGTATGTCTTTTTTTAAATATTTTTTAATCTAAAAAAATCTTGTAATTCTGACACAAGTCTGCATTAAAAATTCCTAGTAAATGCCAAGATTCAGTGCCAGTGCAACAAGTAGTGGGAGTCAAACAGCAGCGAAAAGACAGCAAGATGTAAAAGCTTCAGCCTTCAGCAGGAGTTCATTGGTCTGTCGTACTCAGAGTCAGTCAGCATTAGTCAGCGTAACTTTTCCTGGAATAATAATTGACAGTAGAGAACGTACTTTTCATGCAAACAACATTTTCAAGGAGTTGATTAAAAAAACATGCTTGTCTTTTGATCAACTGAGCATAATTAGACATGAGTATGGTGTGGAAATGTCTCTTTAAAAGTCAGATGAAAGTTGGTTCACACTTGATACAAACGACCGGAGACGAGGTTGGTTATATGTTGCTAATGCACATGTAGCATCTGTATTGTGGATGTTCTATGGGCAACTCCAGAACAGTCCATAACAAATTTTCTTACAGGAACAATAAAGTTTATGCTGTTCCTTTCTGCTCTGGTCATCATTTCAAGGTTCAGGGTTCATCTATTTTCACCACATTGTTCAGCTGTGTACAAGATTCTGTAATAAAAGGACTAAAGAGCAGGCAATGCAGCGCAATATATAACTCAAGTGCAATGAAAAAAAACAGAATTAAAAATCAAAGCAGCATGTCAGCATGGCGGGGCAGTGTCAGGTGTGTCAGCAAGACCTGGAGTTCACCAGTCTTACAGACTCTGGGTAGAAGCTGCATTTGAGCCTTTCTGTGTTGGTGTCGATGCTCCAGCCTCCTACCTGATGGAAGGGAATCACACAGTTTACAGCCGGGTGGGCAGGGTCCCCCATGATACGGCCGAGCTGCTCCTGCACCTGCTGGTATAGATGTCCTCAAAGGAAGGAGGCTGCTGCGGGTGATCTTCTGTGTGGCTTTCACTGCTCTCTGCAGCATCTTGCTGTCAGCAGCAGAGCAGTTCCCGTACCAGGTGGTGTTGGACAAGGTCAGTGTGTCCACCACACACAGAAAGCTTCCTGAGCTGTTGAGTCCAGCTTGCCTCAGTTTCCTGAAGAGGTAGAGACGCTGATAGGCTGTCTTGATGATGTCGGATACATAGATAAAGCCCCTGAGATATTTGAAGCTGTGGACCATTTCCACTGCTTCTCCCTCCTGAGGGTGTGGCTCCTCTTCCAGTCCACGACCAGTTCCTTCATTTTCCCCACACCGATACAAAGGTCGTTCTCCCCACAGTCAGTCGGAGAGTGATGGGGGAGACTAGATGCAGTGGACTTTAACAGTCTCGGGCCGATATGTCAAAAAAAATCCAGGATTCTGTTATAAAGATAAGGTGTTAGTCAGAGCAGTAGTGATTTGTTGATGAAAGTCTGCAGAATGACGGTGTTAAAGGCAGAACTGAAGTCCAGGAAGAGCAGCCTGACGTAAGAATCCCAGCTCTCTAGATGGGTGAGAGCAGAGTGGATGACAGATATTCATCTGACGCAGAACCTTTTCCTGCAGGCCTACTGATGTGGGTCCACGTTTAGGTCAGCTTACCTGGTGGACTGTGACCCTGATGCTGGGGGAGGAGTTGGAGGCCCCGAAGCAGGCATAAAAAGCGTTACGGGCTTCTGGGAGAGATGTGGACTCCTAGAGCATTTAACATGCAGGAGACACCGCCCGTCTCCATGTGGCTGTGGTTTCTGGCTGGGGCAGACAAACATATTCAAACATAAACAATATTCCTCCTGGTCCATCCTGTCGTCACTGGTCGCATCCTCTTTGAAGATCTGCCAATTGGTCCTGGGAGAGCTGTACTGGGCCGCACAGCGACAGTCTTCTGATGTTATCTCTTTTTTTAAAGAAATAGCATGCCATCTTATCAGTTTTGTTTTAAATTAGCAGACGTTTACACCAGTGGCACCGCGTGTGGATACTTAGCACAAAATTGTTAGCACAAATGCAATTTTTATTATGAAGGCGTTTGAAAATATTACAAAAAAACACATTTTTGCTGCCAATCATCCCCTTGTGTTTCAACAAAACATTCACAAGTTTATGATAGAGTGAATGAAAGTAATTATTTGCCGGTTATTATGACAGATGAATAGCAGGAGGTGAACATTTTTTCTGCATTGCAGTTGGGATGGATTTAACAGGCAAATGCCAAGGTGAACGGCCACATACTGTACTATGCACAAAATAATGTATTTGTGATTTGTCATTTGCAAGCTTGTCAGATGCAATATGCTTTTACCCTGCATGCAGTGATTAAAGGCCTATATAGAATATAATGGATACAGTAATTGTATCACATTTGATTCAGTATTGTTTTTATTTGCTATTCTGAAGCCATTTAATTACACGACTGGTAATTTCACAAACAAAAAATTGAGGGGTTCACTATTTCCATTTCATGCCGCTTAATATTTCTAATTCAGAGGAAATTCAGAGGAAAGTATGATACTTTTGCCACATTTATTTGACAAAAACTAGTTTAAAGTAATTTTGCAGGTTCAGATTTCACATGCAAAGCCTGTGATCAGATTATCACAAAATCATAGATTTAAATACCCAACAGAAAATAAGGAAGCTATTATGAGCTCCTCCACACGTCCTCCTGACAGTGATCTGCTGCATCTTAACATGAAAAACACCTGAGCGTTGAGTCTCACCAGTGTAGGATTTAATAAGAGTGCTGCATAAAGTCATATTCAGACAGGTCTGGCTCATTGAACATTGTACTAAACACAATGACACTTTCAGAATTATGGAAATTTATGTAAGCCAGTGCTACTCACCGTTTCCATGACCACAAAAAGCGTCCAGTCTAATGTATGTTATTGGGTTGAACAGCATTCGGTTCAAGTATAGGCTATATTTGACTTCCCCGAATTCAATGTCAGCGTGGTCATGAGTCATTTTTATTGTATGTGCAGGATACATTAAAAGCCAATGAGCCCTACCGTCTCTGTATCAACTCATGAATTACAGTAGTAGCGGATCAAAGCTCTCAGAGGTAACATGGCTAAAAGTGGCTCGGTACTTTCTTCCACAGAAATCAATATAATCAGCACTGCTCAAAGAAAAAAAGAAGGCGTACCCCATCCCACTCATCTCTGACCACCATGACACCTCTCTCTACAGAGGGGAGAAGATGAGAGTGCAGCTCTTTGTATGTACTCTATGATAACAGTATGCAGGACATGCTCCTGGACCTCCTGGAGGAGGTGTTGAAAGCAGGGATTATTGCCTCTGAGTGTAGCTGTGACCCGACCGTATACTAGTTCTAATCATGGTTTCGGTATATTGAGAAAGGAAAACAGCAGAAAAAACATATAGTACGCTTATCTTTACTTGCACAATGAGGTATGCAGTTTTATGAGCCTGATGTGGTGGGACACTGGTGGCGAGGCTGCTCAGTAAATAAGAAATAAACCTATGAATCTAATCAGCAGCTCACCTCTGAGCTTACAGCTTAACTCACACCACATATCTGATATCCTGCCGCTGCATCTCACAGCTGTTTACACACTGAAACTGAAAACTTTAAATGCACTGAAACCTGAAACCCACGTACCAAATCCCTCAACCGCTCTGCTCGATTGCAAGCTCAAGCTCAAATCCAGGTGAAATGGGTCGCAGTTATCATTTTCATGCCCAGAGCCTCTGCTGTGGAAGAACAAACACCTGTAGCCGTCTATGTTGTCAGGTGCAGTGCTATATTGAGGCAGCAGAGAGCGATTACACCACTGACCATCAAAAAACCTCTTGGAAAGGCGCTGGCACAAGATTTTCCAACTGCATATACATAAGTCCATCTCTCTATCAAGGTCTGTAGGTACGAGGGAGTGGACTTGAACATTTTAGTGAGGACAAATTTCCATGTTCCTCCTTCTCTCTCTCTCTCTCTCTCTCTCTCTCTCTCTCTCTCTCTCTCTCTCTCTCTCTCTTTGCTCCACTTTGCCTTCAATGCAGACAATATAGCCAAATAAAGGGACCCAACATTATTGGCCACTGTGCCATTATGAATCTTCCTGGACAGCGTGGGGGAGTATCACCATGTGTGCAGCCATTAGGCAGCAAGGCTTCCTCCATCACCATACCAACGCTGATTGTTGCAGGCTGTTGTTCAACAGCTCTTCCCTGCAACTGCAACGACCAACCACAATTGATTTATTAACCTCATTGTGTTTTCTTAGAAGCACAGTCCCCTCACAGCCAAGACTCTTCACCAGGAAACAGAGGGTGAATGTTTTGAAGGTGATTTTGGCTTTCCTCAGCTGGATCCATCACTCCAGAAGAAAATTGCTTTCATTGCAGATGGATGCAGGATACAGTGAAATTTCCTTTTTCTTTTTTTACCTTTTTTACAATTCTCTCTTTTTATTTTTAGAGCTTCTTTATCTAATTAATATTTTTCCTATTTTTTTCTGTTAGCTTTGCGAAGTGTTACAAAATACACAAGCGTTCCATACTGCTTTTTGGAGAAAAAACAAACATAACATGAGGCACAAACCTATTGAGAAGATATTCACAGCAGTGTTTTGTGTTAAGTACATCAGTGTGTTGGTTGGTAGAAATACAGATGAGTGACAAATTAAAGTAAAAACCACCAAAGTGTCTTAGTAAGGCTCAGTGCTCCTTGTCATTGATTCTTCAAGTGTTTCTCTACCAATTTATTCCTTTGCTTCCCTTTAATTTGTCACCTGTCTGCATCTATTCACAAAATGGGCTGTGTGTATCATTTTGATGCAAAAAAAACAGCAATTTGGAAAGAGAAAAGCATTTTGAATGCTTTTGCTAGAGATTGAGATTTTTGTACTTTGTGTTTTGAAAAAAAAAAAGAAAAAACAAAGATTCAGAAAAAATGTGTGTAAACAATTGTGGGAAAACTGTCACCTCAAAATGGTATTTCATGTTCAACTGACACTCTCAATCATGTGAAGAGACATTTCTGAGAACCAACTGAACAATGATGAGCTTGATGTAAATTACTGCAGTAAGTGGAAAACACTTTTAGGAATGCTTTATCTGAAGACCTGTGATTTAAGTGTTACATTTTCTATACTTCATGTAGTCTCTTGAAAAAATACTTGCATAAGTTTTTTATAGTGAAAAGCAAATTTTTACCAATGTACTGTAATACTATTGAAAGAAACTACAGGCTGGTGTGAGGAGCCTCAGTGGAGCATTTGAATGAAAATGTGTGCCACATGAACACGAGAGGTTTTCTTTATGTGAAGGACTGTGCATAGCCTGTTGATGAAGTGTGGTTTAGAGCTGCATAGTGTGAAGCAGGAAATGTGACTGTACTTCAGCGTTCAGGGATCCGGCACATGAATTACAGATCGTGTTCGATGTGTTTCAAGTACCAGTGATGGTGCAGGAACAATTGAGAAAGCTATCAAAATACTTTTCAGTGCTGTCAAAACAATGAGGAGGACATGTGACAGCAGTGTTCTGAAAAGTGCTGGATTGTTTCAGAGCTGTGGTAGATGGAGCTCACTTTGTCATGATGTCTGTGGACTGTAACTGAAACTGTGTGAGTGTGTGTTTGGTGTGAGGGCCCACAGTACATGAATCCCTCCTTTCTTCTACATTATACTGGGAGCCCACTCTGACTATCTGCCTCAACTTAACTGCATGAAATGTTTTCAGGGCGTTACTTTCCATTTCATCTAGTGCGCAAGCAACAGCCTTAGATAACAGTGATTTCGGTGTTAAAATACACACACGCACAAGCCTAAAAATGATGTGTAATTCCCACTAAAACCCATCTGGTTTAAATGTGTCATTCACACTGAGTTAACATTATATAGTACAAACAGCTTGCTTTGAGTCAGTGTTATCTTTATCTTCATGTTGGACTCCTGGACTGAAGCCATGGGCACCGGATTAAGTTCTAAAAAAAACAGAAGAAGACAGTTACCCTTGCTGTGATTGAAACATGGTCACTTATATTTTCTACTCACAGAAACAAGGGAATGCACATATTTAGCTCAGACAGTTTGCACAAATAATAAAGATCTTATCTCGTGAATGTGTTCCTGCAAGGGAATATCTTAAGCATGCAAATTAGCATGCGAGTGTGAGACTGGAGGGTTTTTCGAAGCTCTTGGGGTCGTTGTTGTGAGACGCTGTAAATGTGAAAAACCTCTTTCTCCCACAGCTTCTGCTGAAATCTCACTGAGTCGACCGAAACCAAAAATATATTCATTTCAAAGTGGGAATGAGTCTCTCCTTTATTTGTGACTGTTTCGGTAGGATGAGCGAAAGTCGCAACAATGTCATTTTGTGTGGGAGGAAAATTGAGTGGCGTGTATGGGAGTCAATTTCAAAGCGACAAGATCAAAGTGTTCGGGTTTTTTGCAAGTGCGGTTAGTTTCTTAACCCACATCTCCAAATCTCACACCACCAGAGTGATAAAAAATTATACCATAGACAGTATTCACTCAAGTTAATCGTCTAAGGTGTTGCAGAAAAATAGAAAATTGGAGAATATAGCACTTGAAAGACCAAGTTATTGAATCGGGCTGTCAAAGGACCACAAAAAAGACCCCCTTATTAAACCTGTAATGTTCATTATTCTTACATACAATGACCTGTCACTATTAGAAATGTGAGGCTAAGTTAAATAATAGGCCAGTCAATATATGAATTATATATTTTTTATAAAAAACACTCAATAAATGAGAATTAAAAGTGTGACTTTGGAGGTAATGAGACAATTTATATGATAGGCATGCCAGAGGGGAGAGAGAGAGGCCTCGAGGAAAAATGGCCTTATCGCTGTCTCCAGGCCAACAGCTCGTCCCCTGGAGGGTTTAATTGCAGGACACTTTTATACCACAATGTGTCTTTTTAATTGTTTGTCAAACTGTAAAATCTTGGATATAATTTAAGGAAGGGACTGAAGCATGTGTGCATATGTACGTTTGTTTTTTGTGTGTTTGAGTTTAAATTATGTCTGTGTCTGTCTAAACGATGAGCTCAGTATTAATTGTTCAGTAACCCTGAGTGCCCTTGTTCTCTAGCACTTGAGCCCACATTTATAAATAAGTGCCTTGTGCACCTTATTCATTCTTATACTGCACTGTTAGGAGGAGGATAGCTTGTGGGATTATCTATTTTGAGTCACAAGCGGCTCTCGTATATCTTCTTTTCATCAGGAGACGTTGATGGGGTTGCCTTGGAAACATTTTTGAGAACATCTGGCACTTGCACAGACATCTCAGTCCACAGCAACGCTCTCCAATTTAGGGCATCCTCGTTCTCAGCATCATTCTTCATAGCGGCAATGAAACGTTGTACAGGTGTGTTCGACATCAGAGCTCAGCTGGTTCCGTCTGTCTTCATGTTGCTGTTTGTTCGTTTTGCAGCAGGTTAAATTTTCCACCAACTACAAATATATGTGGCAGAACCAGAAAGCGCCACCCCCTTCTGCTCGCTCACTAATTCGCTGCATGTCCTTTATAATTGCTTCTTTTAATCTGTTGAGACCTGAAAATGATTTCTTGCCTGCCTGCCCCTTTAGATCTGTTTGGACTTCCTTCCCTGCCTCATTACTCTGTGTGTCCATGCAAATTAGAATTTTCGTTTTACCAACAATCACAAGTTCTAGTTAATAATAATTCAGTTCAGAAGTGCTTTATGAGCCAAAAGGGCCAACTGCTCCAGCCAACGGTATTTTTAAAAACCGTCAGACCAGAAAAAATGCAAAATGTCTTCAGTCTGAGGTTCCGTTCATTCGCCTTCAGATTTGTTCGTTTTGCGGCATAAATCTTACTTTTTACTTTCAGTTTGTCAAATTAAAAACCCAATTAAAGTGAATCAGCCTCGAGGGATTAAACAGTCCCGCTTTGCTTAAAGCGGGACTGTTTAATAGCTTAATTTATAGCAGAAACAAACAAGCCGCACTGAGCAGAAATGAGATGATCTGAATTTATTTCAATTTCAAATTTCTGTCCTTGGCTCTCTTTGGACAGGAACACAAGAACTTTTTACACTGTCATGGTCCTACAGGTCCCCAGGGGCCTGATTTTCCATCACAGCTGGTATCTCTCCAAAGCATCAAAAACACCATCATGCAGAACCAGCAGACAGTCTAACAGACCTTTTACCTCCTATCATCTGGGTTTCTCTCATACAGAGAGGAATTCATTACCTTCCAGAAAGGCATTTTATTGCACAGAGAATAAGTTTGAAGGGGCAGCATGCCACCGGCAGCTCCCTGTCGCGGTGTGAAATGAGGGTTGTGCTGACACCGGGAAATATGTCAATCATCTTAAACCCCCTGAGTCATCCATCTCAATATTCTCACACAGAATATAAGATTAATATAAGATTAATGAACAGATTCAATGACTGACCATGAGTGAATTACACCACTTCCTGGGGAATACTGTAGATTAAATTATGGATGTACCATCTAGTTTGAAGCCAATCATGATGTAATATGTGAGCCAAAAAGTTTTCTAGACGGATGTTTCTCTGGCAGGATTGTATCTCATTGTATCTTCAGTGATATTTACAGCATAAATAAAGTGAATCTCTGGTGACAGTGTAGACAGTTTTTTTGTCTCCTTATATCAATCACACTGTGAAAGTAAGAGACTGATCTTTTCCAGCATTCATTTTCCATTGTTCAGACATCTAAAACTCTGCACAAGCACTACATAGAAATGCTGCATAAAAATCTGTCTTCATGCAAAAACGTGGACATATTTTAAAAATGTGCATCTAAAAGGTTAAGATGGGTTGGTGCAGATGTATCACATGAAAATTAGATGGGAATTATGACATCTTTGTTCCTAGAGCACTGCAAAGCATTAAAACAAGTGTGACATAAATTGGACTTAAAGAGAGCAACACAAACAACACTGTCAGAAATCTCATCAAATCGGTGGAGTTGAATTAATGCATCTTTGTTTTGCCTGTTTTGTGTGCTGCGTGAAATTGAACAAACAAAATGATAACCATGTGGTTATGCGCTTTTCAAAGTATATATCTAAGAACACAACCCAGTCTCATAGCAAAGCGTGAAATAGGTACGTTGGTCCACAATGAAAAACGTAGCTATTTCACAATTTGGCCCTGAAAATTGTGAAATACCTACGTTTTGCACTTTAGCAAAACATGAAATAGGTACGTTGGTCCACAGTGAAAAATGTAGCTATTTCACAATTTGGCCCTGAAAATTGTGAAATAGCTACATTTTTTTCTCCCATTCATTTATATCAGCCTGCCGACAGATCACGTGACTGCTGACAGCAGACCTCTCAAAATAAAAACATGGCGGCCATAAAAAAAAAACATTTTGATGACATTTCTAGCGAGAAATATACATTATAATTTCACCATATAATATTGAGAAATTATAATGTATATAATGTATTATCTGTCGGCAGGCCCATAGAAATGAATGGGAGAAAAAAA
>JBAJHX010000043.1:18694273-18723673 GCA_037176925.1 Amniataba percoides | reverse complement strand
CACACACACACACACACACACACACACACACACACACACACACACACACACACACACACACACACACACACCTCCTCCCTGCCTGGCTCCCTGTTCTGTTTCATCACCGATCTCTATGATCTCCTCTTGCCTCGTTTTTCTCTCATTCGAACCTCTTTTCTTTTGTCCACCTGCCTTTAATTCCATCATCATCGTCTCCACACGGCTTCACTTTCACATTTTTGTGTTTCACCCCTTTCTCTGCCTCTCCTCTCCCTAACATCTGGCCATTGCTCAGAGTCACACACTCAGGCTTTTTTTTTTGTGATCACGCTAATCAAGCATGTCGTTAATCCGGAGGATGGAGGAGTAAAAAGCAATGGAGCGAACAGCTGGTTACGAAAAGATTTCCCATATTTCTCGATGCCAAAGCAGCTGCGATGGTGTTTCGCATTTTAAAACACAGAAAATGGCAAAAAACACACAGTTGTTGATTTTTTTTTAAAAAGCATTTGTCAGTCTGTCTTCTTAATGCACATTCAGTCAAGTCTACTCAGGTTATACTTTGCTCTCTTGTCATATTTCAAATAAAAATAAAATAAATCCTCTTTTCTCTGTGCGCAGACACACACAAACACACACACACAGAGCATGTTGAATCCACTGCTGAGTGGAAGTCCATGACCCTACAATTTGAGGAAATTAAAAAGAAATTCAGACTGGCTGTCGCTACACTTGAGTACAGTTGGACTAAGTGGCTCTGCTGTGCTCTTGAAAACGCTGCCTAATCGAGTCTGGGCAGCCTGTGAAGGACTGTGCAAGAGGAGACAAATGTACTATTGACCAAAACCCCGAAGCTGCAATACCACAGGGATGTCAGTTTCATATAGGTTACAGTGTGAAACAAGTGTGATTAATGAGAAGGGTTGCTGGAAGAAATGAGAACAACAGGTGCACGGTGGAGGGAGAAACACCATCAAGGGTGACCCGTGTGAGATGAATGAAAAGTATCTATTGAATGTGAATTCTGACATGTTGGACACATCGTTTCGAGCCGAGGCCACGCTGATTTCTTACGACATGGCAGCGATGTGCAGAGTAAGATGGCCATGCACGGTCAGCGAGAGCCGAGGAGCAACACAGTTCATTTCCACATGAAAGCTGTGGTCTGCAGTCCTGGAGAAAGCCTGTCGATATCTGAACTCAGCAGCCAAACAAACACAACCCTCCCTTTAGATTCACAAAGGCAATGAGCCCTGATCGATCCGAACTCCATTTGAAAGACGAGCGTTTCTTCGCTTGTCTTCTCGCAGACCTGAAAAACAGTGAAATTCTGAC
Organism: Amniataba percoides; assembly: GCA_037176925.1. NCBI lineage: Eukaryota > Metazoa > Chordata > Actinopteri > Centrarchiformes > Terapontidae > Amniataba > Amniataba percoides. Next base: position 18,722,356 of record JBAJHX010000043.1, on the reverse strand, counting down.
GAGTCTGATTCTGATGTGGTTATTCTTCGATTCAGTCACAGCAAAATCTGTTTATTTCATTTATACCACCACTGTAGTAAGCCAAATTAACATGAGAAAGCGTCGACCTACCGCTCTCTTTGTTCCTTATTTACGGTGCCTATGTGTCCACAAACAGCAGAACAAGAGGAGATACTGGGAAACTAAAAAAAAAGGTGTAAAGCATTAGAATTACAGACTACACCTTTCACACGTTGGGGCTTAAATAGTCAGTTTGCCCTTTTGTTCCTCAACAACTGTTGGGCATCCTGTGAAAATTTATTCAGGATGCCACACATATTCTTATTTCTTAACAGGTTATTTTTCCTGCTGCGTATTTCCATTTAAATGAGATGTTTGTATTAAAAAAACAAGCTGTTGCAGGAGGCCTACTGAGCTTTTTGCAATTTCGGTTTCATTTGACATGCAAAATGATTGTCTCCAGCATCAAAATTGTTTTTATTGAAAACTCTTGGTGCTCTTGGTGCTTTGAATCAATCCTCATCTAAGGCGCAACTATTTGTGCTCTTACCACTGGAGCAATAAGAGAGCACAAGTAATCGGCAAAGTACTGACCCCCAGTGGTCAGTTCTTCAAACAGCACCGGGAGGACTTTCCTGATCAAGTGAAGGTCAAATGATCTTTCAAGCTCAATTATATATGTTTTTAAATATTTAAAACAGCAGACGGATGGTCAGGCAGATGGTTTCCCTTGATTCACCACTGGAGGGTAGAGATTATATCCATCTTCATAATAACCCTGAACACCAGCTCTCGACGCTCCTCTGATGTTGAGCGCTTCTATACACCAATTTCACTCTGAAAAGAACATGAATTTAAATCAATGGGAGATGCAGCCTCCGTCCTGTGTGCCGGCCGGCCTCGCTCCCTCAAGGGGTGTAAAATCAATGAGGGGAATTGGAGCTTTCAGCATTCTCACTGTGCTGAACTCAATGGACCTTGACGGATCCGAAGATTAATGAGGATACTTTCTGCTGAGCAAGCAAGTCGGCTCCCAGAACGCGTGTAACCGCGTTCGCCACGACTCTGATCCCGTACAGCTCTGCATTTTAATATCACCGACACACAGTTAACATCCAACAGCAAAGAAAGCAGTCAAGCATGTAAAGTCACAATACTTGTATTTCTTTATTGAAATATAATCGACCCCTGAGGCTAGATAAAAAGGCCACAGTTTGCTTGTGCCTCGTCTAGCTCCTCAGTCTGACACAGCCAGTTAGAACACAACAGACCTGTCCAAAAACACACATTACACAACTGGTGCGACAACTCCAAAATTTCTTTGTTTTTTTTTTTATAACCCAAACTTAAATTTATACGGCCTTTTACATACTGACAACATTTCAGGACATATACAGTTCAAATAATTTGCATAACTTCAACAATACTTTGTGTTTACTGGGAAAAAGAAATGCTACTTCTCCAATTAAAGAAAACAAAAGTGCTCAATTTAGCTCACATATGAACCAGGGTCAAAGCACTCAAACATTATTTTCACTTTCAGCATGTGTATTTGGTCTGCCTGAAATGTGAAGATGGTGCAACAAATCAGCAGGTTTCTTTGTACCAGCTATAATGACTCATTTAAAAGACGATAACGTTCAGATTTCAAACCTCAAACCTAAAAGTCTAATAGTCATCTAGCAGACTCCTGGCTGGTACATGAGTTCAGTCTGCCTGACAGAATTGTGCAACATTTTCAGAAATGGGCTTCATCGCTTTCTTGCTGAGTTTGATGAGGAGATCAACACTGTTCGTGTACCTGTACACTGAATAAGAAGCTCGAGAGCAGGCCTGTTAGCTCAGCTTAGCATGAAGTCTCCGTCGAGAAGGTAAAAAAATAATCCAGCACATATTATTGATTTAACAAACTAAATGGAACACACTCGATTAGTGAGCTTTTTCAGATGCTGCTAGGCTTATTTTGTTACTGTCACATAGAGCCAGGCCAGCTGCTTCCCTGTTTCCAGTCTTTATTTATTTATATTTAGTGTACAGGCATGACAGTGGTATCAATCTTCTCAACAAGACAGTGACAAAGCAGCTTTCCAAAAACATCAAAGTATTCCTCTAGAAAATTTCACATTGAACAAAACAACATTTAAAACTACAAGTTGGACAAACTTTCTCCTTTGTGACCCTTGTGTGATTACATATTCACCTGTGAGGCCGTCCACATGAGCTCCAGTAACACAGAGGCCCTTATGCTTTACTCAGCTCAGGACCAAATTCTGTTCTTTATCTTGGTCCACAACACGTTACAAGTCTCTTCCAATGGGGGCTCAAAGGCAAAAGGCCTGTGACCCACTGAGAGTCCCAAAGAAAAAGAAGAAAGAAACAAAAAAGGGGGGGTGGGAGCTTTTTGTCCAGGTCTGGGACACGCTGAGGTAACATAGACAGTAATAAATTATTCAGTTGTTTAAAAAACACTTTGCAAGAATCATATCAATAATTCATATCAATAATACAAAATGGTATCAAACATACATGATGCAACATTTTCAAACATTCAGGTTTCTTTTTTGTTGTTTTTTTTCTTCTCTGATCCAGAGTCTGTTGCTTCATTGCTCAATGATGAGTACTTCCATGTTTTCTGTCCTTCTCCGGAAAGTGAAGTCCCTTTAACAGTGGATATAGATTAATACTGTACTCCTCCTTTTGCCGAGGTTCATCCTCCACTTTCATGCTGAGGTGAATTTGTATGTCATTCAATAAAAAGAGTTGCTTCATACTCAACCTTCATATTTCAAAACTGAGTAATATGTAACTTATTTCAATACTTTCATCACAATGATTGAACTCTGACTTTGTCTAGTCTCTGACACGACCATCGCCAAGGCAACAGGCATACACAGGCACACAGGGCTTCAACGCCAATCGCCTCTTTGCTCGTTCTGTCAATCGGTTTTACATTCGACCGTGCCTTTCATATATTTCACTGAACAGATATGAACAAAAAAAACAACATGCCAATAGGAAAGTCAGAAATTGTATTAAAAGTGCAAAAATGTATTTCTTCAAGAGACGGTATTCATCCAGACAAAAAAAAGTTGTCCACTGGAACTTTAGTGCGTTAACAGTACAAGCCATTTCATAGGTTATTAAATGTACATTCCTATCCACCTCACGGCTACACATGAGTACACAGAATGTCTTGTTGCTTTGAGTGTGTGGTTTTTTCCTACAGCCGAACTGAAGTCTGTAGCTAGGTTAACATGGCTTTGAGCCCTCAGAGCTTCAGGCAGCCTCTCTAAGTCCGACGTATTCCCTAAACGTAGCCCTAAACTGAAGGCGCGTTATCCTTTACTGAGCGTGACTCTTCTCGTGACGTTGTCCTGAATACAAGCGGTGCAGTCTGAAAAGCCCCCAAGATTGAAATAAAGTGACATCACATTATTTTGGTTAGTGGCCAGTGCAAATCAGCTTCTCCAGCCTGTGAAATCCGAAACCTGAAGCTCTCTCTATCCCTTATCTATTCTAGGTCATTAAGAATGTCCTACAGATCTTTTGCAAAACAGCATTGAATTTGCCTATAATTAGTTTTTTTATATCACAAATATAATTGTAGTTTTCTATATTTCTAGATAAAAAAAAAACATGGAAAGTAAGTTTTATAGAGAATCTGTTAAGACTACAAAGGCAAAAAAATATATAATAATATCAGGGCTATTGTTCATACAGTACTGATGAAAACTGAAGTCATCCTGCCACTGACAGCGATTGGAGAGGCAGCCTAAATGAACCACAATTAGTTTCAGATACTTGACGTAAAGAGGCTCTGACACACTGTGTGACCTTCTGATGGGAAAATAATCCATTTCTAAGAGTATCTGTAAACATGGTCGCTGAAACCTCAGTGTAGGTAAAAACCCTGTTATGTCTCCATCAAAGTGTAACCGCATCCACCGACCAATCTTACTTTCCTTTTACAGTTACAATATCTAAACACTTAAGACCACCTATCAAACCGATATGACACATTTTCTCAGCATCACTTCACATTTTTTTCGCTCGCCACGACACGTCCTCCCATCCTCTCCCAATTTCACAACCAGCGCATCACATGATCACGAGGTGCGCACCGTACTCGCGCACCTCGCAGCTCGCTCATCGACAACACCACACGACATTTATTTTCACCACCAAAATAAATTTAAATTGAAAACACTGTCACCGCTCTCTTACTGATCAGCCCTGCCCTCACGGCGTCCTCTCTACGAAGAGAGAACACAGACGACGTGTCTAAAGATCGCACAGATGCTTTTTTTCTTCCAGAAGTTGCGGGAGTGAGGACAGAAAGGTGATGACCGACGGGTTGTTGGAGATAGTCCATAAAACACGAGGCGCGTTCCTCGCTTTTCCTTCCCTTTCTCAAGAAGGCAAAGGTTCCAATATCAAGGTGATTGTGATCTGTGGCTTTTCCCCAAGGTCTGTCCTCTTTTGCCACATTTGATATTAAATTTAAAAAAATACACTTGTTAGAGAAACAGCTCAGTGGCACTGTAGTTCTGTCGGAGTACAGATGGGAGAGACCTAAAGACCTTCCAAAGGGACCATATATTGACAAGACAGGGCACAGCACTCATTCCTTAGGTTGAGGGGACATCAGATTTCAGATTGACTTCTCATTCCTCCCCTTGGGATCCATCCGGCCATTTTTCAACCCCCCACCCTTCCCTCCCTTTGTGCTCCAGTAGTTAACCACTGCTGGGGAGTTCCCTGACATCCAAAGGTAAGTGGGTGTGCATGTGGGTGTGAGTATGTTTTACGATTGATGAAGAGGAGGGAGGTCACAATATGGCGCAGTGAAACCTGTGGGAACCTGCGGAACGTTCCGCTCTCCATTTCATCTTCTTTTTCTTCTTCTGGTTTCGCTCTGGGACCTGTTGTCTGTGGGCACAAAGAGGGTATCACACAGGAGAAACTCCTCACTAACTAATTACAAAAGTAAATAAGCTTTCTGAAACATGTTCATAGAGGGAGAACACCTTCTCTCTGACCTGATGACGCATCAGTGAGAGAAAAAAACACCATGTCTTTATAAACGTATGGCTGTATTTCTACAGTTTGACCACAAGAGGGCAATAATGATTTGTTCATCAACTCTTCTCAGACTTGACGTTATAGGCAAAGACAGTTACAGACCTGCCACATGGAAAATAAAAACACCTTTTAATCTGGCTCATTTCCTTTTTAAAAACACACAGGTGATCACAGCTTGAGGAATAGGCCTTAAATGATATGAACACATTGAAAACAAGATAACAAAGTTAGTCCTTGTGAAATTACAAGAGTGAAGACAGGAAATAGCTCTGGGACATATTTTATTGGTTTTCCAGTAAAACCTTTACATAGCATAACACAGACCTCTAAAGAAGTGAAATACACACAGGAAAAATGGGTCATGCTTTGAGTTGAAACTATTTTGTTTAATGTAATGACAGTACTTTACTTTGTAAACAAAAGATTATTCCAGGCCAATCACTACTGCTGTTCTGCAAGTGGATCTGTCTTGAATTAACTTTGATGCAAATATTATCTGAAGATTTATGTTAGGAGAATAAACAGAGGTTTACCTTATAACACGAACCAGCTCATGAAAGGCTTTGTCCACATTCATTGGAGGATCCTTGGCACTGGTTTCAATATATGTTATCTGAAGAAACACACAGAAATATTCCATATGTGAGCATAAGAAGTGTTGGAGAGTCATTAGAAGATACTAACAAATCACTGGAATTTTAAATAACCAAACTGGTTGACTAAGTACAAAGGAAGATATAGTATGATTAGCATTTAACCCTTAGAATAAAATGACCAAATACTACATAGTTAAGAAACAATGGGGGACACGGGCAACAGTTACCTGATGACCAGGAACAGAACAGAACAGGCATCAGTAAAAATGCTAGTTAAAAACGAAACTGCTCACCATCATTTATTGAATCTCACCACAGAAAACAAGATTTTCTCACACATGCCTACCAGCCATGGAAATGACACTGATGAAACTGTGTCGGACTTTTGTCAGTGTGTGTGTGTAAACAGCCCCAAGTGTTCTGCTTATTTGTCAAGCTGGGCTCCATCGATTTCGAAACCAGAAATAGAAGAAAACATGACATGTGCATGAAATTAAAAATCCCAAGATGTCGCATCCCTGAAATTCACCCAGTTTGGGAACAGATTAGAGTAAAACAGATGTGATGTGGTCACCTCTCTTGAATCTTGTTGAAGCCAGCCAGCTGAGTTCAGTACAGTCTGCAGCAGATTTTTGGTTGAGGCAGGTGAAGTAGCTTTTGCAATAATCAAGGCATTAGAATGAAGATATTTAATATGATGCTTCTTTGATAGATAAAATACATTAGATTTAGGAAATTAAAAATATTTCTACGATAAAATCAATTCAGCAAAGTTTTGGTCTATGTGCTCAAAGCTTAAGTTACTATCAAACCAAACGGAGATTCTTTGCAGCAGTCTCGATGTGCTCCAACAGGGAACCAGCAGATGGCAGGATTTATTCTACTATGAGCTGCGAGCCAAATACAATACTCTCTGCTTTGCTTGAGTTAAGCTGCAGGAAATTTTGTGACATCGAGTTTATGATGAGTTGTTATTTAGTAAACTTTAATGGGCAGATACATCTGCGCATCATCAGCATAACAAAGAAAGGTAATGCCATGTCTATGGATAATGCAGATGGGGGGATTAAAAGAAAACCCTTAATAAATGAGAAACATAACAAATGCAGAGACTTGCAGAATCAATGCAAGGAAGCTTTTCTTGCAGCACATGCTAGCCCAGCACCTTAGTAACACACTTTGAGCTGGTCTTTCCTTCATTCACCTATGTCCCAGGGGAAGCATATACGCAAAGAATAAAAGTGTTCCCAAAACTGACCTATGAGAGACATCATATCTGATAGGAGCCAAGATGAAATAGTAGTTATTAATAGATATAAATTTCCTGTTTGTGGGCATGACAAGAGATTAGCTTTATCAGACAATCTTACCCAGTGCTTCAGCTTGTCTAACAGACTGGAGACATCACCTCAGACCAAAACAAATGGCCGCACACAGCAGAAGCTAAATGAAACTCACCAAAGCCGTCCATAACATAGTATCTAAATAAAAAGTAATACTAAATGCTCAACTTGAGAGAAAAACATGCATGTATTATGGGGCTTTGCAGAGTGTTCTGTGAGGACGGCCTGTCAGAGCAGACCAGAGGAGGGACAGAGCCCCTGATCATCAGAGCTGAGGGCAGATCTGTAGCTTCTGGGTAATAAACACCAGAGTCACACCATTTACCAGCAGGATGAGAGCTCAAGTTAAACTCAATTTATCTTCACTTGTTCTTTTCAACCTGTCTGCAGCAGTAAGCCACAAGCCTTTACTGTGGCTGTTATAATGCAGTTACTCTCTTTCTCCATACTGACTGCTGACGAGAAGTCAAATGTACAGAGGAGAGGGGAGAAAGGCTGGGGAAAAGAAACAGAAAGAACCAGAGTCTTGCTGAGTGCTGAGTTTAGTCTGATTTGAGGCTGAACTGCACACAAACACACATACCCTCAAAGTGAAGTACGCTTTAGATAGCTAAAGCCTGATGGCTGTGAATACCTTCAGCTGAACACTTGAAGCTGCACTCTGTCATCTTGTCTTTACAATACTGTGTGGGAGTTCACTCTTAGTCCCTTTATAGACACAGTGCAAATTCTCATGCACCAACATGGCTATCTCAGTTTTTTTTCTTATTTTTTTTACTTGTGTTATTTGCTTACTGAACAAAGGATAAAAAAAAAATCACTGTTTTACTGTAGACAGAGGTCTCTATGAAAAAAAGTATTATGGACACAAACTGATTTCTTACTAAAACAGTGTTTTAAAAAGTATATGTAGTCTGAGTCTGTCTCATTAAAGTGCTTTTGGCAGTTCCAGGGGTAAAATATTGTACGTGCATGTCCCTGGACAAATATATCTGAATTTACAATTAGTCTACTCTTCAGATGTGGAAACTAAACAAACTGTTTAATGTTTATGTCAGTTGGAGTTTTATTCAGACTTTGGACTGATTTTTTTCTAATACAAAGACACACTTGTGAGTAATTCCTAAGATCATTCCTCTCACTGCTGACAGACCGGCTTTTATTGTCCTTAGTCTCTGTAGTGCACACACACACCTGTAAAAACTCTGCTACAAGTGCTTACGTAAAGGATCACTACTTACGTTGTGTTTCGCAGCCATCTCTTGGCCCTGGTCAGTGGTAACCTTTCGCAGATGGACCAAGTCCACTTTGTTTGCCACCAACACCATGGGGAAGGCCTCCCTGAGAGGGAAAGGACACAGACCACACAAGCACAAGCACACACACACACACACAGACACACAGGCGGACACACACATGGACACACACATGGACACACACGAATTCTCAGGTATTTCTGTGTAACGGGCCGATGAATTTCTGAGTGAAAGAGTGTTTTTCAAGTTTCTGACTGTTTTAGAGACATATTTTTACACTTACATTAGAAAGAGCATCACATGCTACACAGACTGTAAGGGAGGTGTCAGATTTCTGCAACACTCAAATCTTGTAGAAAATTGGGCTCCAGGAGCCACTAAATTTGGACAAACAGCAACTTGCTCAGTTCCAGTTTCTATTTTTGTTCCAGTGTTATTGGCTACTGTCAGTCACTGTCAGAGCACAGATGAGTTCTCTTCTCCCGCAGCAGACATTTACAACACAGCAGAACACAAGCAGTTTGAAAAACACATCTCAAGATCCTGAGAGCCTGTAATGAGGATAAATGCTTCTTCAAAATACAAAATCTATTTAATATTTTGAATTTCAATGCGTGTGGTGTACCTGTGTATCTGTAAGTAATTTCTTATTGGGTTTTATTTTAGGAGAATTTCTATTTGTAAAATTATTACAAAAACAAAATTATACGGTGAAGCACAATCGTAAGAGTCGAATTCCAAAGGTCAAACAACATCTGGACAGAGAATCAAGAACAAATCCCCAGTTTTACGCTATCATAAATGTCTTTTACATAAGAGCTACTTCCTCTTTGGCAACTTCAGCTTCCGGGTACAGTTAACTTTGACTTCATATATTCATCATAGTTTTATACACACAGATTGTATTGTGGTGGACACTTGGAGTGCATTCTTTTTTATTTTCTCTTCCATGTTATCTAGTTAAGACAACAAGGGATTAATTTAGCTACAACCAGTCTGATGACTCACACAGTGATGCTGCAGCATTCCTAAATCGCACAAATTACTTTACTTTAAGTAAAATATTATCATAAACAACAGATGAAACACTAAAAAGGATATAAGAAAAGCATGCTCCTAAACAGCAGTCAGGGAATATTAACGTCTGTAGTGATCATTACACACAATATGTTTGTAGAAAAATAATCAGCTACAGGTCCCACACATTTTCTCATTTGTTTTCTTTTCAAGATTCTCTTATTTGATATGGAATAATTGACTAGGAACTCTGTGATTTGATTTTCAGCTACAGAATAATGAGTGGTTTACATTAGAAGACAATGTGATGTAGTTTAGGAAACAATCAACATGATTTTGTATAAACAGAAGGAATGCCCTGATCATTCTCAGCATCTGTCCTGTTACCTGGAACATGCAGGGGTCAGGTGAGCTGTTGAACCTACCTGTCTTTGACCCGTAATATGAGCTGATGGAATCGGTCAACATGTTCGAAGCTGGCCTTGTCTGTCACAGAGAAGACGATGAGGAAGCCGTCTCCTGTCCTCATGTACTGCTCCCTCATGGCACTGAACTCCTCCTGGCCAGCTGTGTCCAGCACTGTGAAGATGGGGACCCACAAATGTAGTGATTTAAGGTCTTTCTTTCACTGACTTTTTCATTCAAAACACACCCAGACCTTTGTGTTGTACTGTATATATTGTCAGAGTAAGTATTACAATTGTGATACTACTTTTCCCTTTACATAAACACTACAGACCAACCTGTATTATTGAATTCTTTTCAGAGGCAAAATGCTCATTTTGCCATTTCATGTCATGTTGTTTAATTTAGTTATTGTGACCTGCTTTCTAAATAACAGTTTCTTTTGTTTCCTCCAGGACTTATGTGATCAACTCCACCCACACACTTTCATAATCTTTAAAGAAAGAGACTTGTAGATTTTGGTGACCCAGTGACCCAATGACCTTTTACTTGAATGTCACCTTCAGGCCTTGGCCTTACATAACAACAGCTGTGTATGAACAGTTCTCAGACTCTGGCAGAGGTCAATATTTCATAACAGAATGTCAAATGTTTAAACAAAGACACGTTCCAATGAACTGTAAAACAGACTTTTACATGGTTTTCTAATTCTTTCCAGAATTTTACACGTTTCCAACATAAATGTAATGCGGGAAGGATAAAATCATGGAATGATGTATAATTTCTCCCACATGCAACAACCATAGCAGTGCCTTTTTCTAAATGTCATCAATTCTTTCCAGGGAATTACTATTCCATAGTGAGCTCAGTGAAGGAAACAGCTACCACAGGAATGTAGTTAAAAGCTAAATACGATTTTTAAGAGCAAAAACAAACGTTCACTCATCTGACAATGATGGACAAAGGGAAAAAGAGGGGGAAAAATGAAATAGAACAGATTAAAATGCAGAGAGGTCTGCTCAGTTTCACATGCACATCCATTTGTACTCACCATCCAGTATTGCCCACTGTCCGTCTATCTCTGTGTGTTTAAGATACGAGTCTTCTATCGTGGGATCATAGTCTGGCACAAAGATCTTCTGGAAAAATTGGATGGTGAGGGCACTCTTCCCAACACCACCATCCCCCACCACCACCAGCTTGTATGTTGGCAGGTTGTCACTTGGCACGGCGCTGGTCGCCATGGCTACGTCGACAGTGGTGGTAAAGGTGGGAAGTAGGCTAGTAGGTGGGTGATGAGACACACCTGGCTGAAAAGGAAGAAACAGAGAGAAAGAGAGAGAAAGAAAAAGGATGTAGACAATAAAGAAGGAGGGAACAACAGAGAGAGAGAGAGAACAAGAGAGAGAGGTATTAAGGTTTTTGTTGCAGCTGCTTTTTCATCACCATGGAAACCACAGACCACTGCTTGGAGTAGTGGATCAAAGCAGAAAGATATAAAAGGGAAAAAAATAGTAGATAACCTAGAGAAAGTGAAGCAAAAAAAACCTTTAAGCCTACAACACATAGCAGGGTAACAGTAATGTAGTCAGCAAAAGCATGTAAAAGTGTTTTTTTTTTTATTTATTTTTTAAACAGAGAAGCTGATGTTCCCTTTAACACAGCCCATTGTCTTACAACCAATGTTTAGCAGCCATTACAGCAACTGCATTGGAATTTTCTGACTGATTATTTATGACTTGAGTTTATGAGTATTAAAAAAAATAGACCTGAATTAAACAACAAAGCTTCTCAGGGGTCTGTATTAGTAAAATGAACCCGCCCAGAGCGCTAAACCAGTACCTCACTTTCTGATTGAATCGCTTGTTTTGTTAATATGAACATAAATGCGTGTGTGGGAGATGTCAGCATGCACAATATACAGGGCAATTTATAATAAAATAAAACAACAACTTACAGTGAAATTGGGATGCTACAATTTGAGATTTGATGAGTTTATACATTTCTTTTTCTGGTTAAAAATAAACTATTTCCTGCAAGCCAATTGTTAGCCCAACCTCAGTGTGCTAAGTCGTGATCACATGTATTTCTACTGTGACTGGAACAAGCACAGTGTACAGGAGGTAGTGTTTTGGCACTGAACTGATTCGTGCGCAGGCATTGGCATGGAGGCGGTGCGAGAGAAGGCATCACTTTTAAAAGACTTGCTATGTTCAGTGCTTCAGTGTGACATACAGGGCCTTTATTATCGCGAACCCTGCGGCGCGGCGGCACAGATTATACTCAAGTGGATACTGGTGGGGTCAAAAAGAATACATTATTGTCTTTTATAGGTGGGCGTGTTGGAGGTTGCGACAGTCATGCCCCACTTCTTCCACTGCTTTAATCCCCATATAGAGGACATGTTGAAGATCGTATAGTTTTTTTTCAGCATGCAAAACTGCCCATACTTCTGTCATCACAAAAACCACCTGATGTTAAATACCACCATACTATCATATATCACTACGATACCAAACCAGCATAGTGGAGGAAATAACTGCAGTGTGGTCCGCTAAAATAGCACACTGTGTTTCACACCCTGCCCCAACAAAAAGTCTTTCTCTGGCTCTGTTTCACGGCTGTGCTTCTGGTGTTACTTTGATATGAGCATCGTTGTTTTCTCAGCCACGCTCACACGGTTATACTGGAGCTGTGAGTACTGTCCTAACGGCTCCCTGTGGAGTTCTGGACCTCTAATAGAGCTATAGAGCCATTTTTCTATGAGTGGGTGCTCGTGTTGTTTATCTCATGGGTGATGCTGTACACACTCCCGCTAATGGTTTTACACTATTCCACTGATGTACAGGTGGCGGGAACAAAAGATACTGTATGTTGCAATCCATCTTTCTCTTTCGAGAGAGCTGGATTAATGGAAACACTGCTGCAGTTCAAATGTAAAAAACATTAAAAAAGATTGGTAAATGCTACTTTGATACATAGTAAAGTACTAATAATGCAAAGCAAATATCTCATATGGCTGTACTGGATTTGTCACCAAGTTTAACACATTACAGCACTCCTATTGTCATGATAGTTGGTCTACCAAAACAGTATTTTTTGTAAGCTGACATGTTTTGAATAAGAAAGAACAGTAAAAAAAAAAGGCAGCAGACACAATAAACTTGCCGTTGTATAAAAAACACTTGCACTGTTGTGAGGTCCTTGGTTCTAATCATAGTCACTCACAGCATGGATATCATAACTGTATGGAAAAGCAGCTAAAACGAGCCTTGGTGAGCCTGGTTTGGCGTAGTAGCAAAAACCAGGCTAATGACGTCTACTCTCAGCGAGCCACTAGAACCACAGACCCGGCAGAGAAAGATGGTTCAACACAGATGGATAAATGTAGCTTGTAATTATGGCTTTTTGAAAACAAAAATAAACATCTATCTTACTAGAATATGAGCAGTTTAACAGAAGAGTATTTTTTCCCTCAGAAGTGAAGTACAGTAGAGCCTGAAGATGGAAAAAAAATCTATTCAAACATTTGCAAATGATTCAGATGAATTCTGTAGTTACGCCACAGAGGAACAGCTTGTACAGAACTCAACAAATGTGTTCAGACATTTTCTCAGAGTCTTAAATGAATACAGTAATACTGTATGGTTAAAATCACTAAGGGCAATGACATAGGAGCTGTAATATGTGTCATGCTATCTTGTGCTGTTGTGACAAACAGCTCAGAGCACAGCTGGCCACAGAGCTACAGAAAGAATGAGACATGGGAGAGAAGGAACAGAGGAGAGCTTGAGAGCAGGGCGAGAGAAATCGGAAACAGAAGAACGAGGGAGAGGAAGCTGGGGCACATGAGGACAGTGCTGATAGAAATGTTACAATACGGCGTAGAGTCAATACAATAGACACCACTACTTTACTGTGTGCTCCCCATTTTGGGGCAATTTATTTTATGGTTATTTCTCCTTCCACATGACACTGAGGCATAAAATTCAAATTAATATGGTCAAGTCTGAACAAATCATTTCAGTACTGAAATGCCACCCACTGTGGCATCAAATGCAACTGAAATGGACTCAACCTGATACAATCATTGGTGACACCAAAACTGCGACTATTGCACACCATCTTACAGCCTGATGACCAATCTTTCAAGATGCACCCATCTGAGAAGTATAATGCTAATGTCAATAATGCAGTAGCAAAGTCAAAAAACAGGACAGCAAAAAGCAAACGTGGGACAAAATGTAAACAATTCACACAAAAAAAGAAAAGGTATGTTTAAATGTTATATTGAGGAAGGAAATACTTTCAGACATTCTCAAGGAAAAACTGCATAATAGTAAGGAGCACTGAATGTAGTGTAATTGGAAAAAAAAAAATTTAACTATCGTACCTATAGTAAATATCTACAAACTAAGAAAAAAACAACACTTGCACTATGACAAATGACATAGCTCCAGCAAGTTTCTCCAAACCTTTGCAAATGTATTTAGTATATGTATATATTATAACAACTGCTGTCTAGAAAGCAACAAATCTATAAATGTATGGTTTACTTTAAAAATGTTGGGAGTAACATGATTTGTGATGAACGGGTAAAAACACGCAAACCACTCATTGGATCACTTATGTCAGTGTGTAATCCAGTGTACAAACTGAGGTGAAACTAATGAAATAAAAAAGCACTCAATCTTTCAGTTCTTTGTAGAAACAGTCAAAAGGCAGACAATAAAAAAAAACACACATTCACTTACTACTAGCAAAACAACCCCACCACCCACCCACGCACCCATTCCTCCTTCATCCACCAGGAAACAGCTGTCAGCTGGCTGCAGTCCATCCTTTCCTGCCTAGCACAATGGCGGGAAGGAAGATGTTTCCTTCCTTTCCAAAGCCAGCCGGCCAATCAGTCTGTCTGCAGCAGTCATCCAGCCTGGTTGGGCAAAGAATTTCCAACCCAAATTCCTGATGGTAAAACGCCTCTTCAGCCAGTCAGTTGGCAGGCTGTTTCAAAGTCACAAAGTGGTTCCTTCTACTATACCATCTGACACAGTTTCAGACAGATTTGTCCATGCTGTGCAGACATACACTAGCATGTAATCACACTACCTGCTACCAGTTATGGTTTTCACAGTCATGCCTGGAGAGGCCCAGCTGAAGCCACGTCAGATAACAGCCTTGTATGATGTGTCAGCATTTCCCATCTGAGAGACTACTTGGTGGGGTCAAGACGCTCCAAACTCCACTCGCCACCCTGTGAGACTAAAATAATCCAGACACTGGTTTAAAGCAAATTCCTCTGGGAGCGGAGGCTTGGTAGAGGAAATTTTACCAAAGTTAGTCACCTGACCAAGGTGGCTGGCTATATGGCTTTACAAACCCAGATGTTCCAGAGGGCCAAGCAAGGCTGCAAAGGACACACTCACAGTATGGTGCACAACACTAATGCCAGTTAATCTAAACAGCTCTCTGTAATTAACTGTTATATGTGAATAACTTGGCATACCATGGTACTATGATTCAGGGCCTGAATGCAACAGTGCAGAAACTACTATTAGTTTTTATTAAAAACATAAACAAGCATCCAAACCATTTTCCATATTTGTGTGGATAAGAGACAAGATATGTGAACGAAGCCAAGAAAGTTAAAGTTTTTATAATACTAGCTATCATTAACAAATATGTTTTGTGGGAAGTGTGACACGGACAGGATTATATGTCTTATTAATACAATGAGGAAATGTTGTTAACAGAATCTGTCACAAAAATGTTAATACTGAACAATTCAGTGAATGATCACTGACAACATATTTCTTTCTGCCAAAACACCTGATGTAATATCTGCTTGTAGTAACTACAGAATGATCAAACTTATTAACTTATTAAATGTATCAATTAGCACTCGCAGCACCTGGTTAAGGTGAAGCACCAGACAAGCTGTGTTTAATAACATTTAAATAAAACCACAATCTTTCCTAAACTTAACTTGAGTAATATTGTTGCCTAAAATTAACCACAGACAGTACTCTGGACATCAAAACTGCACTCTGGTGTCAGTCTTTACATCTATATTTTAGCTGATTACATTTTGCACCCCAAAATACAAGAAATTAATATTATCAAAGTCGTTTCTAGAGATGACAGAGTGTGGGAGGAAACAGAGTATTTTTTGGATTCAGGAGGTTAAATCTCCATCTGTTCATGTCTGTAAAAATGGTTAAAGAGACAACTTAATTTTGGACTACTGTTTTGGCTGTTCCAGTACAAGAGGTACGCAGTTTGAAACAAATATGAAAATACTGGACAGAACCACATTTGAGACATGAACAGCATGAAACCGTAAAAAAATGCTTTATGTAATACCTGAAGTCCAAAAACAGCCATGCAGCACAGCAGATACATAAAGTCATATGAATATATTAGATGCCTTGGCAAAGCGTTTGTATGTTGGTTCATTTGGCCAATCTGTACTGTAGCTATCCAGGAAGTAAAATAAGTTTCTCTTTATCCAATGTGACAGCTAAAAAAACACATATGAGACTAAGCCAGTGACATATTCTGTCAATTCTTTACAAACATTAGTAGTATGTTACTCTACAGGCATGTAGCTTTACATACAGTATACAATAAAAGAGGCAGCTGCTATGTTTTGGACTTCACTGTGACTCCATGACTCCCTCTCTGGGCTCTTGAGAAGTGGCGAGTCTCTGCCTTGGGAAAGGATAAAGGGACTTCCCTCTTCACGTGGGAACAAAGCAGCAACATCTCACAGAACAGGAATAAGGAGGAACACAGTGGTACACACCCCAGTCTGCACTGCAGCGTTGACATCAACACTCATAGATCATTCTAAGTGTTAAGACATAGTTCGACAGGTTCAAAATGTATTAAAGCTACGAGCTGCTGTCCAGTGACCAAGTCTAGTCAAACCCCACCCTTAATTTTTACTTTTCTTAGATAGTATCATTTTAAGAAGTGCACCCATGGTTGAAGCCCTAACTTTTTGGAGGAGCTGAGTTTTCAACCAGGAACTAGCAGGTTGCTGGTTCTTGTCACTTGTTCTTGACAGCTTAAATGAATGGAATCATTGGTTTAAGGGTAATCTCTGTGTCTGTGAGCAGTGGAGAATACAAAAAGGACTCCAACTTTACCAGCAGCAGGACTGGAAGTATTCTATGAATACTTAGTTCTTCATTGATCAAATTTACTTAAAAGATGTTTTAACAAAAGACTGCGACTCTCTGGAGTCTGTTTCATTCATTTGAGAAAATGAGGTAAGCAAAGGCAGCTGCTTCTCATCACATTTCATTCAATAATCAGACTTTACATCTAGACAGTTAACGCTCAATCCTGCAAGATCAAAGTACAAACAGCCCAACAGAGAACTGTATAGCTGATCACATGACTGTGGGTCATCACCAATGACTAACTTGACACAGTCTCCCAGCATTGTTTGAGAACCCATCTGGCCATAAATTACACTGATGTCTTTTTTCATAATACTATGCCATTTTCAGACATTCTCTGTGGATAAAGCCGCCATTCACACACACAACCCTAATGTCTCGCTAATGTACTGTGACTTGCTGGGAGCTTTTTCAACTCTGATCTTTCCATTCATTCATTCATTCTGATCATTTTACATTTTTTCTGGCTATTTCAGATTTCTACAAAGACACAGGATGTTGTGAGCGCACCAGTACCAAGCATCAGTGACAGTAAATGAATGACTAAATAGTTTGACTTAACACTAATTTACGATTGCATTTGGAAGATAGAAACAAATGCAATCGAGGGAAGAATATAGGGGGCAGTGCAGTGGTGTAGTGATTAGCACTAGCGCCCCACAGCTCCTGGGTTCAATCCCACCAGCTGACTGGGGCCCTTCTGTGTTGAGTTTGCATGTTTGTTAATGGCTCGAAATTGAGTGGTTTGTCTGTCTTTCTACATCCAGTCAACAGTGTACCCTGCCTCTTGCCCAATGACAGCTGAGATACGTTCCAACACCCCATGTGACCCTGCGCGTCAGGATAAGCAGGTATAGATAATGGATGGAAGAATACAGGATTGGTGAAGATCTCTTTTCTAATAGTATTGAAAATACAACTAGAGTTACATATTATTGTAAATAAATAATATTAGTAGACTTTATTAAAGTTTGAACTGCAAACCAGCAGTTGACTATGAAGAAGATATAATCGTGTGACTACTACCAACAGTAAAGCTGGATGCTATATTAAATACATATTCAGTATATTTGAATATCTATTGATGTGCAATATAGCAGATGATCGTATCGTAACTTTCAAGTGTTTCTGCTGGTCACAGGTGATTGCAGGTCATCACAGCAAAAAAAATAAATACAAGAGGAAACTAAACATTATACAGTGTGATCAATCTCTTCAGCTACCAGCTTCTAGCTCCTAACTGTATTTATGAGACCTCTGGTTTAAGGCTGCTTTAATTTACTTTAGCCTGACTCATAGCTACTGACTAGCTTTTAACAGTCCAACCGTGCTGTGAAAAGTACAAGAAGACCTCATGAAGACGTCATGAAGATGTAACATTATATAAACAGGGACTTTTTTTGTCTCTTTCACAGACTTTCTCAGAGGCTATAGGGCGTCTAACAACACTGCTGAACCAGAGAGTAAGATGAAAGAACAACAAGGCTTCATACTAAAACATTATTAAATATATCTTAAAAAACAGAGGGAATTAGAAATAGAGACCAGTCTCTAATAAGTCTGCATCAGAATAAGGGTCCTCTCCAGCCTGAGAGAGAATTAAAGTGTTATTTTAAAGAAAATGGGTAAATCAAGAGCATCATTATCGCATCATTACCTAAAAATATCAAACTATTATTTAGCTTGCTATACTCCAGCCCCATGTACCAGTAATCTACGGTATTTGTGTTCAGAGCCTGCTGATAACAGTAAATCATGACCAAAAAAGAGGCAAAAATGAACACCATAAAAATGAGAGTGGTGGTAAAAATCCATTGGTAAACGCAGTACAAAATGTTTCAACACAGCCTGGCAATAATTTAACACTAAAATCATGTTATCAGCCCATAAAACATTGTTGTCCAGATTTATGATTGTGAGCAGCTGTGATTAAAAAAGGAATTTTGTTACTGGACTTCTTGTTTTGCCCATTTGAAGAGTATGTTATTATTTAATGCATTACTACAAAATGTCTAGATGATATAAAGAAATACTCTTGGCTCTGACATTGCAATAAATATTATGCCTCCTCTATTACACTTTGATCACTTATGACCACTTTGACCATTAATGTATATACAAGTGAAGGAGACTGATTTTCTCAATGCTCTGGTCACAAGCCAATTTTTCTACAGTACAGGAAAACTTTTTGCCACACTTAAGAATCACAACTGTCACATAGGTACGACTACACTGAGATGTTATTGTTGATTTGTTCTGTACATTCAACATATTCAGTATGTCTGTCCATCCTGGGAGAGAGACCCCCTCCTCTGTTTATCACCCAAATGGTTTCTTCCATTTTTTTCCTGTTTTTTGGGTGTCATGCAGATTATATTCCTCTTAGGCAAAACTGTGATTAATGAAACTGGGCTATATTTGACCAAAAAAGTACCTGACTTGTAACTATTTGAATCCCACAGGAATCATTACTAAACAACAGATAACACATTTCTCTTAACACACCTAACAGATCGCACAATCTGGGTGAGAAACTCAACATCTAACAACTAATCATCTAGAAGGTGATTTGTCAAAGGTCGCAATCGAGCTTTGGGGGAAATGGTGAAACAGCAAACAAAACGTCAGCTAACCATTTCTCTCACAGGCAACGTCAGCAGCAGCAGGGTTTGACATTTCCATGAAGTTATGATGGAGGGATAAAGGGGGGATCTGTTCCCAGACAGCCAAATCATCTGGTGATTTCACCTCGCTATTAATAGTGATTAACGCCTCTGTGTGTGTGTGTGTGTGTGTGTGTGTGTGTGTGTGTGTGTGTCTGCCCCTCGCTCTCTCTCTCTCTCTCTCTGCAGACTGACTGCTGCTCCTGAATGATCTCATCCTATGATTTGATTCACCAAGAATCTCTCTGCTCCTTTCTGTCCAGAGCTTCAATCGGCACAGCCAGCTGCACACAGCACCCCGCCATGTGTACGGTCTCCTCTGACAGACGATAAAAGACGAGCGCCGCGGCTTTCTGCGCGTTTTCCTGACTCACACACACACACACAGAGGCGAGGCCTGTCTGGAGCTCTGACAGTAGCCGCCCCTCACATAACGGACTCTGCCTCATCTTTGAAGTTTTAGCAGCTAAAAAAAGGGAGTTTCCGCAAACGGGACACGGTTGTTGATACTGTTAATTAAACCTCCCCCCTCCCCCCGCAGCGCTGTCATTACCGGGCTGGCCGGTGACAGTGAGCTAGCCTCCGGTGACTTGCTGGGCTCCCCGCTGTCGGTCGGTGTCGCCCCGCGCCGCCGGCGAGCGCCGCCGCCCGCATTCACGACCTCTGCGCGGTCAGCGGGGCGGGCTACTTACCGCTGCGAGCTCCGCTGTGGTGAACACAAAGAGCGCGTCCTCACGCCGACGTCTCCCTCCTCATCTCCGTCTCTCTCCGTCTGTCCGTCCCTCTCTGTCTGTTTCTGTCTGTCCGTCCCTCTCCGGGCTTCAGACCACCGCCGCCCTTTCTCCGCTCCGACGGCAGTGCGCTCCCCACATCTGCGGAACGACGCGGCGAGCAGCTAATCTTTGTATTGCAACAGCTGATGCTATAAATAGAAATAACCCAAAAACGGGGGTGATCGCCGCTTTTTTGCGAACACGTTAAAACTATCACGCCTGGTTTTCGGTGTAAAGTAATGTCCGTGCTTTAGAGAAAGAAGAAACAAAAGGATTTATTTTTCTTCATATTGTGCTTTCTGAGTCTGAACATTTTGAAGCTCACGATGCAGTGACAGAGTTCCCCATTTCAGTGAAATGGACTGTTCCTCTGTATAGCGGACTTCTTTAAAGGGATAGTCCTGTCAAATTAGCCCTACCTGATTTAAGGGGAGTCACCTGGAATAATTAAAAAAAGAAAAAAAAGAAATACAGGCAGAAGGTTAGAAGATGTGTTTTTTTTACTCACTCGCAACTTATCCTGATCGGTCGATTATGTCCAAATCAGCAAAACCCCATCTCAGGTAACGATTTCCCACACTTTTTAGGTGTTTTTTTTCTCCTGTTCACTGTACTTTTTAAGCAAAACTCATAAAGCCTCTCCTCGAGTAATGTTGTGCCATTAATGCAAATTCTTGTGAAACAGAGACCTACAAATCACACGTATGCATTTTTGTTGTGCTGCAACAGTTGATTTCATAAATGATGTGAATAAGTGAGTTTTCAGCTGATCAGGTCTTGCAGAACCAAGGGCACTCTAACTATTGTTAGTGAGTCTCTTTGCAGCTAAAATGCAAGCTTGACACCACGCTTTGGTCAGAAAATCATAACAGGAATCAGTAAGTCACTGCAGACATTTTGACTTGTCATAGCTGGACATGGACAGGGGCTACTAGAAACATTAATGATGGCCTTATCTTATTCAAGTCACTTGGTAAGACAGGACAACGTGACAGTGAGTCAGCATGCACAATACCAGGACACTGAAACTCAAGCAGCTACTGTGCCCTCAAAGAAAAAGGCCTCTAACCATTTGTGGATGTATGAACATTAAATAGGGTGCCTTTTTTGCGTGTGATAAATTCACATGTGGTTTACGTTTTTCACATCTTATTTGTCACATATAATCATAATAAAATGTGTCAGTATTACCTCTACCAACTCTGTAAAAGGGGTGTGAAATAGAAAAAGAAAAAAATTATATGCAATGAACAGTAATGTTAACCATGGTAGGTTGTG
Source organism: Amniataba percoides (assembly GCA_037176925.1). Classification (NCBI taxonomy): domain Eukaryota; kingdom Metazoa; phylum Chordata; class Actinopteri; order Centrarchiformes; family Terapontidae; genus Amniataba; species Amniataba percoides. The sequence continues at coordinate 18,700,756 of JBAJHX010000043.1, read as the reverse complement.
ATGACTATGGATAAGCCCTCATGGATGGAGTGTGGCTGACAGCTGACAGGTGACAGGTGACGTTCTGAGCCTGGCAGGTTGACATCTTTAGACAGGAATACAGCGTCCTCCATTGGGTCGATTGGTGCTATCTGGTGTTCCAGAATTAACCAAGTTTTGCTGAAACAAAGTCCATTACAGTCGTGATTATGGAAATTGATGGTGGCACGGAGGCTGGTGGTTTATTGTCCAACACCTGTTCACCAGCTAGCAAGATACTAATAGAATACTCATGTGTTCATGGGTGTGCATGATTATGAATTCACATACAGTCAACTTTAACGTGTATGTTTTGGGTATATGTAGAAAAAGAAATTAATGGAATTTCAAATAATCAGATCCAAAAGTATGTATTTCACAAATCCTAAATCTGTGTACCACAATTATGATTATGAGCCAGTTTTTCCTTGCAATCATGAGATCTCTTTATCATGAAATATAAATCTTATAACTGTGAAGTGCAAGTCTATGATTATTAGTCTTAGTAAGTCTTGTTAACAAGAGAACATTTCCCTCTTTGTTGAATGCATTTGACTTTTGCATTTTTTTCTGACATTTCAAAAGTGAACAAAAAAACACCACATTTTCAGTGAACGTGGTCAAGAAAATAAGCACATGATCCAGCACCTTTGGTTTGTTTTATCTAGAGGTCAAAGAGACAGATAAAGATCTGATCAATCAATAGAAAGGAGATGTGCGTGCATGTTTGTGTGTGCATGTGATATAAAATGACTGAAAGCAAAAGATTAATGGGAGGGGATTTTGGCGATATTGAGAACAGATTTGGACAGATGCTTGAGGCTGCAATTGAATTTTGTTGTGCATTCATCAGACTGCGTACCGACAGACCTATGTAGAAAGAATAAAGAGCAGTAGTGGTGTTGTTTGGTTTACAGGTTAAAAACTGATAATGTATCATATCTGAGCAATCACATTCCTTATTGCTTAACTTATTCAATACACTGGATGGCAAATAATTTGAACACAGATATCAGAGGTCAGGAAGCGGTGAAAGGCCCCTCATTACTTAAAGAACGGCTTCCCTGAAACCTTGGTCATTACAAGGTTGTTTGAGAACAGATGACTATGCTATGAATATCAGTTTAAGCTACAGAGTGCAAACATGAAGAAAATTATATGACAGAGTGTAGTTAATGACGAACACACAAATGCATGTATATGCTCAGAAAAACAAAACACACTCACATTACTGGAAAGACTGTTTATGATGCAGTAGTCCATTACCAGTAATGATGATGTGTGTGCAAGTGTGTGTGAACGAGAGGGAGAGGAAGACATGAGTAATTCAATTGAATTTGAAGAAGAGGGAGCATTATGTGAGGTTTACCTTTGGAAATAATCCAGGCACTTTTCAAACTCATGCTGCAGTCACAAAGTAATGGGAAAGGAATGTATTTGAGAGAATATATATGTCAAGTTACCGATATGTTGAAGAGAAATATGAGACTATTTTAATACAATTTTTTTACATATAATTTGAAATTTGATTAAGCCCTAAATATCGAGAAGAGGGCACAAGAGCATCAGCAGTAAAGGTGCTATTGGTTAGGTGACTTTCTAAGTTTTCATTCATATATACATATAAAATATATATATAGTCTCATTTATTCAAACTGGACTTTGTCTCACCTTGTGCTGTGTAGTTTTTGTCATTTTTTTATTTGTTTCTTTTTACTGTTTCCCTAATGTTATTTTTAATCATTTTACAAAACCTTTCTCCGAGGAAATGAACTTTACTAACCTGTAGGAAGCAAATGCATTTGCACTGTTCAAGTCATATGGAAAGAACTGATCCAGCTTTTCTAAATTATAGTATATCTAAGGTAGCATATGGTCTGTTTTAATGACACCAGCAGTGATGCAAGCATTGTCTTTTTGTTTCTCCAGTATGTTCACCTGGGCGTTGAAAGCCTGCTCTGTTTGCCATAAGGACTTATTGATTCAGGCTTTGGAGGTCTTGTAGGAAGCAATCAAGAGGTGGTGAATTGATTGACTGGGTTACTGATTTATTCATTTATTGAGAGGTCACTCCATTGGATTGGACGGAAAGTTGATGGGATCTTAATTTGAGAATTGATTGCTCTGTGTCTCTGGCATACTCCTCATTTTTCCTCAGACACTGCTGGTATTTGAAGAGCTGCTTCAGATAACGCAAGTCCTTCGGGTGGCAGCCAAGCACCCACAATCCAACTGTGGAAATGTACACAATTATACTTACATTATACACTTACATTTAAAATGTTTATTCTGTTTTTTTTCATTAGTATAAAATAATTCTGGTGTTGATTTTCTCTTAAGGTGCACTGAAATGCCACATTGTCCATGGGCAGCAAATGGGCTTCTTAACCTCCATGTAAGCCAAAAACAGCAGACTCTTAACACATGAACACGCACGCACACACACACACACACATCTCAAGTCCTACAAAGATCAGAGAAACCACAGCTCTTTTTCATTTTTGGTTTGTAACATAAAATGATTATGGTGGTCTGGTTGCTTTCTCCAGCCTGACCTCAATATGATCCCTTCAGGCTGGTTTAAAAATGCCGCAACCAAGAAGTGTATGAAGTCACTGATGTCAGTATCAGATTTTAAGAAAATGTTTCATGAAATTTAGTACCTGCCTAGTTCCCTCCACGGTCACAGTGATGTAGCTTACTGCAACATACAATGTGCAAAAGGCAGACAGACACAACATTAAGACACTTCCAGTCTATCACAAGACTGTATGGAGATATTTATGATAATGCCACATGAATGTCATGGACACATAAACTGGCAGTACGTTTTCATATTTGTGCACTTATTCATCTGAGGTTTGTAGCGCAGAACAGAGTAGAAAAGAACAAAACAGAAGAACATTAAATAGAACGGAATAGGACAGAGGTCCCCCCCACCCCTCCACACACACACACACACACACACACACACACACACACACACACACACTTACATCGCCTCTTGCCTGTTTCCATGGAGACAGCAGTGAGCTGTTTCTTTCCACTAGGATCAGACCGTCTGTCTTGATCATAGTACATATGCACACACAGACACACAGACACACACACACACACATATGAACACACATACAGTGAAAAGTGATAATTTTTTAGTTTTGCCCGATTAGCCTGCACAGCAATAACTGAGTGATACTGTCCTTAGTAGGACTCCTCCCTACACGTACTAGGTTATGTTCATTATGAATCATCACTCTACAGGCGTTATGTAGAAAACTATAATTATCTATTCATCTCTGTGTGTGTAAGTTTAGAATTTGCAAAGTCATAGAATAGTTTCCATATAGTGTGCATAGTTTAGTAATAGTTTTCATGTGTGTAGATATATATGTGTATATAGATGTGTATATAGAAATGTACTTCTTGTTCAAACAACAACATAAATGGCAGGGTGGGGTGACCTATTGCCGTACCATTCAAGTATTTCAGCTTGCCAATAGGCATGAGAGGACCTTTGATTGACAATGTGTTGATAAATGTAAGTTTTAGTACCAAGACAGTGGACAGTTACTGCAGTCATTAGTGATTCAGGGTAAATGCTGGTCTGAGCAGTAGTTAAGCGTAGAGCTCAGCCACTCTGGCCTGCTGTAGCCTTTCATTCTACAGTGTTAGAGTCAAAATGAAATTAAAACAAGTAGTCAGTGTGTTGAATGTTAAGCTGCCCCACCCCTGCTTCAACCTATAGATAGCACCAAACTCATTTGGTATCTGGATATCACGGCTCATCCAAGGTCCCATGGTGATGAAAACCCTCTGAATACAAAACATTTGCACATTGCAATTTTACAATTTTGTAATTAAAGGTCATCACTAGATGTAAGACTGAAATACTGAAAATTTTGTCATGAGCAACTGCACAACTTTCACTTCCTCCTCTACCATGACACCACAGCCATGTGCAGCCAGTGAGTGCATAGAAATCAGCTGTTGTGTTCCTGGTTCCAGCTTTCATTTGCATTCTATGCATGAGCAGCATGCTCTGCTAAACTATTACTATTTAACAACAGCTCACATCTTGAAGCTGCACATCTTTACACATCAACAGCAACCACGTTCACATGTTCACCCCTTCCCCTTCTTCGATTACGTGCATTTCTGACACTGTCAAACTGGGGCACAGAAAAAAGATTCTGGTGAGTTTCTGAGTGTTAGGTTCCTGTTCTAATCATTCTCCTTTTTGATAGTTTCCTACCTATTATTTTCTAACTCTAACTGTTACGGTTGTTTTGGATCTACTCTGTACACTTACCCACCTGATTTATTTGTTTCCTTTACAATAACACAATATACAGTTAATCCATCCATTTTCTAACCTGTCCCAGCTATCTTGGGGCGAGAGGCAGGGTTCACCCTGGACTGGAAGCCAGTCAGTCACAGGGCCACACTGAATGACAGACAACCATTTACACTCACATTCACAGGGGCGATTTAGGTTTGACAGTTAACCTAAAATGCATGTCTTTGGATTGTGGGAGGGAGCCGGAGTGCCCAGAGAGAACCCATGCAGACACAGAGAACATGTAAACTCCACACAGAGGGGCCAATATACAGTAAGTAAAACACATAATTCTGACATCGACTGTATGTCATATATGTTAAAACATTTGCCTAAACTGACCTTTCAGTACATAAAACATAAATTATAAGTTTTCCTCTTTATATCCTTGTACCAATAAATTATAATTTATTGCTTCCTCTTCTCTTTTCTATTCACAAACTGTTCTTTAAAATGTTTAGTTTTCTTGGACACAAGAGGGAATCCAGAGTTTCAAAGTAGCCACAGTCTGGATAACTTGGTTTCCACAATAATAAAAACAAGTACAATATTCAGTAAGGTTTTCCAATTTACTAAGTCCAGCTCCTTTCCAGGGACAACAAGGGAGGGAAGAATACTCTCAACTGGATTTCTTCATAAAAGCACATCCACACCAGCACCAACGTCAGCAAATATTCACTTCATCCCTCATTCATTTAAACTGAACCCCACTTGACGGAGAGAGTCAAGAATGCGTTTCCTGTTTAACGCGTGCTCTGGCTGGTTCCAGCTGCCTTGCGGGTCAAAGTTCACCTTTGTCCTACTGTGATCTGAGAAAAAAATGTTTTCATGCATCTCATGTTTAAAATGGCGGGGTCAATTTTGTGTATGGTCGGCCTGTTTTGTACAGTATTATACTACAAGACTGACTTACAGCTCTTATAGACAGTTTAAAGCCGGTGACTGCTCTACTAAATATTTCATTATTTTCATTGCTATCATTGGATGGAAGGAAAGATGTGTCTGTATTCAGAGAAACTTAGGGCATGTTTAAGTTTCAAATTCACACCACATGCAAAACACCACTTGAAAAGCTTACAATTCCTTCTGCAATACAAATGAAAGGCATTTGCATCTGGATGGGGAATTCCTGAGTGTTCACATTATGAGCTTGCACGCTCTCAGAGGCAGTCTCCTCTCCTAATATATCCACCTGACTTTAATATTTAACAGCTCTTTATTCATCCTCTACAGAAAAGAAGAGAAGGAAGACCAAAACAATCAGAGTTAAAAACAAACAAAGTCCTACATCATCAACAGGTCAATAATGGAAACCTACCAAAAAAAAGAGTGCTACTACTACTACATATACAATAGCAGCGCCTGGTAACATTACCAATGAATAGTGCTAGGCACACTAGTGTGTCATTGGTGTTTCATTTCAGATGTGTGTTGAAATCTATACACACAATTTGTGTCATGGACATTATCTAATGTCATCAAACTTTTAACTTTTTGTCTTGTCCAAAAAATTAAAGGACAAAAGGGCAAACTCAGGACTAAAGAATGCAAAAACCAGTACCCTTTTCACAACCACTTTACTTACACCTGAGCCTATCTGGACACATTAAATTACATTAAAAATCATATCCCAGCTGCAAGATGTCAACCAAGGGCTTGCAAAACTCCAAATTATTATTTTTTTTTAATCAAAATTGCCATTTGTTTTGTATTACCGCCATCTAGTGGGAAGTTAAACAAACACAACACATCAAATTATGTAGATGAGCAACATGCCTTGACAGGTGATCAGTAACACACAAAAATTTAAATATTGTTAGTTTATTTAACTTTAAGAACACCATTATTTAAAAGTAGGTTGAGTGAGATTTTGTTTTCTCTCTTGCAGTGTTTCCCTCTGAAACTAAAGGCCTTCAAAATTTTATAAACATATATCTTAAGTTATCATAACACACAAACAATCTGCCTTGTCACATGTATGTCATCTACAAGGCCACCCTCACAAAAAGGGATAGGCTTGGCCAGTAATATGTTACTCAGTGCATGATGCATGAATCAGCACAACCTGAAGAAAAAAAAAAAACAACTAAAAAACATAACTGAAAACGAAATACCTAGAACATGATATA
>JBAJHX010000043.1:18663008-18690652 GCA_037176925.1 Amniataba percoides | reverse complement strand
CCAAAGTTGTGGCCAAAAGAAGAGGAAAAATTTGCTCAAATGGACAAAAATGTCCATAGTGAAGCCTGAGGGTTAATAGGACGATACCAAATGTGACTAGTATGTTACATGTATGCATGTTTGTGCACAGTCGGTTGTGTCATTTTGATGAGACAGTCATCGCTCACTTCACTACTATAGAGCCAGAAAAGTACAACGCTATGGATGGCATCTTTTTGTGGAGTAGAATAAGACACCAATGCATAAAATGCATTAGCTCAAGTTTTCACATAATGTCTTGAAGATATGATGGCTGTGACCTGTCATGTAAATCTTTTGCTTGAAGCTGCCCGGTTCGTAATAAAGGTGATGGTACAGTGGCCTAAGGCTTTAAGAGAGTGATTGTCAAACAGGACGACACAGGTGCAGATGCCTGCCTTGAGAAAGACTTACCTGACTTTTTTTTTTTTTTTTTTTTTTTTTTTTTAAAGCGGATGACTTCTATTGAATAACTGCACAGCTATCTGACATGCAGGCCTGTTGGTGTACTCATGAATGTGTTGTCTGCCTCCCTCACAGATGCCACCCACTGAAGCCCACGGTGCATAAAACCTCACACGAGATCGATCCAAAGCAGGCTAGGCGACATGGCGTCCCGCTTCCTCAATTACATGGTGCTCATGCAGAAGTACCGGACTCCGCTGCTCATCGCGAGCTGTGGCGGGGTTTTTGTGGCCAACATGTTCTACCACGCTTTCCCAGACATGTCGTACCGTCAGCTCTATCAGGCCTGGCACAAAGGGGAGCCAGCTGCACTGTCTGAAAAGCTTGAGGGTGTTTTTGAGCAGGTAATGTTCATGCTTTGTTTTTTTCCTCCTTCTTCTTCTCTCTTTGCCCTCTCCCTTTAAGGTTAAATTTTATATTAAATAACAAAGAATCTGATTTCTCATTATATAAATTAACTTCACTGTCAACTATTAAGGTGTTGAAGAGCACCATAGTTGAGTAATCATAGTTATCTCAAGGTTATTTACCAAATTTCCCCCGGTATAGATGAAGTGTTCTGATTGACTGACTGATTGATTGATTGATTGATTGATTGCCTTAACGTGCATACAGAACCTTCTTACAGCAGCCGAAACAAAGACCTGTTATTTAATAAATTACAGCACTCTCAAAGCACATATTCAATTTACAGAACAATAAATTAGTAGTGGACAAGCAGTGTCATTAAAACAGTGTCACAGTGTGTACTGGTAAAAAAAAACCAACTTAACCCCCCCCCAAAAAAAAAAAATTATGTAAATTATTTATTATGTATGTTATCGTTTTTAGGTGTTGAAGGACTTTGGTGTCAGCTCACCAAAGAGTTTCTCCGCCTTTGCCTCCTTTGGGTTTCATCCAGTCGGCGCCGGCGTCCCATGGCTTCCTGCAGGGGCACAAATCGGCATCCCAGCAAACTTCAACAGCACAGTGGATGACCCAAGCGGAATCACCAACCGTAACATTTTTATCAACGGCAAGACGGTGGACTGGAGCAGCGACACTGGCTCTGCTCTCAAGGAGGCACTGGTGTTTTCCCTGGAGGCGCAGAAGTTTGCTATAGCGCGAGAAGTGGCTCGCTTGCAGTCCGGAGGGCCTGTGTTGAGTGCTGCTATTGCCCCAGTTTGCCTGGGTGGAGTTTGGGTGTACAGCGTGGGGCTGAAGCAGATGTTCGGGCTCCACACCAGGCCGGCACTGTTTCGTGGGGCTGTGAACGCTGTGGCGCTGGGTCTCGGTGCCGTGTCCTACTTCCTTGCCTCGGACGCCATCAGCCAGTGGATTGACTACAAGTCAGACCGGCGAGCAGCAGGAGTGTCCCGTGATTACGCCAAAGGAGGGGTTGAGTTTTACGATAAGATCCTGTCTAGAAACAAGACGCTGCGCGCCCTGATGGGGCAGAAGGGAAAGGATATGTACGCTCCCAGTGGGAATCTGTTTCCTGCTCACCTCCTTCAGCTGAAACACACACCGTACACATCCAGGAGGGAAGGTATCCTCGCTCTGCTAAAAGAGGAGAAAATCTGAGAAGAAATATGAAGAGGCACATTGGGTTGAGGATCACTTGAGTTTGAAATGATTGACTGTTAGTTGTGCTAATCTCGGACGTTTGAAAAACAGCAGGGCAGGAAGGCTCCTGAACTTTTGTTTAGCTGCAAAAAAAAGCCTCATCAAAGAAATTGTTAACATATTTTTAATATGAAATGTCCAACATCTTCTGAATGTATTATGTATTGTGAAAAAGAGTGGAACCATTCTAATGACTAGAATGAAAATTCACGTAAAGCCCCAAGAGCGCCACATGTTTTGAGGCCAATGTCTCAAGATTTAGATCCAATAAAAACCAATAAAGCACCAATAAAAACATTCAAAGCCTGTAAGAGCATGTGATGTAATATATGGTGTTGAATGGACATGAGGGAACAGTCTTGCTGTCATGCAGAATACAGTATTGTTGCCTCTTGACGTTACAGTTACAACCTGTTTAAACATAGTCACAAAATACTTAAACAGGTATATCCAAATTGCAAAGAAAATATTTAGATCAGATTTTTTATTTTCCCAAAGGGAGATTTGTTTCTGCAGCCAGAACAAGATAGAGATATACAAAGCAATAATAGATCTACATAATGACCACTGCTGCAAAGAGTTTCCTTTAACTTCACAGGGAGTGTGTTGAGTGTGATTATACTAAGAGGGATCCGTTTTTTTATTGGAACTTCCATTTTATTTGTATCGTTAGATTGAAATTTATGAATTGATTTTTTTAAGCAGTATTTTCCAATATTACATTAAACTTCAGTATCCCTGTATAAAAAATTAACAGGGGTGGATTTGGAGGCCTGAGGCAAAGCCACTATTGAGAAGGTTATTGATAGTCATTTATAATATCATTTACCTGGATTTGTCCCCTGTTTCTGTGACCTGCTCTAACATTGTCAACAGATCTTAATTCAAATTATTTTGTCTTGAAACTGTGAATTTCAAACACGTAGCACTTCGGCAGAAAAAGGATGCCGTCAGTGGCTGCTACAGAACAATAACAATAACAACAGCTAATATATCATTCCCCAATTTGGCCGATGGAAATGTATCACTTTGTTATTCTAGTATGTGTTTCTGGCATTGAATGTCTTCTAACACTAAGCTTGGCTGATATAAAAGTAGATGTCATTTTCTGCAGCTGCCAAAGCAGTGAATAGTAATAGGAAAAAGAAATTAGAGGAGGGGAATCATTATAACAAAATTAGACTATTGCTCGTTTTGGTGTCATTAGTAAATTAGGGCTGCTGCAACATGTTGCCAATTTACACAGGAGACAGCCAACACAATCCCCTTATCTGTAAGGTAGTCTCATAATCTTAGGTTAAAAACACCTTTCTGTCCATAAGGAACAATTCAGCAGCAATTTACAGCATTACCAGTGAAGGAATATTTTTCTCCAGTTGTACTCAGGTCTCACAAAAGAAATGGGGGGCCAAGAAATGTAGAGACATGTGACAAGTACAGATGACACCCAGACTGAAACCTCCTGTTGATTTGAAAGAAAGAGGAGAAGTTAAATCAGTGTTATGACTCATGTTATTGCTCTTCCAGAGAATAATGCTTTCTTTCAATCAGGACCACAATCTCTCAATGACCATTTAAACAGTTTAAGTCGCAGATAATCAACATCTTATTCATAAACATGGGAAGGAGAAACACTTCAATCGATCCACGTTGTAATGACAGACAAACCTCTGTGTTATGTAGGAAGGACATGTCAGAAGATTCACTGCAACCATGTCGAGTCTGCAACAATATCACATGTATTGTTGTCATTGATACAACCCCACAAATATCTTTGGTGGGATTCAATAATTTGCATGGTTGGTGGATTTAGACAGCTATCTGTAGACAATATTATACTCATACTAAAACTACAATATCAGTATTTGTGTGTGAGAGCTTGAAGCTGTTCACTGCCACTGCTCCCAGCCACTGCAAGCTGCTGCTGCTGCTACGGCAACAATTTATCAAATCTTTTAGCACCATCTGCAGGTGAACTTTGTTTGTTTGGTCAGCATCCTCATGTGTGCAACTTTGCTAAATGTGGCCGTTGTGTATTACATTAATGGGATACTACAGTTAAAGCAGAAGTAGGTCATTTAATTAAAAATAACTTTTAGTCACATTTGCTAAAAGTGTCACCATGTCCTGATGGGAGTTCATGAGACTGATCATCTGTGAAAAGAATCTGACGCCTGTGGTACACCTGCTCCCTCTATGGCCATTTAACAAGAATCCACCATGCCCAGATCAAAGCAGCCAATCAGAATAGAGTATCAGACAGCATCTCAATCACTGCTCCAGCACAGGCTCTGCTCCACCACGCTTCACTAACTCGGAGACAACAACAACCGAATGACCAAATAACGAGAAAACAAACGTTTACATGACCCTAACTTATGTGTAATAATCTTAATATGCAGTTTATTGCGACTCAGAACTCATCATATAGCAGCCACCTCCAGTTTTCTCTCTGCATATCAACAAGGTTTAGATAGGATGTTTTAATTACATTTACAATCTGTGAACAAACTATAGAAGCATGTAAGCATGCCATAAACACACTGTTTGTTTCTTTAATGGGTTAATAGAATTCAAACTTGGACATAAAGAGCATGCAAGCAGTAGAAATTAGAGGGACTGCTTTTAATCAGGACAGCCTGGGTTTAGTCTTCTCTGACAGCAAGCATCCTCTCTAAGTTAGCGCCCCTGAGCAAAATGCTGGATTTGTTCCAAATTCATCATGATGCGGCAGATTGTGGGCTTTGACACTTACACTTCATCAAGAAATGTGCTCCCTAATATAACTAAATATTTTGCTGCACCAAAACAATCCCCATGTCAATCCTGCATTGTCATGTCATTGTGTATTGGAACATAGTTGAAAAAAGAGATGATGTCACAATGAAAAAGAACAACGCTTGGACTGAATTTTTAGGTGTACTCCATCATTTCCCCAGTTACAAAGTGGCGTTTGGGATATGCACATCAACAACACTGGGCTTATTGTCTTGTTCTCACCACTCCGCTTCATCTGCTCACTTCATTGTATGCCAAACAGACTTACCGCACAATGGTCCATTGTTAGTCGCATCGGAGGCTGTTTCTCTTTCAGCCCACTTGAGGTCAGCAGAGCCCACATTACCACTCTCACTATGCGTGACTTTCTTTTACAGTGTCTGTGAATGACAGCTCTACAGATTCATTCGTTCTGAATGGAAAGGATTGGACTTTATGAACAAACTACATTTTATTCAGAAATAATTAATCTTCTTTGAAGATTTTGTCCACAGAGGCCTGTCAGGAACAGGGTCCCATCTAATTTAACTCGATCAACCTCCCCACATGACCTCTGAACAGGAGGCATGACCTTAGCAGGCCACAGACACAGACTCCAATGGAATTTGGGAGTCTTAATTTATGACGAGCCTTACAAAAAACCCCCACATCAAGTTGACACAAGGAGGTTTCACTTGACTGCTCGCACAGGAATTCTCAGTTCTCATAAGAACTAACTTTAATTGAACCTTATTCAACACATCATGTTTAATGGACAATGTGAAAAGATTATAGAACATTATCGATGTAATAATGTTTTTACGGAAGCACATTATATCCTGAGCTTACTGTAACGGGTTACATAAAACTGCTGATCCATGAACTGATGACAGGATGTCTGGACTTGTTCAAGACCTAATAAAATGAAATTAATTTGATTGTGACTTATTATAAAGGAACATGCACAGAGATAATAGACACACACATATAAGGGAATACATCCAAATACACACATAAAAAGAAATCCAGGTGTAAGTTTGTGTCTCATTTGCTAACTTCTTACAGAGCCTGACCCCACAGTCCACTTTCTTTGTGAGACCAGCTGGATCCAGGACCTGCTCACACTCCAGGCCATATCCTGGCCTAATCTCTGAAGGCATCCTCTGAGAGGAATTCGCTTCAGTCTGACGGCTGAAGGTCTGCGTTATTCACATGACAAAAAGTTAAGAATGAAAGTTGTGATGAGGTTAAACCTGGCCAATGATTTTCCAGTGCATCCAAAGTGGGGTGCATGAAGATCCTCCCCTATCACCGACTGAGAGAGAGCGACATATGACCTTACTCTGATTCTGTGTGGATGGAGAGTTCCACTCAAGATGTCTGATAAAGATGCCATCACTGGGGACAAAACGCCTTTGCTGGGCCAATGCAAAGAGCCAGCCTCCCTCCTCCCTCTCCTCCAGAGTATCATCTCCCTTTGTGATATTCTACTCTTCTTGTGACAGTGTGTGTTATGTAGATATAATAGACTAATAACAGTGTAACACATCTCCATATCTTTATAATAACAATATATCGCACATTCATTCTCTGCATCTGTAGAAGATAAAGTTTAGAGGTTTAGAAGTATTTTGCAGCACATATGAGAATACAACCTGTACTGTCACAACAGAACCTACTGTGTAATTAGTTATAATTAATCATAATTATTTGTATATTTAGGTGGTAGGTGTGTGTGTGTGTGTGTGTGTGTGTGTGTGTGCACTGTAACTCCCTAAAGTCATGGTAAGATGATTATTCTGCAACAGGACCAACAACTTCCAAAAGCACATGAGTAACTGCACCCAAGAAACAAATAACCAGATAAAACCGATAAATAAACAGACAAATAAACATATTAATAACCAGATATATGACCAGATAAATAAACCGACACATAACCTCTCTAACTAACTCGCTCCGCCTGGGTGCGTTGAAAAACAAACCCCGCGCCTCCCGCTCCGTGGCCCCGCCCCTGTGCGATCGCCTTGCGCCATTACGTCTCCTCGCAACTCGCCTCGCCGCTGTGCCGCAGATCAGATCAGATCAGAGCAGCTGCAGGGAGCCGAGGGAGAGCTCAGCACCGCGGACAGGCTCACGTCGGGAGACACACAAACGCCACATTTGCCTCATTTCACCGTTTGATGTCCAACACTTTCCACTCGCAATCCCCCTCGTTTTTTTTTCTTTCTTTCCTTTTTCCCCCCTCTCCTGATCGCATTCCGTTTGTTTTGACGCCTGCTCGGGAATATACCATTTCCCCGCTCTCCGTGTCGACCTGAAATGACTGCGAGTGGCCGCGTCTAGCCAATGGTTACTGCGGGGGCTCCTGTCTTGTGGATTATTCTCCGTCGTCGCCGAGCCAGCTGCATGGTCGAGCCCGGAGGAGGCCCCTCTCGGCTGGGTGGATGTGTGTGAGGCAGCGCCGGACCCCCGGTGAAGACGGTGATGGTGATGGTGATGCTCGGGCTTCATCGGCAGCGGCTGGACTGATCTTGGATGTTCGGGCTGCGTCGGCCCCCCCTCACACACACACACAGACCATTTCTTCACACGGCACAGACCCCCCGTATATTCCTTAAAACCTGGACGCCCCTGGAGCAGTTTATGACGGTAAGAGGAGACGCTGACTCGCAGGCCAGCTGAAAGAGAGAGAGAGGAGGAGGAGGGGAGCTAATGCTAACTAGCCTAGCGCTGTCACTTTTCCCCAACTTGCCCCCCGCACTGATAAAAAGAGCTAATAACGCGAAATAACAGCGGGTTAACGCCTCTCCAGGGGGGGCTGTGGTGTTATCCCACCCGTGTCTGCTCGGGCCCGGCTCTCTGAAAGCAGAAACACCCGGGCCCGTAGTGTATTTTCTCGGGTAACCTCAGATAGCCGTTAGCTCGCTCGTTAGCATTTCTCCCATTCAGCCCCCTCTCAGCTCGGCAGCCAGCACAGTGTGCGCAAGAGCTGATGTGCATTTCGCAGCTTAATTGAGTTAATAAAAGTTTGCCCGGTCCACCTCGAGTGGACCTTTTTAATTCAGTCAAACTAGGCCGTCGATGGCAAATTAATGAAAGTGCACAATGAGCCTCTCTTCTGTGACAGTCTGGCTCCTGTGCATCCAGCGCGCCGCTGCTGTGTTACTGATGTGGCTTTAAAGATGACAGCCGCCCCTCCTCCCGCTTACATTCATGTTTAACAACCATTAATGACTGATTATCAGGTGATTTGGTCGCCAAGCTGTTCGTTTAACTGGGCTGATGTGTTGCTTTTTTCATTTTTAACCATTTGCATGCCACATGCAGTAGCGAAGCGGACACGGATCCTTGATAACACCGAGGTTTGCTCATTCATTGCTCGGTGATCGGTGGTGGTGATGGGGGGAGGAAAAAAAGAAGCTCCTTCCAGCTGCTCTCATGTACGTGTCACAGTATGGAAATGTCACATAAGAGAGGCCCGGCATGTTTTTTGTGCATAAGCTGCTTATTGCGACCCCGCTCTCAGTCGCCTCTCGCATCAGGAATTGTTCATTGTTTTTGCAAAGTGAATGGCAGAAAATGACCCGCTCCTGCAGGATGGAGAAGGGGAGCTGTGTTGTTTAGTAATGGATTATGAGGGTTTGCTGTGATGAAGCGTCCTGCTTTTTCTTTTCTTTTCTTTTTTTTTTTTTGCTCTCGATGACGTAATCCTCCACCATCCGTGCCACATCTTTTTCGGGTCGCAGTCGGCTCCTCTAGCTGCCTGCTGCTTGTCAGTCTGCTGAGATCATATGGACTCTGCTCCTGTTAGTCTCCATCTCACCCCATCTCCATTTTTCGTATTTCTCTATCTATCTATCTATCTATCTATCTATCTATCTATCTATCTGAACTGTAAGATGATTTCAGAGGCCTGGGCTCAGAGCCATGGTTGGTTCTGAATGGGATCTTGGGGGAAAAAAATAAAAAGAGAGGGATTGTGAATGAAATCCAGCAGCAGGGTTCAGTTTTCCAAGTGTTTTCCAAAGTCAGCAACCACAAAAGGGCTGATGGGGATACCCAAGGGTCTGTGAAGTAGGAGACACTAACCCCTCAGCCAATATGTCTGTATGTGTGTGTGTCTATATGTGTCTATATATGTGTGTATGTATGTCTATATATCTATCTAGATTTCTTTTTTTAATCTGTATGTTTGGACAGTATTGATTGATTTTACATGGAACTTTTCTACAGCATCCTTTCTGGAGGAATCCATATAAACAAAACTCTTGCAGATGGGGGTCTATGATTGAATGTTTGTGGTCGGGCTTGACCTGAATACGTTCAGGAATCCCTGTCTAAGACTGCTGGTTGCTGAAGCTGAACTGCACATCTTGGGAATTAGGCCTGCCATGTTGCACATTTTTATTTGGGACACCATCCTCGGCTGTTGATTGCCACCATATTATATATTTAAGCTGTGGTCGCCTGGATTACATTGCAACAGTGGATTTGGAGCTCAGCTACAGTAATGAGAGTCAGGAATCCATTCACTCCTGCACATCCCACCAATGAGAACTGAAACATACAGTATGACTGGAGGTGTAGCATTGTGATATGGGGATATATGTGCTGTATATTATATACATGTACAATAGAAAAATGTTGTATCATTTCACATCATATTATATTCTTTACTTCATGGTGCTGCAAATCACACTCTTTACAGTAATTTGGATTCCACTTTGTTTTCTCTGCATGGTGATGCAGGGAGGAAGTTTGCATGAAAGCAACAAACTTGGTGTGAGCATGAATGTGACACAGAGCGCAGTGATTCTGAACAGGTGAAGGACCAGCCAAAACAAAACAAAGAGCACTTACCTGAAAGTCGACTAGTTCTATATTGGCGTGGTCAAGGTTTGAAAAGTCTGACACAGACCAGAAAACCATAGTTTAAGCATTATGCTGCTGCATGGTCATTGTAAATAAAGTATACACGCGGAAATTACAGGAAGTCATAGATGTATGGCCTGTACTTCCAGAGCGCACTGGAACGAGTCTCCTTTTTTCATGAGTGGAAACAGAATATTCACAGTCTAGCCCGTGGAGGAGAATCCCGGAGTGAACTTATTTGCTTCCTCTTGGCCCAAACATGGAGAAGTCCTGAGAATTAACAGTAGATGGACTCAGCTGGTGAAGATGAAATTGCCTGTGGCAATGGCCCTGGTTTACTTGAGCAGTGCACCTGAACCTACCGTCCCCATGTTGTACATCAGAAGAGTGTGAGTGTGTCACAGAGAGAGAGCACAGATAGTTTGAAGAGAGGGGAAGAAGTGGGGGTGAGAATGAGGAAACTGGAAGCCCGAGGGGGCACAGGTGTGGCTGGCGTAATGGGGATAAACTGCACCTGCTAACGAAGGACAGAGAGGATCATATGGAAGACCGTTGGGAGTTCAGTGATATCATCAGATTCCAAAAAACTGAATATGGTGCAGAGATAAATAATTAATCTTTTGTTTGTTTCCAACAATTCTTAGTCAACCTCAGAATTTCATTGTGTTGGTCATAACCAAAGGGGACAAATCAGCTCTCAGTCCTGGCACATAGCCCTGAGGCTTGTAATATATGCAACTTTGAGTACCGTATTTTTTGGACTGTTGGTCAGCACTACCTGTATGTGTCTGTAGATATTCATTTGTTTCTACTAAAGCCGAAAAGCCATCAAGTATAGAACAGTGTTGAATAATTCTGTTTTATTTGTATTTTTACTAAAATACATCTGCAGTACTTTGGTTGGCGGGTGCAAGCATTAGACTGTTCCATTAGTGTTAATGCAGTTTTGTGAGGAGTTGCGGCAAATCCATGTCCACGTTTACGTGCTTGGTCCTCTCGTTGCCAGTTTATCGCCGTGCCATATTTTTTCTTCAGATGTGTCTCTGCAGGTTTGGCTGGAGCCTGTAGAGAAGGTTCATAAAGATGACAGCCTCCTGCTTAAACATCATAAACCAGGCCTCATAGCACAGAAGCCAAAGGTCAACCATTGTTCATGGGGGTTTGAAGGGCTGAGGTGTGTATACAGTATGGGATGGGCGAGGGGCACAGGCTGTTAGAGAATGTGGAGAACTTTGTGTCTAGAGCTCCTCAGATTCATACAAGAGAGCTGGTGCAAAGTGACTCGATAACGCCATCAGACCAAATGCCATTTTCTCATGTATGTGGGACTTAACGCTGTGTTTCTATCTGGCCTTATAATTGTGTCAGTCCAGGATCTTTATGCACCCTAGAGCTTCAGCTGCTGTCTCTCTCACTTTTCCTCTTTCCAGCATCTCTTCTTTGCACACCCTTCTTCACAGCTTCGCTTTGAGGTTTCTACTCTTCCCCTTTTTTCTCTATCTTTGTGTGACACCTTATGTCTGGTTAGTCTCAACGTTGGAAGGGCACACCCTGCCGCCCAGCATGGTGCTCAGTAGTGCTGACAGCTTAGTCCTGGTGTTAACTGACAGCGTTGGTAAGAAGACGGCTGGCAGGGTGCTGCAGGCAAGATACATTATCAGGCTTCAAAGATGCTAGCATTGACGTATCTTATATGAG
Organism: Amniataba percoides; assembly: GCA_037176925.1. Taxonomy (NCBI): domain Eukaryota; kingdom Metazoa; phylum Chordata; class Actinopteri; order Centrarchiformes; family Terapontidae; genus Amniataba; species Amniataba percoides. The sequence continues at coordinate 18,679,234 of JBAJHX010000043.1, read as the reverse complement.
AGGGCTCAGTTCCATTGCCAGAAGAAAAATAACTATTTGTATTAATTAGCTTTCAGTTTTGTCACCATAAAATTGCTCTCTGTGTTCCAAGTTGTTTTTTCTTCTACCCCAATGCACAAATTAATAACTTGGTTATTAAGACTCATATTAAGTATGTTTCAAATTGAGTTCTACTTACCTTTTTACATTCCTCATTTGATCCTCTTTGTCTGAGTGAGCCCAGGCTCCCCGTGACCTGTGCTGACTGTCGGTGACAGCCCTGTCAAAGAGCAGCCTGTTCGTGTTTAACCAAGAGGACCAGCTGCCTGGCCGTTCTATTATAACCCTTCGGGAAGCTCACAGTCCCATTTGCAGTTGAGAAGCGCGTCGAGCTGCTGATGGACAGAGTTCGGCCATTTCAGTTACCAGTGGCTGCACACCGACCCGACTGTTGCCAAGTTACTAGCAATTTTGTGCCAGCTTATTTCTTGAATGTTATGCATCTTGCATCAGTAATTACACGAGAATGAATTACTGCCAATAAGTCATTCTGAATCGGGAGGCAAAACAGTCTGCATACATTTACAAATATGCCTAATTTGGCTCAGGCTGTTCACAAATACACTTTTGTATGCCTTGACGGCACAAGCTGGTAGCTCGGATCGCCACATTTGTCCAGAGCTGCAGCACTTTCAGCCTGTCTGACTGGCAGTCGTTAAGCCAAGCAGCCAAACAGCCGTCCATTCACATAAATATCCAGCCAGATAGCTCTCAGAAAGGCAGCTAGCTAGTGGTCTGTTGCCGGGGCGGATATGGCACAACTCCTTTAGCGAAAATCGTCTCCCGAGCCCCAAACACAGCTGTGTTTATTCTGCGCAAGACACCACAGCGACAGAATGCCAGGATGAAGGTGTCTTGACAGATCTACACTTGCAAAGCAGGAGTCAAGTAGCGCCATATTGATTGTGACACACTTAAAGTTTGATTGGTAGCGAAGAAGAATAATAGCATCACGTGGATTCATCTGTCAGACTTTAAGCATTCTAGTCTCAGTGTCATTCAGAAAATAGAGGAGAGGGCTCATACTTAAATGGGTTTTAAAGTTTAAAGCGCAGACTAAAAATGATGAGTTTCTGCCTGTGAACACAGGGATGAAAATAACAGAGGCCTTGTGAATTGGGTGTAGATGGATTCCATTGTAGCGGAGCAAAAGCCCGATTTCATTGAGGAATGAATAACATTTATTCATAGTTGGACAGTAATAGCATTGTCATATAGATCACAGTGTTTCATGCTTATGAGGATGTTTAAGGAGTCTTGGGCCTCCTGACTGTGACTGTGGGCCATTCCTGTGAAAAATCATTAAAGCACCCAGAGGCACCTTTTACATGAAATGTGAGTTTGTATGGGTTTCATCCTCCTGCTCCAATGTAATGTTATTTCAGATGCGCAATTGTCATGTCAGGGTCACCTCCTTCTCTTTCTCTCTCTATCTCTCTTTCTCTCCCTCTCTTGTCCAACATTGGCATATCTGGATCATGCATAACTAATCAGATCAAACTGCATATTATGGTAATGGTGTTCTCAGTTAGTGGGCGGTTTATAGTGGTTTGATTAGCTGAAACAGCATGTTATCCAGCCAGAGAGAGGAGCTAAAGCCAGACCCCGTTATCCTCACTCTGCCTCTCTCTTGCTCGCTCACACTCACACACATAAATTAACAGTTGCATTCAGGTATACGGATTTAGAAAATACCAGAGAGAACAGTGACTCTTCAAGTGCATATGATTCTTATCTGTAGATCTTTTGACACTTTTTCTAATGAGGAATGAGGTCTTGTGACCTCTGTCCCTTCTTGCAAATCTTGGTTAAGCACATATTGTTGTCACTGACATGGAAATGAATTAACTTGTATAAAGTTAAAAGCATTTCACATTCAATTTACTCTTTGGAGCCTTGGAGATCTCTCTTGCTTTGAATCCACTTATACTCCAGAGTGAAAGATCACTTGTTTCATTTGAAATTTGAAATAACCACAGGATTTTTTCTTTTCTTTTTTTCATCTATTAAATGACTCAAAACGTTCAGATTTATGAAGAAACATCGACTTTTAAGTTCTCTAGCCCACAAGCCCGGAGGCTGTGGCAACATAAATAGTGTTTCCGGATATCTGCTGTACTTCATCATCTGTATCGGCCCTGTTATGAGTCACTTGTGCGCTCTAACCCAGTTTCTGAAAAATGCAGGGCAAGATTATGCCAGCAGAGCCATCAAATGAAGCTAGCCAGATTACAGTGTAGAGGCTGCGAGATAGACTTAGCTAGCCTTGCAGAGGTTGGATTAAGGCGTGCGGCATAAAGACATTAAAGGATTAACACGATCATTGATGATCAGTGGGTGTGAAATGGATAGATGCAGAGGTGGCCTATGGATATACGCAGATACAGAGAAAATGGAGGCTGGTCGCGTGTGCAAACCAGATGGGGAAGAGGATCGTTCTTGGGATTGGATCATTAGAGAAGTATTGAAATGCCAGAAAGTGTGTGCAAACATCAGCAAAGCAAAAAAAAAAAAAACGTTACATTTTTGTCTAACTGGAATTAAACCTGCAACCCAGTGAGACAACAGGCCATGAATATGTGGTGTTTGGGTGTTTATTTTTTTTCATTTTTAGCTAAATGACAGAGTTGTGTGACCACCACAACGCCCCATCACGGCTGAAGTATGCTGACAGAGTGATATGACTGTATTTGGCTTTTTTGGGGGGAAGTGGTCTGTTGAATTTGGGCATGGGTTTAAGTGTGTATTCAAATCTATACCAGAAATGTAAATGAAACTTGGCCCATATATGGGGAGAAAATATAATACACAGGGGTTTGAAGCAGCGCATCAACGGCTGCCCTCAGCCTGAAACTGGAGTTAAAATGGGGAGGAAGATGATGAGATCGGTCCTTCCTCACCACCACTGCTCCATGCCATCCTATTATCACAGTCTAACCAGTGGATTATATGCTTCTGCTTAAATATTTAACTTCTAAAACAGAGGACTGCTCTCCATGGCGGCCCCACCCCCACCTTTACAGTCCTCAGGTATGTGAGTACAGCTGGCACCCAACTCCTTACTCAAGAGTTACGCTCCTGTGCGTGTTTTGGCTTGTCCTGTCCTTCGCTCTCATCCTCCTCACTATCCCCTAGAATGCACATAGAGCACAACATATGCCCCTATGTGTACATTTACACCTACACACACACACACAGACACGCAGCGTTTCTTTAAGGTGTATTGCGATATGCTCAGCAAAGAGTTGCAGACCTATTGCCATGTGCCCAATATAACCTGCTGCTTGTGCAACCTGAGCTTAGTGCACACGTGTGTGTGTGTGAGTGTGTGTCAGCTTCAGATCTGCAGGTCTGCCTTTGAAACAGCTGCTTAAAGAGCCTTGAATACCTCAAGAGGTCAAAGGACACAGTTGCTTAAGAACAGTGTGTCAGAGCCAAAAATGGATTGCGTTCCCTTTTCTGCTGCATCCCCCTCCTGAGTGACCATGGTTTCGTAGTTTTTGATCTCAGGTGGAGTTGAAATGTGACCCTGTTTGGGGGTTAGAGCAGTAGGGTTAGTGGCAGTAAATGAGTTCAATTTTGGTTCCATCATTTATTGAGCAACTAAAGAAGGGACTCTTACATTGGTCATTTTTTCTTTAGTTTCCTGCCCTCTTTTTTTAAATATGCAGTGCGTTTTTGGGTGACACTAGACAGTTTATATGGAGAAACCCTGTTTTATTCACTGCTTATTTTGCTTGGAGATCTGTGGAGGAAGTGCAAAGGGATTCCATATCCAACTCAAACAAGAATATAAAGAGCAGCCTAAAACAGCACATTAGTTCTGCTGTTTTTATTTTTTACTGCTTCTCCTCCCCACTGTCTGGCTTATTTGCTATCCCATTCCTGCTTCCTTTTTGTCCTTACTTGTCTCCATGACCGTCTTGTTTGCGACAAAGGTGTTTGTAATCTCAGTCTTTCCATATTTTCCTCAGTTCAAAGTCATTACACAGGTGATGATTGTGCAAAATGTTGTCACTGTTCATGTGATCCGATGCAGTGAAGAAAGGAAGAGGGAAGGGTTCGACGACATACATAGAGATGTGGTTGCAGAGGCTGATGGGCATGCTTTTTTGAAGGGTGTGTTTGCCCACGTGAGCTTGAATCACTCTGAACAGCACACACACACATTCACATGTACCTCCCTGTACTCTTTTGTTGACATCTGGACCTAACCTTTTTCAGCTTTAACTCACAGCCTGAGGACAGGAGCCATCCTTTCCTCAAGCGAACTTTCCTCACAGCTTTCAGCTTTTTTTCTTTAGTTGTGTTGTGCAACCATATTTCGAGGCGGTGCACCTACTTATTTATTTTTTCTCCTAAATTCAATATGATTACAGGGAGGAAGAACAATATTGAAAATGTATTTGTATGGGGGTTGGGCGACTGGCTGACACTGATGTCACACCACCTGAACAGATACAGCTACACAACAGGCCTCAATGGAGTGGCAGCACAATATATAATCAGCTAAATTTGAATTAAGCATTTAAATAAGCACATAATATACTGTGTGTGTCTCATAAAATTGATAACTTAATGCATTATTTGACTGTAAGAAGCTGCACCCACCCCCGCATGAGGCTATGTTGCGACCAGCTACCCCAACATAAAAGTCAGCAAACCTTCGCCATCTTACGTTCCTGTGTCTGTTAACACGTCTGTAGTTTTGAGCTGTGCTTAGATAAACAGGCTGGGGCCCGCATAATGTTACTCTATGTTAGCTTGGTTTTAAGTATATAAGCTCGATTAATCCTGTAGCTATAGGCAGCTAAGCTGATGGCTGAAATGTAACATGAGTTAAATAAAAAATGCAGATGGTAAGCTTTGGATACGTGTAGTCTTCCCTGCAACAGCCTCTGGTCTGTCCTTGGTGTGTGTGGCAAGGAAGAGAAAATTTACAAAGGACAGAAACCAAAACGGTTTCAGAGGAGCCACGGACTCAGCTTTCTGTAACATGCATGTGCTTGTGTGTGGTGGTGAAATTTACACACAGCTCTCTACAGTTCCATTTTGGTGCAAGAAGCTCTCTGTTGATGTGGAGGTTGAATGAGCTTATCAGGAGTTGTTTTTGGAAAAAGCATCCGATCCGAGTGTAACGTTAAGACTGTACTGTTGTACAACAGTAAAACTTGTTGCTGCATGTTTTAATATTTTTTTGTTCTGTTGAAATCTATAGAAATATATATTTTAAACAGAACTTTAAACAGATCTCCTGTGTATAAAAATGTGCTCATTGTGGAGTTTTTAACTGGTTCTGAAAAAGATTTACTACTGATGCCTCTTTACGCCCAGCAGCGAGAAGATGGCTGTTTCTGTTAGTTTCTAATAGTTTTTGTTAATACCTACCACTGGGTCAGTGCTAGACTTTGTTCTGGTTGAATTCTGGCTAGTTATCCACTCTACGGGCTTGGTATTTTTCTGTGGGCATTTGTCTGGATGTTTCTATGTGTCTGACGGCCCCGGGTTTGCAGCTATTCTCAGTAGGAAAAACAAATTGCAGTCTATGTGATTTTGCACTGTCAGGTCCCGTGTGTGTGTGTGTGTGAGAGCTTACACACAATATCTGTGTGAGCAGGAAAAAAAAAAGTGTGTGTGTCAGAGATGAGAACACGAGAACAAGATTGTGAGCAAGAGAGCGAGAGAAACAGGCAGGCTCGCTGCTATTTTCTGGGACAGGCTATCAGGCGGCGAGGCAGCAGGGAGGGATAATAACAGAAGCTGTTACATTCTTGTGGTTTCTCTGATTTCAGCATGAGGCAGGGGGCTGGCTCTGGCTGACTCACGGCTGCTCCATGCCAGCATGGAAGCTACCAGCAAGAGGACAATACATGACATTTTTCGGACACTTTAATGTAAGACACGTTAATTACAGAACCGTGAATCGTTTCATGTTTTAGCACCTCTGGCTCAAGCGTTAACCCAGCAACTGATTAACACCGGCTAAGCTACCACTGTGAGCAGGGGCTATAATTGTGCTGTATAAGTGTGTTAGGTTCCCCCCCTGAGGCCGCTTTGACCGGTTGCGTTTCAATACAACTGCAGTTTATTGATTTTTTTTTTTTTTGCAGGACCCGATCGACTGTGAGAGCAACATGAATGCAACAAAAGCACCCTTTCATTGATCAGCTCCAACAACAGCAAAAATATTCTGGAAAAACGTAGCCACGTACGGCCGTTGGAAATGAATGGGATGGCTCTGTGCTTGTGTACAATAGGAGCAAGGTGACAGAACAAAAAGCATTTAGAGTGATTTCAGAGTCAGAGTTTACGTTCTGACTGGAGCAGGTGTTCATCTGGATAAAGTACGTTAACTGACCAAACACGGTCGGTGACATCTGGACATTAAAAACATCTGTGTGTCTAGTATGGCCATGACGTTAAACAGCCTTTTAATTTATTTCTCTTATCAGGATGGGTGTATAGGTCAGTTCTCAGCAGTCAGTTCATCCAGCAGTTGTCCACTGCTTTTTTTGGGTGATTAACAGCGTATTTCTGTTGGCGCTACGAGAGCAGATGGATATATGTATTCTAAATGAAAGGAAACTTAAGTCATTTCTCTTTTTATGGTATTGACACCCCTGGCTAGTTCTACAGGTCCCTCCTCAGCAGTTGACCAGGATTGGCCTGCTGGAGCCGCGTACTACAGAGGCTCGGTGTGTTCAGCATCAGAAAGTGCCAACTGTGGGCATGAGTTGGTATGGTGCTCTGAAAATGTTTTAAATTAGTTGAAGAATGAAAGGGAGGAAGGAAAAAGTCAGGGATTGTCTCACTGCTTAGTAGACACCAGCCTTTTTAGGTTACCTCTGTACAAATAAAACCAAAATAATCCCAAATAGGGTTTTTTTTTGGCAACTAGCTCTTCTTCGATTTTTCTGTCAATGTGGCCAATCCTGATAGCTTATACGTTTAGAGCAAGTAGAGAGAAAAAGCTAGCACTCATAAAACATGCTCAAATATATGAAATAATATAAAGCATGCAAATTCAGTGAGTACCTCAGTTCATTTGCTCCTCATGCCCGGCTGCTCTCAATGCCAAAGTCCATTTCTGTTCTATATAATAAACAACAATAGTCCGACGTTGAATTCTTTTTCATTCATTCATTTAAGCCCTCACTTAGGTCCGGGGTTGCACTAATCTTCTTTTGTGAAATCAGATTAATGCAGAACAGGCTGAATCAAGCACCGTCCTTCCCCACGGTTGCGAAACCTGGTTGTTGTTTTGCATGAGGACAATGCTGCAGAGTAAATGCCATCTGCTTAGTACCATTACCACAAATACATGACCTGTGCTGACCTATATACGTAACCTTTTTTTGTAGGGTTCCAAAGAACGTGTAGTTTCCGTACATTTCACGTCATGTTTACAGAAGACGTGCAAAATGTTACGGAGTGCGGCAAACTAACTGCTAAAAGCTGTTTGCCGCGCGTCACTGTCTCACCCTGTATCAAAGCCCCGTTAGTTTCTGCCACTTTGACAGCGCTCTGTGTTGAGTGGTGGCAGCAGAAATGAAACAGCGCTTGAAAAGCCTTGATGGTGAGAGATTTGTATCAGCTGTTTAACACAGAACCATGGTATTATCATGTGACGCAATCGGTGGCCTTGAACCTTGAAAGGGATTAATCCAGGCCACTTTTTTTTTTCTTTTCTTTCTTTCTTTCTTTTTTTTTTGCATCATACCTCCAGGCGGGAAAAAAAAAAATCTAATTGCTGTCTCAGTGTTATCGGCAGCTAGCTAACCTTATTTTCTACAGTGTGGAAACATTGTACAGGCTGTGAGGTGATTGTCAGGTGGGCCCACGCTTTCCTGTTTTGGCCCTGTTTACCAACCGCAATGTGTTCCTCCCACCTCCATCTCTTCATCTTCACCTCTTCATACATCCAGTGGTACAGAGACATCCCCTAACACCTCACCCACACACATGCTTCTTGTTATGTGAGATATGTAATACATTCAAAGAAGCTGTTAAATCATCAACTCCACTTTTGAATCGCCTCGTCCTCTTCCTGTCGAGTCGCGCTGCACCGAACCTTCGGCTGTTTTAGCTCTGGAGGTAAATAGTCTGCGGTTAATCCACCTTAGAGATATTACGCTTATTGATTTTGTGTTTGTCTTCCATCTTAAGCGTTTGTAATATTGCTAGCCACATCCCCTGTGTGTCTTCACGGACAGAAACTTCTTTGCCTGAATCGCAGCAATAGAGGGTCATAGTCAAAGTAATGTGACATAAAAAGCAACGTGGCATGTTGCATGTTGAATTTGTGAAGGTTAGAAGAGCTTTACATTGAACTTTGGCTTTTTTAAACAGGTCAGATGAAGACCATTGTTTGTTTCCAATAGATTATGATCTATTGGATGACCAATATTACAACATAATTTCAACTTCAGCGTTATCATCCCTGTAGGGAAGTTTGTCCTGTAGCCAGGTAAAGACATGGAGCACTCTGGGATGAAGCCACACAGACCAAGGTGCATAAAACATGATACACTACATAAAACATGAGGACATCAAGTGACAACAGGAGAGAATGTTTCAATCATCACCAGCAGTCCATGCAGTCTCTAACATCATGAGAGAGAGGGGTATGGCACAGTGTGAAACTTGACGCAGAGCTTCAACTTTCCTGAATTATGCATCAAGCAGAATCCCTTTAATCAGCAAAATCGAGCAGACTCTATAAGCCAACAGTGTGTCCCAACTGTGAGCGTGCTGTAAACACACACACACACACACACACACACACACACACACGCACACACACACTGGCCTCACCAGGTACACCGTAAAACCTGTTGAAGGCACAAACTGTTTCCTTTAGAAGTGAACATTTGTGCCGAGGGCACCTGCAAAATTAGCTTTCAGCAGACGTGAGTTTGTATGTATGATGATGAGACTGTATGAAAGGAATGAGACTGTGTTTTAGCATGAGTGTGTATACATGTGTATATTTGTGTTTCTGCTCTTTTGCTCCAGAAAGGCAGAAGCAGTTTGCCTGTCCTTGCAGTGTTTTCGGATAACTGTGGGTTTCACCTCTCAGTTGACATTTAGGAGAAAGAATCGAGCCGGGCCGTTGTGTAATAATGCAAACATGAGTGTGTTTATGCCAACAAAGCACGCTGTACATTTCTAGGAGGGAGGAGCCCTCCAGATGCAACCAGGGAGACATATAAACGCTCTCTTCCTTTTCCTGCTGGGCGTACATATTTTAGTTCTCTCTTGTTGTATCATACTGTGTCATTTTTTCCATAGTTTAAATGTCTACAGTATAAATAGGCTTTGTAGATGAGGCTGTATTGTCATTTTTCCAAAGAGACCTTGGGCATTCTTTGTTAAATATAAAAAATTAAATCCACAAATCAAGCATCTCTTTTTAGTGACTGAGCGAGTGACCTTTTAGAGACCACACAGTATTGATAACATGGACACATTTTAGTAAAACCTCAAACATCTCCATGAGGTGCAGAGTTTCCAGGAATGGATGACTGTTTGCATGGCCTCTAAAGGATTTAGCTGATGATAAAAGCCTTTTCCTAGTATTCTTTCCTCATCTACCTGCTGCCTGTATCTCTTTTAAATGTCAACCAGCAGTCTAATTCTGCTTCTCAGCAAAGAGCAGGAATAGAGTATGTCCGAGGGTTCTTAGAAAAAAGGCTTGGGTCGTGAGAGGGGAGACAGGCAATGAACCATATGGGTTGAAACTAACTTCTTATTGGTTTAGTGTTTGAGTATGGTGGCGCAAACACCTAAAGCTTCTAAGAATAGGAAAACAGGGACATCCTAAGGGGCAGCACACTGAATTAAAAGGCAGAACGGTGAGTTGCAGTGTCATAATTCATAATTCACAGTGATCAAGTTCTTTCACTTGAAGACCTGTGCAGGTGCCTCAGTGCGTTCAGGCAAAAGCCCGAACCACTCTCATATGATCAGCATCAAAGCCCTTTAGCGTTGCGTAATGGCAGTCTCGTTTTTTAATGTTCGGACTGTTGATGCCCGACTCAAAGAAAAGGCAAAGAAAATGGGTGCGACCTGATGCTCAGACTCCAGTCTGTTTGAACTTTGACCCAGTTTGACTGCCGAGCATGTTTGGTGACACCGGCTGCCTGAAAGCAGTTCATCTAGTGGCAGCCCCTACACTTTAGAAACAGCTGGGCACATGTGCATGAATTCTGTTATGTAGATTTTTATTTTTACCCTGCAAAAATGTAATGAAATTTCCTAATGTCAAACCAATTGAGTTTTTTTGTTTTAGCTTTAAGTGGACTGTGATACAGATAAGCTTGCAAAAACCCATGTCGAGTCACTGTGTGTGGACACCCGTAGTTCTTACTGGCTCAAACAACTGATGCGATTGATGCTCTGTCACACGTGAGTATGTTTGGCTTTGCTTAGACACGCTGTTTGTCTTTTACAGTGTGCAGTGCAAAGTGGGCTTTTACACTCTGATGAAGAGGGGCTGATTAACTTACTGTTTATTGATCACTGTTAAACACACACTTACATACTTGCTGGAAGCAGACTTTCAAGATTTCACAGATAGATTAACTTTTTATCTGAATTAGAGTAACACTCTGTGCCACATGTACAAAGAGAGGTTTTCGAGTCTTCAGAGAAGACTGACTCACAATCCAAGTTCTGAGGGGAGAAAGATACTTATGGATTAATCTTACATCACCTCTACCAGCCACTGTTACTCACATACTTGAATAAATAAATGAAATAATAAAATGAACAATTTGCTAGATAATAATTATCACCTTGATATTCTTCTTTTTTTCTTTTATTTTCCATTTGTGATGTAGGGATACATTCAGGTCGCTTTGATACACATTACTATACTTTTCTTTGTGAAATCTAAAGAAAGATTGTAATGTGCAGAGAATTGTGAATGAAAATATACAAAAGTTCTGACTTGCTCAGGTCTCAACCTGCTGCTACATTCGGTCCATGTACTTGCATTATTGCTTGTGACAGGTGTAAATGTGGCTGCACGGAGCTGAGTTGTTTTGCCGCCAACAGCAGGGGAGTGAGGTGTGCTCGGTGCCGAACACCTGGCCTCCCCACTGGTGGGGCAGGAATGTGCAGGGTTGAGGTGGATGCGTGTGGAAATCTGCAGCGTGTTCAGAACACGACCCCTGGTAACATTTAAAAGTGCCAACGTCAGCAGGAAAGGAAAAATCAGGGGAATGTGCTGCTTTAATCAAACCTGCATCTCTGTTTCCCTGCTTTCTGTTTTTCTGTGTGTGTGTGTGTGTGTGTGTGTGTGTGTGTGTGTGTGTGTGTGCGCACACATACCCACATCACTGTAGAGAAGAGGGCCTCCTGTTAGTTAACACTGTCCCACCCTTCTCATATTTAACTCCAATCTATGTGCTCAGTTTAGCTTTAAAAAAAAAAGACTGTCTCTGACAATCCTGGGTATTTATTCTTCTTCATCTAATTAATTAAGGTTACACTGCTTTTTCTTACCTTGCATCTTAAATGAATAAAGATCATTTAAAACCCTGTAGCAAATATGCCCCCCCCCCCCCTCCCCCGCCCGTGAGGAGCAACGTGCTGCAGAGGTGGCTACAGGTTTGATACCTGTTCACTTGAATTAGATGATTCAGAGAAATGCAGAAGTGTGTGATGTGAGTTAGATCTGTTTTTGAACCAGCTGTGTTTCTTTCAGTAGTTGGTCGAATTTTTTCGTTGTAGGTTGCAAATAAATAGTGTTGAATGTAACAGCTGCGTGAAACTGCTGCTGCTGGAGATCATGAGGGAAAAACAAAGCAGATCAAAATCTGGTGGTCTGTGTTGAGACAGATGTCTGGTTGGGCCAGAGAAACATTTACATGGCACCACTAAGTCATTTCATTTTCTCTAGTAATACATATTTTTGTTGTGTGTTACTGTCAGTGCAGGACCGGTGTGTTCACGCTTGTGGCCTTAGGTGAAAACAGGAAACCTAAAAATGCGCGCCATCACCTACACTGCTAGCCAACCACTGTGGTGACATTTGTGCTATATGTAAATTCAGAGCATCAAGCGAAGTCAGCATGTGTGTTCACAAGCCCTGAGGAAAAACCTGTGTGTGTCATACAGCCTTTGATGTAATGAAATGAGCGTTAACATGTTTATGTTAATAGGGCCGCATTGATCAGAGGAAGTGTGCACTTGTCAGACTGTGTTTCAACAGAAGATGCTATATAGAAGAAGAGTGTGGAGGTTTCGCCCTCAACACGACCACCTGGATTCTTTTGCAAGCTTGTTCTGTACACCGATAAACAACACTGATCTTTGGAAAAGACTTTGCCACTTGTTAGAATACATGGAAGTAACACAGCAGTTCCATTTCTGTGAATTTCACCATAACAAACTCATACAGACCATAGTTCTGCAAATCGTTACATCTCAGCAGGGAGATAAGTCATAGTTAATTTGTCTTGAGGGCAGGAGAAATACTCCTGCGCATTCATTTTCGGGTCCTTGGCTGCAGGAAATGCATGTTAGCAAGGTGAAGGGAAGGGAAAAGGGAGAGTGACGAGTGCAGCGGTGGAGCAGAGGTGCCTCTGTAGAGATGAGGGGACACAGCTAAGAGGGTGGGAGGAAGATGAAAAGAGAAAACTAGCTAACAAGTAGGTGTAGAGGAGGAAAAAAGGAGCGTACTGGACATCAGATTGGCGTGGAAGAACACAGAAACTAATAAGGGCGAGGAGAGGTGGATGAGGATTGGCTGATTAGGATTAAAAGGATATTACAATGGTCAGGTGATGTGAGATGCATCCAGAGGAGCTAACCACACTGACGACAGTGATTAAAATTTTTTAAATAAATAAAAAAAGCATGGCGGCTATCACTCTCCATTATCCATCTTTGATTAAGTAAAGGATTGCTGTGACAGGTGTTAGGTTTTATGAATGGGTTTGGGTGAAAGCAAATGAGTAAATGGCTGCTCCTTGGCACTGATCACAGTAATTTGCATAATGGACTCACAGGCCACATTGACAGTTAATAGACAGAGGGAAGAAAAACAGAGGAGGAAAGGAAAATGATCAAGGAAAGTGCAGCGGGGCCTCTCAGAAGCAGTTCTGATGCCCTTTTTCAGATCTCTTCACTTCAGTCAGTCAGGGTGTGCTGGTAGGTTTGGATTAAACGCGCGTCAACCCTCAGAGCTCAGACGGCGCCGTTGCCATCCTTTTACATCTCCGGTTGTGTCGACCTCTTTCACACACGCACACTTTGCCTTGTCAAACACAGGTTTTATTAATAACATAATTAATCGCTTAGGCTGGAGCCTTCGTTGATGTTATTAGTTCCACCCATGCTATGAGAAAAGAATCTGGCGTTACATAGTGCATAAAAAAACATTAAAAAATATTTTGGGAAAAGCTTTTATTTTTATGTACTTTATGTTTTTAGAATAACATCAAGTAAGGGGCATTAACATAAAAGAAAGTCAGGAAAGAACTGCAATTCAATATAATGTCAGATTTATTTTATCCACATATTCCAACTCTCTGGACTTTAACTTTACTAACTAACTTAACTTTTTAGCTCACTGATTGACTCACCCAGTCTGACCCTTGTGGCATTAATTTGGATAATGTTTACTGTCGGTGTGTTTTACTTGCAGTGGTGCTGGGCTTCTGTAAAAACCACAGGAAGCCCAGTGGACCGACGCAGTGGAAAGAGAAACACGGGTTTGCCAAAATGCAAGCTAATGAAAATGACTGTCTAAAGCGTTTAACTACCAACCTAAAACCAGCCTGCTCAGTGAATGTTTGAACTCTGTTTAATACACAAATTTAATAGTGGACATTTTTATTTTCACTGTACAAGTCATTCTGGCTTGTTTTTATTCATCTGTTTTTTACTTTTTGTACAAAAAAAACATTTTGACACAGACAGAACAAAATTCAATAGCAGTTAAAGCTGCTGAGAATACAAGAGAAATAAATGTGTATGGTTAAACTGTTCAGACTTATTAGAGGACAGATGTCATAAGCAGAAGTTTCGGGAGATGTTTAACACAGGATACGCTGACTGACGCACAACTGTCCTTCCTCACCTTGCTCATCTGCTGCAGAGTTTTTGTTGCACACAGTTTTGTTTACATTGTGGACTGTAAGTCTACAACTGAAGTCACAAGGCGTTCCTTTTTGCAGTCACAGTGACTGTCAAAGTGACTTCAGCTTAAGTGTCAAATGAGACACCCATCTTTGTGTTTAGATAACGAGACAATAGCTAGAAAGCTGGTGTGGGCTGTTGTTGTTTAGAGCTTGTGACTCTTTTGTGTTGTGTCTCCAGCTGTTATTCAGCATCATCTAATGAGAAAATGCTTTATGTAAAACTGTGTGAAACTCTTAAAACACAACTTCAAGTTGTATTTCTGTAGAATCATTAGTAACATCTAGCCATAGCTGTGGTTTGCAGTAAGGCCGCTTATCTCACGGCTTCTTTCAAAAGTAGGAAGTCCAGTCGGCAAACACTCACCATTCAAAGACTATCAATATTTGAAATGCTCGAGAGTAATGCTATGCACTGTTGTGGCACCTTTTCATTACGTTGACATAAAAACTGAAGGGCTGTGAGCAGCTCAGTGCCGGATCGGACTGTAGTGCAGTCAGGCCGGCTGACTCAGGCTTTTCATTCATGCGCTCAGAGAGGCTTTCACTCCATAAGGCTTGTGTGAAGTTCAAGCAGCGGTTTGCAGACGTTCGCAGCTCTGTGTAACTCAATTGGGAAGAATCTGAGGTTTTTCTCCCGTCATAATAATCACTATAAACAACTTACAGAGAGCAGTTCTTTGTTTAGGGTGAAGCGCACTTTAGAAACCACAAAACATAAATTTCACTTGTGCAGTCATTCAAACTTGAGCCAAGAAGCAGCTTCCAACGTGCGATCACAGCGTAGGTTTTGAGCGGCTGCTAATGTTTTTTCGGAGATTGATTTAGACTGGGAAGACTTTAACAGTGGCTTGGCTTGTCATTTAAGCCCACTTAAGTTTCACAAACTATAACAATGGCCCCTAAAAAAGCGCACTGTTTTAGACAGTTCCCACACACGCTGTCAGTTTGGCTCACAGCAGTCATTCACCCGATGGCACATTCGCAACGCACACTTTCACTTTCACAGTGGTTTTCAAGTGTGAGGACTAAAAGACCTGCTTACAAAATCCTCTCAGCCCCAAACGTTGTTATTGTGTCTGCTGTCTTGATCTTAGTCAAACCAACACATGAATAAAAAAGAACAACAATTCTGACTGCAATATCAACATCAAATAATTATATTGAAAAAATGGAAGAAAAATAATTTCAGAGATTTTGTTTTTTTTATACGTGTCTGTAAAACTTTCTTTATCACGTCGACCTTCAGAGATGTCACTCTTCTCTTTTCTCCTCTCCTTTTCTGCCCTCTCTTCTTTTCTTCAGAAACTTTAGCACTCAGATTCCAAGCTGCACTGTATGACTTTACCATCAGCCGGGGCCACATATGGCCATCCCTAAAGGAGGTCAGAGGTCACTCGCTGCACACATTCCTTAAGCTGCAACTTCCCTGGCACCCCCCTCTGCCCCCACACCCCCCACACAGACGCTTTGTTTGAGACCTTTCTCACACACACAAACACGACATAAAACAGCACTCAGTCTGACGCTGCTGGCCTACATAAAATAAGTAGAATTAAAGGGATCACGGGGGTGGTTGGATGTAGGAGGGGCGAGGAGGTGGAGGAAAAAATGCGACGGCAAACTTTGGAGGGATGAGGCGGTGAGAACCAGGCAAATGTCAATGAGTGACAGGTAGAAAGAGGATGGGTGACAATGTTGTGGGGGTTGTTAGAATATTTTTTCTCCCAGGTTATAAGCAGATCTTGCCCAGATCTTACTTCAGAGATACTGAGATACAACGCTGGGTCAGGTGGGGTTTGAGTCGTCGCCGCAGACCTCCGCTCAGCGCATGGAGCACGATCATCTCTGTGCTCTCATTTAAACGCCGTACACAGGCAGAGAGAAAGATCTACGAGGGCTTTAAAGGTGTTTTTTTTCCTTCTATCATCTATTATGAAAACTCACAGCAGTCACAAGCTGTCTGCAAACACACACACACACACACACACACACACACACACACACACACACACACACACACACACACACACACACACA
>JBAJHX010000043.1:18618304-18653971 GCA_037176925.1 Amniataba percoides | reverse complement strand
GGGGGGGGGGTGAGGGGGGTTTGGGTGTTGGTTTTTCTGGTTTTGAAAAGGGGGGAGGGGAGAGGTTTTTTGAGGAAGGGGTTTTCCCCCCCCCCCCCCCCCCCCCCCCCCCCCCCCCCCCTTCCATTCTGTCTCTCACTATGTGAAATGGAAAAAAAAAACCTTCTTTTTTTTCTTCAGTCCTGGCATTACTATGACCCACTGCTTCCATTGTAAGGATGCATCAACATTTTATTCATTTTGAAAGTGAAACTCCAGACCTGTCCCTGTACAGTCATTCATTACTGGCTGCTTACACACCAAAAGAGGAAAATGTTTTTCTTTTAAACATGTTCACTTGCCTGAAGCGTATTTTTACAGTAAACAGTCAGATAAAGAAGAACCAAGCACACCTAGTCCAAAACCATTGCTGGAGACTTTTAAAACAGAACTTTTAGTTGCCTTCTTGATCTCTGCGTCTTTCTCTAAATGTTCCTCTTTCTGCGTCTCTCAGTGATTCACCCTTAACCACAGACAGACAGCGGTGCAAGTGTTGAAATTTGCCGCTTCTTTTTTTTCCTTCTTCTTTTAACACTGTGTGCTGTGGGGTTTTTTTTCTCAGTGTCAAGTGTTCTTCACTTCTGTCTCTTGTGTGCCTGTTGCGCTCTAATATCGTAATGGTTTTCCCCTAATATTTGCTCCCCACGTCACGTCTGTTTCCAGTAATCCCTCCCCAGTTAGTTAAGTAGAGGGGTGAGAATTGCTACAAAAATCGAACACTTCCTCACTTCTTAGCTGCAGTTATTTACAGCTTTTTTTTTTAAATGCAAATGAAGGGAAGCCAGCATAAATCGATGATCTGTCTCTACATGCAAATGATTGGTGATGTATGAATGTAGCATGGCGTATAGTGCGAACTGATGCTTATCCGACAGGCCAGGCCACCAAATGTTACTGTTTTCTTGAAGGCAGGTGGCCAATGTGAGAACTGGGATCGCATTAAAACAATCTGAATGGTTTTAAAATTTATCGCGGCTCTGACTTTTTCAGTTTTTCTCTCTCTCTCTGCACTGTTTTTGTGTTTCCTGTTTCTCTGCTCTCGAGGGGAAAGAACAGGCCAGAGCACAGAAATAATAACTAAAGATAGATAATAGATTCTGCAGATGAAAAATGTGAATGGTTAAAGGTAATTTGCTGGTGTAAGTAGCAGAAACCTTAGTGAGGAAGAACAGGCCTTGCATGTTTGTTAGATGTTATGTTAAATTTTCATCCTGACAGCGTTTTATGTGTGTTTTATTTGGGACTGTATAACTTTGCTCGTTTGCTAGAAAGATGTCAGATGACATTACACGGTCACTGCACAGCACCGTGTAGCGAAAAAGATAAATATTCGACAATAGCCCACAGGCACGCATGAGCTTAATTCCTTATACATGTTCTTCCCCATGCGGTCGGAAGGATGTTAAATAAGGCTCAACGTGGATGAATCACACACGAATCTTAACTCGGCGAAATGTTTCTGCAACGGCGATGTCAGGGTTTCAATTAGACAATTCAGACGTCGGTGGAGGCAAAAAGGGATTTCTTTGCGTGAGGAGTCCCCGGCCATCACACTTTAGCCCTCTCCAGGACACTGTTTCATATCACCTCCCTTTTCACGTAGCCCTCGCTGTTTCTCCTCTGTGACCTTTTCACCCCGGAGTTCGGCCAGGGCCTGATTCAGAGGGTTATTTACTCAAGCCCACGCATCCCGGCCCGTCCGTTCATTCCTCCTTTCCTTCTCTCTCTCTCTCTCACGGCAGAAAGCGAGCAACTCATTCTAACTCTTTGCGTGTTTGCTGTCCCTCTCTGCAGAAGTCGGATCATGGCCAGGTGTTGCTGGATGCTGTCTTCAAGCACCTGGAGCTGACTGAGAGAGACTACTTTGGCTTGCACTTGGCTGATGACTCCTTAGACACTCAAGTCAGTATAATGTTCTCAGTCTCCAGTAGAGACGGTGTGTGTGTGGATACAAGACAACCCTAGAGATTAAAAAAAAAAAATCTGGTGCCTTATGACTGTGTGTAAATGAAATCTATTTGCTGATGTGTGTTGGCATCCATGTGCACAGTGTTTGAAGATTTCTGTCAGGTGTGTGCACGTGTGTGTGTGTGTGTGTGTGTGTGTGTGTGTGTGTGTGTGTGTGTGTGTGTGGGGGGCCAGTGGTTGAATAATTAAGGTTGTGTGTTCATGCCGGGGAAGCGTTATGGTGTCTTTAAGTGTCTCTCAATCAATATTTTACAGCGCTGGCTCGATCCCAACAAGCCCATCAGGAAACAGTTAAAAAGTAGGTGAAACGCACAACACAGCACGTTAACCAACCCACTCCAGGTCACCTGCAGGTGCCGGAACAAAGTCACAAAGCCGAGACAGTTCACTGAAGTGCAACCGATGTGCTCAAATTGCAAGATCTGCCAGCTGTTTGAAGCAGTAGCCTGCCGTCCAGCCTCAGTGTTGGTTTAAAAAAAAAAAAAAATCCATACTCCACCTCAAGCAAAAGTCTCTGGTCCACACTGAGTGATTTGAAATTCTGGGTCTGCCTTAAGCACTGAATAAACTTCATTTCAACTCTGCTCTTTTTTTTTGATAATTAGCAATAGAATTTGTAACATGTAGAACAATTAAGAAGTAGCCCTTGTGAGGAAAGCAGTCCTCCTGGAGCAATGATTGAACTGTGTTTCAACTCTGTTTTTCTGCTGAGTGACTTATTCATTGAGGAATAACACAATACATGGGGTTAAACTGATGTATGTATGAATTGTGTTTCCTAATTTAGTCTTTGAGTCGTTTATTCCACAAGTTTATATCCGATGACGGTAATAATATTTCACACATTCTTACATAAATCAAGTTTGTTGATGAAGACATGCAGCGTATTTTAAGTTAACCAATCATGATATATGGCATCCACTCACAGACTGGCTGTGTTGTTTCCCTCTCTAACTGTTGGCCATCATTTTTTCCAGGAGGGTCTCCCCATAATTTGAGCTTCAGAGTCAAATTCTTTGTGACAGACCCCAATAAACTTCAGGAAGAATACACACGGTAAGAGTGTTCATATTGCAGACAAAAAAACCCTGTTATTAACTCAATATCACCCAAACGTTTAATACTGTCTGATGGGAGAGTCTTCCGTTTGGAGATGAGTAGGGTTGGATTCATACTTAATGCAAAGGTTCAACGAGGGTTTTATCATGCTTAATTATATTCCCCACAGCAGCGGTGTTTGCAGTGTTTCATTCAGGTTGTGAGATGGGCGTGTCAAACTAATTTTGCTGCTGAATACGAGATTCTGTCATACAGTGGCTGTGTTTAGGTTGTTTCATTCAGAAATGGGGAACAGGAATCTGGGGCAGCAGATGGTTTTCAGTGGAAATGTCTCTGTGAGCTGTGTTTTAAGTCTATTCAGTTTGTTTCTTGTTGTATTCACTCTCAACAATCTTCCTCAGAAACATGTAGGAAATGCATATCACAGGTATATTTTTGAAGAGGCATGTTGCAGCCATCAGCGTAGCTTCCGATTCCAGGTAGATTCATAGACATTTAACAACCAGTAAAGAGTGCATGTAGACATTTTAGGGGATATTTAGCATCAGATCAATCTGTTTTTACTCGTCACATTTACAATTACCAGGAATATTTAAATTGAGGTTCATCAAGATTGATTAACTGTGTAACACTCAGATGCAGATGGGGACTGTAATTTCCCAGAGATCGTCATTGCAGAAGAAAAAATAGTATATGTATGTATTTCTTTTCTATAAATCTAAAAGTAATTATGTACAAATTTTAGAAGAATTTTTAGATCATTTTCTCGCTGATGCAGGCTTGTTAAATACCAAAAAAAGCTGCTGTGTCTCATATCAAGGCCGCAATGTGGACTCCAACCCACAGTTCTGCTAACATAAGGTCCGCAACGCCGTGTTCCACATAAACAACATGCAGAGGAGGCGTCACAGCGCCGTATCGCCTTTTCCGCCTGGTGTTTATTTCAGCCTCTCAGCCGTGGCCTCGCTCCTCGAGTCTTATCGACACTCTGTATACCGCTCGAAACAGTGAGCAGTGAGCCTTGGATCTGACATGCTGATCTGCTGTATTGTACACTGAAGTCACGACCAAAACACAAAATGACTACGACATCGTCAGCGTAGCACACATCTACAACGCTGATTACAAGAGCTCAGCTGAGGAAGGGCTCCTTAAATCATTGCGAGTGTGATATTTTCATTTTCCCTTAACTTTCAGTGTAACTACAGTCTTAATATTTGCTTTCATTAATGTTTGTTATGTCATCTGTCAGCTCATCACATTGTATTCAGTTAAAAGAGCAGGAATGGTTCCCTGGTCTGTTATTCTCATGCAGCATTTTCTTCCCTCCCAGGTATCAATATTTTCTTCAGATCAAGCAGGATATACTTACTGGAAGGTGAGTATGTCTTCCTGTACAGACAGAGCGGACATTTCTGCCTCCTAAAGGACATTCTTGGTTTATATGCATAGACAGACACACAATCTCATTGGGCCAATGTAGAGACACACCCAGTGTGTGTGAACATAAGCATTACTTCTTCTTGTGTGTTTGAATAAAACAGTCATTCTCATAGAAAAGCACTTGTATAGATTTTGTATTGATCCAAAGCTGAATATCTACATCTGTGTGTGTGTGTGTGTGTTTTTTTTTTTTTTTTCGGCTTCCAGATTACCATGTCCACACAACACAGCCGCACTGCTGGCATCCTATGCTGTTCAATGTAAGTATCACTCCCCGGATGCATCCACTCCACACTCTTAACAATGGAAAGGCAATTCATTAGGCCTCTCTTTAGCTACACACGCTGTTAAATGTAATGACTGTGGTCGCCCCAGTGCATTTATAGCTGGTGCTCTGAAGCCATTATGATTCAATTACGCTCTGCGGTTATATTTGATATTATTCACAGCGGTATAAATATTCAATGTGATTGTGGTTCGATTTTTACTGTTGGGAGTAGTCAAAATCTTTTTTTCAAACAATGTACAGTAGAAATGGAAATGTGAACAGTGACATTAAATTGTGAATGATGCTTTATTTCCTCTTTATTTATTGAGCACCCCAATTTTTGAAATTGTTGCACAGGGTCGCTGAAAGGACAAATAAATAAATGTAAACACTTACATTGTAGACACTTTAATACAGCATGCGGATGGCAACACAATAAATAATATAGCTGTTTGCTGTTCCTTGCTTACAATGCTGTTTCATCACCTCGTGGCCCACATTTCCTTTTTTCAAAAACACTGCTTAAAAAACATCTTTTCAGACCTGCAGACCAGTGTACTCCAGTACACGTTCAGCCTAAGTGCCAATCTCATCCGCTGTTGTGATTTAGCGTGTGGGTTAAATGCTGACTGGGGCCCTCTGTCATCAGAATAATGACCCCTGACACAGTGGCCTGTCTGTCTGTCTCATTCGCTTTTACTCTTTTACTGCTGCTCATTGTTTTCGCGCTGCCTGTTTTGCCCTCTGTTTCTGTCTTTTATCTCTGTTTGGTCTTTCTCTCTCCTCTGTGCTTATCCCCCCCCCTCACCCCCCTTCCCCTCGCCTCCCTTTCTGTCTTCCACCTCCCTGGCATATTTTGTGGGGAATTTGCACTGCTACAGTATATAGGTCAGAGAGGAGATTTGGCCTAGACTACCGACATCATGACACCACTGCTTTTACCCCCCCACCCCCACACACACTCACGCAAGCACACTCTGTAGCTAGGTCCGTGTTGTCACTTCGCTCAGTGCCAGCCCAGATTATGAAGATAAATGTTTGCTTTGGGGAAAAAACGGCTTGAAGCAGCTGCTATGTTGCTAATTCAGTTAACTCAGGCCCAGCGCTGATCACTCTAAATCCCACACTAAAGCTTGCATTCTCAAAACACCACAAATCCCACCCGGTAGACCTAAATTCTTGTTTGAAACTGACTGAATATTGTTTTGGAAACCATAGCAACCCCCTCCTCAGAAATGAAAAAAAAAGGCAACAAAAAAAGGTAGAAATAAGTCTTTTTTTGTTTATTTCAAAGGTAGACGTGCACTTGTGTGGTGCAGCTTTTCATAACTGCAAAGATGTTGCAACCAGCAAACATTTTTACATCTTCCGAGCTGATTTTCATGGGGGATGTTGGGAGGGAAAAGGAGGAGCATACACACTTGGACAATTACCCGCAATGCATGTAAATCCATCATCACAAATGGAGAGTCGAATGTCTTGTTTGCGCCCTGTTCAGTCAATAGCATCATTATAAGGAGCCTGAGCTCGAGCTGGTCTGTCCACTTTGAGCCAATCTGCCGTAGAGTTTGGTGTTCATGTTATAAGATGAGTATACAAAGAGAGATCAGGTTGTCAGCTTAACCCTGGACCCTGTTAAAGTAATATCTTCAGCATAAAATGAAACCATCCGTAACCTACTGTTCTAAGCTATAGGCTGCACATACAGTGTATTTCTCCCTGGAGCCGCATACACATCAATAAGCAGGTGAGCCGGAATTGATTCTTTGGTCAATATGCTTAGGCTACCGGCTAGTAGGTTAGTCCAGGGACCACTTAAGTTAATTGATGCTTTTGAGCTTCAGCCGCTAGGCAGTGAGATAATGACTTTGGGGATTCGCCTTGAGACGTGGAAATCATTCAGTCTTTAGATTTCTGCCTGTTGTCAACAGTCGCTCCTGAACTACTAAAAACATCAGTATATTTGATCCTCTTTGTCTTTTGTTACTTTGAGACAAATTTAAATACCTCTTGCTATCTCCTGTGTGAAATGCATTCATAAAAGGGGTTCTGAAAAAATGATTTTCACTTTAGATTTTTGACATGGTATTTGTTATATCTGGTGAGAATAACATGTATTAGACCAGCTTGGTATATGTTCACTCATTGAAGGATCTTGGCTGGTCTAATAGGATTTTAACAGGGTTGCATGGTGCATATCCAGCATCTTATCCTTTATGTACTTTTGGTGATAATTCATACTTTCTTAATAGAACAGGATTGCTAAAGGCTGTGAGAATTTCCACCTGAGGTGTGAAGATTCATTATTTTTTCCCCCTCCATTGTGATTATTCCTGTGTCTTTTTGTGTAAACAAATGCACACCACAGAGATAAAAAAATTACAAGATGGCAGAAAGATTGAGAAGTGTGAGATGATGTCTGGCTGAGACGGCATAAAAGAAAGAAGGCCAATTAACAAGTGTGAACTTAACCAAGAATGATGATGAAAAAAATTCCTGTATGTCAGTGGTTAGGTGTTGTTTCGATTAATAATGAGCCAAAGTATACAAACGTTCATATCCTGAGTTGTTTGTTAACGAAGATAGTCATTAACTGTTGAATAACAGCTTTTCATTGCCAATAGGCCATATTGGCAGTGAAAGTACATTTTGCCAGACCTGCCACAAATAAACCGGATGGACAGAAAATTGTACATTTTGCTGAGAAACTGCCTAAAGAAGTAATTGCGGTCGACAGTTTGAAGTATAGAAAACGTTTATGAGAGCAATATGAGCTGTGTTTTGTCCCTTATTTGTTCCATTTAATGACTTGTTTGTATTGATCTTCTATTAAGCTCTACCAGTATGCATTTTTGATGACAGGAGGCTCTCTTTATTATATACAAATACAGTGGTTGTGTGTTGTGACTACATGTCATGACTGTGTGTTATGAAAGTTTTTTTCTATAGTGGATAACTATTTAATCAGCCAATACCCTCCAGCATGACGCAATTCACCCCAGTAAAGGATTACATAAAAATTCAATTAATGGCAGGCGTGTGTCACAATAATTTTTCTGAAGGGATAATTATGAAGCCCACCTGTGCACAATGAGCACAGACCTCTGTCATTATTGTCGTTGTGCCGTTATGTGTGTGTGTCCTCGTCTGTGCCTATTGAATTGAGAGAATGCTGTTGCATTGACATAATCCATCTCTCTGTCTGTCTGTCTGCAGCTGAGTTGGGGGACTATAGCGAAACTGAGCATACAGCAGGCTATCTGTCGGAGTACTGCTTCATCCCAAACCCTCCACAAGACTTCCACAAAGAGGTCTCCAAACATCACCAGCAGCACAGGTACAGAGACACGCCGACAAGTGCTCTTCCTCACTTCAAATACTTGACACACACACACACACACATACACGTTCATGTGGCAGGAAAATAACTCAAAAATGAATTGGATTCCAGGCCTTGGAAGAGATTACTGAAAAAGAGGGTCTTCAGGTGTTTGCAGAGTCACTGTCATGTGAAATATTGTTATAATGACACCATTTGTTGTAATTAATTCTGCCATCAGCGTACATCACATTGTGCACTGTCAAAACAATGAATTCACTCATCACTTTACATAGTTTAGACTGCACCTACACACACACACACACACACACACACACACACACACACACAGACACACAGACACACACACACACACAGATGACTTATATTTCACAGTTTGACATTTTTCTATATCTCTAATCACCTCTGTCTTTATTTCTTTCCCATCCTCCTATCTCTCTCTCTCTCTCTCTCTCTCTCTCTCTCTCTCTCTCTCTCTCTCTCTCTCTCTCTCAGTGGTCTATCTCCTGCCCAGTCAGAGTTTAATTATCTGAACACAGCACGCACGCTGGAGCTCTACGGGGTAGAGCTGCACTATGCAAGGGTAAGTAAGGTTTTCCTCTGCGACTGTTTGCATTGCCTGTGCGGGTGCGTGCGTTTAAAGACATCTGTATGTACAGTTTGTGTTAGTGTCTTTGTTGCTGTTTGTCGGGTGCCTCGTGGTTTTTATTTTTATTCCAGCA
Source organism: Amniataba percoides (assembly GCA_037176925.1). Taxonomy (NCBI): domain Eukaryota; kingdom Metazoa; phylum Chordata; class Actinopteri; order Centrarchiformes; family Terapontidae; genus Amniataba; species Amniataba percoides. The sequence goes on along the minus strand of JBAJHX010000043.1, from coordinate 18,645,132 downwards.
AAAGCAATGCAAGTGTGTCTGTAATCCCCTCGTTCTCCCCCACAGAAACCCTGAGCAATACAAGACACTTTCCTGCCTATCCGCTTCCAACCAGTAGTATCAGAATTTCTATCATAAATTACATCAGCACCCCCCTCTCACAAGATGACTGATTCAGCATTGTTCCCGTTCCTGAGTAAATGAGAACAGGTTGGAGGAGCTGCCGTGTTTACAGTTGATGTTGATGCCCATATCCCGCAGAAATGCCACACATTAGTGTTGAGCTCTCCCAGAACAGACGGTCAGCAGACAGTCATCATTTAGATTGATTTGGTTCATATATTTCTGTCGGACGGCCGAGAATCTCAGATATTACCCATCTCATCTGCTGTGCCACGGTAGGAAATGAACTCTTACCTCAGCTGCTGAAGGGATAAAAACCTGAAGGGATAAAAACTGTCACGTCAACTCTGACATCATGGCGGGGTAGAAATTGCCTTGAGATTTAAACTTGGTTTCAACTTTAAACAGACTGAAAGAGCAGTTGTTCTAAAACTGCAGGACAGTAAACCTGCTCACATGTTGTGAGGCTTTTTCCCCCCTGAGATCAGAAAATGATTTGATACTTCAACAAAGTGATTAAATATAAAGGGTTAAACAGTAAAGGGTTAAACATTTGTGATTTATTACTTGAATTTTCATTTGTATATTTATGAATTTAAAATAATGCAGAAATAAAGGGAATCAAAAGTCATGGGGCCATCAGCTACAAACCATCATCATAATGAGAAAACATCAATCTGAGGTGGTCTCAGTGTGGTTTTTCAGTTCTCAGAACTTAAAGAAAATCAATTTTGTTGCCTTCATAAATCCATGTGAGACAACCATGTTTCAGGACTCTGGCACTTGGTCATCAGTGTCACATTGCACACAAATGATATCCACTGTGCACTGTATCGTGTTACGTTTATAGATTAGATAATCAATCAGGACAAAAGTTTGAACATGATGGCCTTCTCTAATTGTAGATGTTTGTTAAACTGTGGCCAGGTCTCTTCTCAGCAATCTGTAGTGAAGGAGCCTACCAAAAATGTCTTGCTCTCTTTTTTCCCTTTTGTCCATTCGACTGAGTTTGGCTTTGCTCCCCTGTCTCCAGGACCAGAGCAACACAGAGATTCTTATTGGGGTGATGTCTGCCGGCATTGTGGTTTACAAGAACAGGGTACGGATCAACTATTTCCCATGGTGAGTAATGCACACATAAACACACAACATAAAAAAAGTGTTTCAAAAGTTTTATCTGTTGTTTTAATTTAGCAAGTTGCAATGACAAAGTAAGAACCAACAAGTGAAAAAAGGAAGTTTTTGTGTCATGGGAGTCGCTGATGGTGAAACAGAAGTTCTGGGTATTTTTGGTGGGAACCTCAGGGCCAAAGATGATCATATGAGATTGGTCACAGTTCACTTTTAGAAAGTTGGCTTGCATTCATGAATTATTTTCAGTCAGGCAGTTGGTCAGGGTGGAGCGAGTTGCAGGGGCAATGGGTTTGGTTGATATGTACTACTTACCAGTGCTGCAGTGACAGTGGAGACCATTAAAACAGATGAAATCACAGAGGGTGAGCAGGTGGAAGATGAACAGGAGAGGACCAAGTACTAAACCCTGCGGGACACCTTGGAAAGTGAAAAGGGGGGTTAATCCTTAATCAGATTCCTCACATGACATTTCCATCTGTAGTTTTTGTTAAGTAGCAAGGGGAATAATTCCTCTGTTAGCTAATGGAGGCCAAAATGTGGACAGAAAGGGAAAGTTTGGATTATACCTGCTGGAAGCCCACATGCAAGGTCGCTGAAAACCGACTGTTTGAGTGAATCTAATGCCAGCTCTCAGGTGTGAATGAGTGCAAAGCAGCACTGCTTGAAAAAAAAACATGCTATTTCCATTGATATTTTTATACTAGAAGCACTGCTCTTTGCTGCTTAGCTATCTGTAGTTCGAGCAGTCGTTGTTGACAAGACTAGAGAGCTCTGTCATTACTGCCAGCCAGATTTTGCCTGATCTGTGGAATCAAACTGTAGATGCTCTCATCACAAGCCCACCTCTCGGTTCATCAATCTGCTGCCAGCTCTACTTGAACTGCCTCCAATTTCTTTCTTTTGCTGAGAAATGCACTATGTAATATTTTGGTAACCTCTCATATAGTGATTATCGACATGGCGTATTAATGTTTAAGCCTCAGTTGATCTTTTCTAGAATTATGTAGATGATTCTGCCAGATTTTTCCAGGGGGGGCGGGGCTTCGCGTTAAAAAGGGTTTCCTGGAAAAATCTTAAGCATCCAATCTGCTAGCCCCCCTTCTCTTTGTCCCCCCCCCCCCCCCCCCCTTCTGTCTAATTCACTTACTCTCATCACACTTTATATCTCTTGCGCTTGTTCTCTCTCCGAAGCATCGATTCTTGGAAATCTCCCATACTCTGCTGCTGCACTGTGGGAGGCTAAATGTTAATAGGTGCCGGGGGTGGGATAGTAACTACTCAAATCCCTGTAACTCTGGAAGATAATTCACTCGTGTATAGGCTTAACACACACACACACACAAACACACACACCAAATGCACGTAGCAGCTGGTGTCTGTGTTTGTGTGTCTGACAACAGTAAGACGTTTGTGGTAAGATGAGTTTGAGTGTGTGTGCGCTCATGTAGGGTTTGTAGATAGGAGGAATTTGTATAACTGACATTGCACAGACCAGTGTCAAAAATCTGGGGACCAAAAGATCAAACCATGAATTTTTTGGTTGGTTAAGTGTCAGTGAATGAAAGTAAATCAGTGCAAAGTCCACTACTGAGGAGTGTGTGTCTGTGTGTATGTGCGCACATATCGAGTCAGTTAAGCTAAATTTAGAGACCAACAGTGGTGTCCCCAACAGCTGTGCACTACCATGTGTAAGAAAGAGAGACGCTCATGGCACCCCATGAGCGTCTCCTTCATTTTTTTCCTTCTTCTTTTTCCATCTTTAACAAGGGCTCATTATTTCGACATCTGCTTCATTCTTGTCATGTCTCATGACGTTTCTCCTCTCTTCTCATCAAGTTTCCTCTTTCTTGTATAAAATTGAAGTTAAAATAAGTAATGGGGAGAGAGAGAGAGAAAGAGAGAGAGAGACATTTAGACATTTTTTGCCTCTTTCCTATTTCTGTTCACAGCAGCCTGACAAATGAGACACACTTAGATGGGGCATGACTCACACTCTGCATAAGCGCGTGTGTGTGTGTTTGTCCACGTTAGTGTGTGAGTAAGTATGTAAAATATATTTAGCAGGGAGCGATGAGTCACAGCAGCAACAGAGCTCTAGGAAGGGATTATGTTACTCCGCTGCTCATCATCAGACCTCTTGCTGCGGCCACGCGCGTGTGTGGTCTTCTTATTCGAACATTATTTTATACTGCTTCTGCCTCTTTAGACACATGACTAGAAAATACACAGATTGATGAGAAAGGATGAAGCGCAGAGAGACGGCAGTGCGACAGCAGTGCGACCGCACTCTTATAAGCCCACACCCTCCAGCTACAGAAGGAGGAACAGGTCAGAGGTTAAATGAACAGTTGGGATGTGACTCGTGGGTCAGCTTACTTGAAGAACAGGTGATTCATCGAGAAGTGTGCTTTTCAATTCTATTTATTGATTCCTGAAAGAGGAGTTTGAACCTGCCATGCCTCTATCCACTCTTCCAGTCGTGAATGCATCAGCTCAGCTGTATAGCGCTCACAATATGGAGGACTGGACCAAGTGTGGCTCAGTATGGCAAAGCGGCAACTTGTGCATTGCAAATGGAATAAATATTTATATTTTTTCTTTTTTCTGTGAACCTTTTGAGATACCACTGATACAATGTTATGCTGTGCATCCAAATATTGTTTAATTTTATGTACAGTTTTTATCCCAAAGTTTCCAAAGATACCAAATGTCCCTGTCTTTATTCCAGACCTGTAAATAGTTGGCCAGATCTGATTTTTTTTTCTCTGGACTTATAGTAGGTCTGGGACTGTGCTCTCTGACATCCATGAAAAATGGTGACAAAAAAAAATCTTATAAAATCCTACAGAGACAAGCATGGATGAGAACCGATGCAGCTGTACAGTCAGCTCTCCAGAAATGGTTGTGTTTTGCGTGGTTCTTCAGCTGTAAAAATCATGTTTTTATACGTTTTCAGTCTGAATATTTCTCTCAGTGTAAACATCATATAGCTTTAACGATAGACTGACACAGGCTGATAGAGAATATTATTTTATAAAGTCAGGCAGGGTGGCATGAGATGGTTTTTCCAATCTTAAAATGACTAACTTGCACTAACTTATCTTTTGGATGTACTTGTGTGTTTTATAGGTTGAAAATTGTGAAAATCTCCTTCAAGTGCAAACAGTTCTTTGTCCAGCTAAGAAGAGAGCCGGTATGTGTATATGTACACACAAACACACACACACCCACATGCACTTCTTAACTACCACCTCCTTCCCACAATTGTGTCTAGTTTGTTAACAGATGAGGGGGTTTTATCCCTTGTGTGTGTGTGTGTGTGTGTGTGTGTGTGTGTGTGTGTGTGTGTGTGTGTGTGTGTGTGTGTGTGTGTGTGTTTTTCCTGTACATACTGCCTTCATAAATGTGTGCGTGGATGTGTGCACTGTAGATGAACCATGTCTGCATATGTGTGTAATCAGTGTTAGATTAACCCCCCGTTGTTTGTGTCCTGGTTGACTTTGCTATAATCCCTCACTCTGTCCTGCAACCCTTGTTTGACATAGATCTCAATATAATAAACACTTCTACAGACAGTTTATCCTCCACTGTCTCAGTCAGCTTCATGTTTATTTCCACCACAGATACTGACATAGTCGTCTCATACCCTTTTTACAATACTGTTAAATTAGTTTTTACTTTTTATTTTTTCTAAAAATCTGTCACTGAGAACAGTTAAATTATACCATTCCTTTGTTTTCATTTTTTGACATGGCAAATATTTGATTTAGCTGATGATAAATAGATTGCATTTATTAATTTGATGCTGGATTTTCTTGGTTATTCACCTCTTATTCACCTGCTACAGTTTTCTTCTTATGCAGTCTTTTTTCTTGTGTTTCTGTGAATGAAATGAAAATAAATAGGCTTGGTGAAATAGTGAGGCCTAACTGATTTCCAGTTATATTTGTCAGAAAAACACTTACAGTTAAGTGGTAAGAATGCACTGAATGTGTAGTAATAAAATGTTGGAAGTGCTTTTATGTGTTGTAAAAGGAAAAACAAATCGAGTTCACGTTATGGTTTGATTCAAAACTGTGTTCAGATACTGGGTTTTAGTTCAAAAGTAATGGATGAATCTGACAAAGTTATCTTACTTTGATGTGGACTAATCTACACACTGCTTGTCTTTACCCCCTGCTCACAGACTGAGACCCGGGAAACGCTGCTGGGTTTCAACATGGTGAACTACCGGGCCTGTAAAAACCTTTGGAAGGCCTGCGTGGAGCACCACACCTTCTTCAGGTTGGAGCGGCCCATCCCGCCGCAGAAGAACTTCTTCGCTCACTACTTCACCCTCGGCTCAAAGTTCAGATACTGGTAAGCTCAAGAGGACGCAACGTGCACGCTCCCAAACATGGACGGGGGATCAGCAGAGCTCGCAGAGAACCTCTTAAAAGTCAGCCAGACTTCAACGGATTGACATGTACACACACTCCTTCTGACACACACAAACACACACATACCAGACTTGTGGATGCTTTGTCTGTGTTTCCGTCTGTCTGACACTCAGCAGTAGTCCCACTACAGGGAAATGGCAGCAGTCTGTTTGGAAGTTGATGCAGTTGTTTCAGGCTTTACGGGCGCCTATCGCGATGCTTTCCTCCAGAAAACCACAACTCAATTATTTCACAGTTGACCTCCAAAAAAAGGGGAAAAAATCTTCCTTGTTTGTGTTTGGCCTTGCAACCATTTCTTAAAATTATTGCAGGAATCATTGGCGTGTTATGTGCCCTCATCATTTGCCAGTTACTCCACACTGCTGCTGCCACTCCCTCCTCACATGAAACGCTCCTTTTCGCTGGCGGAATACTGAGCATATTTCTCACTTTAAAGTTAGAAAGGGTTCTGAGAAATTGAAATACAATCAAACAACAAGAAACATTTTACCCAACACTATATTATATCACTGCCTTGTGGCAACTCAAGTTTCATTTCACTGGTAGCTGCTCCCTCTTGCTACTATGAAATACGAGTGAGAGATGAAGTGAGAGTTGGAGGTCTTGTGTTGCATTATTGAGCAGCAGTGATTCAACACGAGGGGGCTCTGATGTTTGGCTTGAGGTGTGTGTTTGTGTGTGTGTGTGTGTATGTATGTGTTTGCCTCAAAGATATTCACTGACTTTCCAATGCTGTTGAATTGTGAAATTGTGATATTGACATGTTACAAACAGGGTCACATGAGAAAACATCTCTTTTGAATATGTTGTTTTGAACTTGTCACTTGGCTGGCAGACTGCACTCAAGTCTTAATGCTGGTTATTTTGACTGATCGGTTCATTTAAGGGAGTATCTGTTATTATTGACGAACAAAACCTGGTATTGTAAAAATACATCATTGCATGCTTTATTTTCAGGAAATACATCAAGTAAAATTTAACTCGGTTTTACAAATCAGTTTCCAAAACTTGTTTAACCCAAGAGTTAAAGATTTTCTGCTTGTTTCACCTCAGTTAAAGTTTTATTTTCCAAGAATGTCCACTGACAGTTGTGTTTTTCTTGTTTCTGTCTCCAGCGGGCGGACCGAGGTGCAGTCAGTGCAGTACGGAAAGGAGAAAGGCATCAAGGACAGAGTGTTTGCAAGGTAACAGACATGTCTCAGTCACTTAGTGTACTTGGGCACTGACGTGGGCATAAACACTTCAACAGAACGCAAACTTGAATGTATTATTAGGAATATTTTTATTCTGGCCACAACTGAATTAATGCCCCTGTCTGTGCAGATCACCCAGCAAGCCACTGGCCAGGAAGTTGCTGGGTGGGACTGATTGGGAGTCTGTCAGCAGGAACAGCCTATCAGATGAGAGACTGGAGACACAGAGCCTGCCTACTCGATCACCGCCTGGGACGCCCAATCAGTGAGTCCAAGTTTCATGCAAGGTTGAGCTTCAGTTTTAGACAATTATGGCCGTGGAAGTTTAAATGAATTACACTAATCAAGTGTGTAATTGATTCAGTCAAAGGGGTCAGATAGAGTTCAAAGCAAGTGCAGTTCAAGATCTTATGGGTAAGTCGCTGTGTCTGCTCTCTGTTATTAGGAAACCTGCTCTGAAAAGGGTGCCTCTCTTTGTTTAGGGCTGCTAAGAAGACCAAAGAATCTTATGCCTGTATTTACAAAATATTTATGCTGCAGAAATGTCCTGAAGCACGTCTCTGAAGCCCATCCATGACCTCTGACCTTTGACTTCATTGTATCTATGTTCAAAAATGATGAAAACATTGCAAAATATCATGTCCTTTACTGCAGTTTACAGTACTTGGGTATTATTTGATATTTTTCTAAACAATTGCCAAGATGTTATGCCAGTTTCGGTATCAGTACTAAGTCAGTATTTAAGTGTGGGGTTCTGATGTCAGTGCTGGTGTCAATGTACCCGAAGCCAAGGACACATTTCAGTCAATACAGAAAACATAGTGAGCTTGTGTCGGCAGCCCATTAAGATTATGTGTCGTTCTGTTCGTCAGGAACTCGCTGTTCGTACAAGAGGGAACGCGGTTACGTCCATCGTCCGTCGGCCACCTGGTCGATCACGTGATCCACGCCTCACCCAGCCTGCCCGTCTTTTCCTCCAATCACAAGTCGGCATCGTCCACGCAGGCCAACAGCATCAGCTTGGACTCCACGCCGTAAGTCTCACTGCCGCTGAGCGCTCAGTGACATCGCGCTTCTCATCTCACCACGTGTTTCCAGTTCTTTCCTTTCTTCCTCTGTATTCTAGCTTTTCATCTCTGCCACGTTTTTGTAAAGTTGTTTCTCTTCCAAAAAAAAAAAAAAGACATGAAGATAGATTTCACTGTAAATTAATTGCCTCATAAATAGAGCACGTCCCCACCTCCCCTCTCTAAAACAGCCACCCTTTAATTTTGAAGTTTAATTTTACTCATCAGTGTTAGTGCCACTCTGTCTGACTGTGCTGCTGAGTTGACTGTTTTTTTAAATGTCTGTCTGCGTCTGTGGCTTCTCCCAACAGTTCACACCCTCTCCCACTGTCACTTAGCCGGCCTCACTGAAAAAAACGCTTTGAAACACAGCCTGTAAAATGTGTTTATAGCGGGTAGCAGGGCGGAGAGGTTGTACAACTGGGCTGAACTAGGAATTAGTTTGTGTCTGTGTCTGTGTGTGTGTATTTGTGTGTATTCTGCATGTCCTCATTGTGCTCACACACTATAAAATATCTGAATTCCTTCAGCTAATAAAGTTCCACATGTCTGTCTTTAAAGCCTGAAAGGCTGCTAGTAAAAGTAGGGAGTTGTGAGTGAGTTTGAAAACTCTTCTTAACAACTGTGGGATATTATCTAGGGCTTAGAAAAAAATATTAATGACATGTTCCTGCTTAAAATCTCATTTTATTATGTTTCATCGTCCAGCTGGATCGTTTTAACATATTGAGCTGGAAATGAGCAGCACACGTAAGATGCACACATGTGCTGCTGGCCTGGAATAGTTTGTGTTCAAGTGTGATGTGAAAAGCTGCATTGTAGATACAGCATGGAGTGTGTGTTTGTGTGTGTGTGTATGTGTATGTGTGTGTGTGAGAGAGAGAGAGAATAGATATAGAAGGATGGAACATTTCTCAGTTGGAAATCAGAGTGGTTAAGTAACATTACAGTGGTAGTTCCGCTGCCTACAAAGCTAAACACACACACACTCTCTCACACACAGGCACACACACACACACACACACACACACACACACACGCCAAGTTGTTGGCTCATCACTCCCTTACAGAGCCAAGAGATGACATAATCACCTGCTCTCTCTCTTACTCAGACAACACACACACCATCCATAAATATCATTTTATGTTAGCTTCATGTTTGTCCATCCTGGTAGTCATCAACATGCTGTTGATCTCAGAACTACTAAGAACAATTTGCCATATTGTTAGGATGAGTAAGATTACACCAAGCAGTTTGTGTATTGGCTTGATAACTCGGTAAGTAAGAGTTCATTTGGATAAGCCCTCTGTGGCAGGTGCAGGGAAACCGGTGAAAACAAATTTGTCAATTTGTCTTATCAGCTTAAGCATCCCCATTATTTTTCTTGCCTAAATCATTTTTTCCACTCTATTGAGATTACTTCATCCTTCATTTGAGCCATAAAAAGCCTCCCCAAAAAAGCTCCCCATAGGAGAAAGGAAATCATTTAGAGACTCTGATCCAATGTTGGCTGGACCTTCCTAATCTCATATTACTCTTACTGCAGATATTCAGAAAAAAGTTTACTGGCATGATTTCCAAAAATATTTATTGTCAAAAGAAATAAGTTTATGTTTGTTTATCATCTCTTTTAGCTTAGGTGGCTTAGAATAACCTCCTCGGCCAACCCCATGTGATGCCTTATTTAAAGATTTGGTTCCAGTCCAGATTACATTTTGATTTTGAGGGAGCTATCAATACTAAGTCTGTCTCTGCAGAGAATCAGGCATCCATAGCCTTAAAGATTTACATACAGTAAAACATATTTTTGCAAACTTAAGTGATGTGATTCAAACCTATTGCAATATTTTGAGGTCCATCACTTTGCTCAGGCCCATAATCCAAATTTTCCCAGTGTTCCTCCAAGTTTTCCTCCAATAAAAACTAAATTAGAATCTACTTTCTAACCCCACAGGCCACAGTTATACACAGTGTCAGCTCCACACAGAGGCAATACAACAAAGCCATCGCCCTTGGACACTCTCTCTATAATATTCTGTTTTTAGTTGTGTAGAGTGAAAATTATCCGTTAAGCTAACCACTGTGATGACTTTTAAAGTGCAGTGTCTTTATTTCCTTGACAGCGTCGGCGAACAATTATACAAAATACTGTAACACAATATTGCACGCAGCCGTACGGCATGTCATGATAAATGACTTTGTACGCTATAATCAGACGTGTTTCTTCACAGATGCAAAGCAAAAGCTGGCTTTGGGAAATCTTTTTTGTTTGAAAAAATGCTTGGGTGTGCACTGAGAGCGTTTTTAAATGTATCTATTTGTGGTTTTGAATCAAACATGGTGCTTTGTTGCAGCTTCTTTTAGACTTTAGGTCTGCTTTTGTACCCGCATGTGATTCAGATGTCAGGCATTTAAATTTCTGTAGATGTAGATTTTGTTTACTATCTGAACACTTGAAAGACTAAAAATCAAAGCTTAGTCATGCCCCGCTCAGACGAGGTTTAAATCTTCGTCCAGGCCCTTGGCTAGGTTGCGGTAAGGCATGAGGATACTTGCATATCCATTTCACTCGTCTGTGTCGTGTTGAGGAAACGCGGTAATGTGGGAGGATGTGCCGTCTTGGCTCAGGCCTGCTGTGCGCTGTCCTCCTTCTGAAAGCCTGACCTGGTTTTGACCCATAATAAATGTTAGTTTCTGTATGTCTGTTTAAGACACAAAGTGGCACCAGTAGCAGCAGCCAAAACAAAGGCAATGCTCTTTGACTGCTGCTCTCGCCCCTAAGGAGTGCCGGCACGCACACACACACACACACACACACACACACACACACACACACACACACACACACTTACAGATACACAGAGTGGAATGAGGGGCTCTTACCCCCCAGAGAGTGAGCGATGATGCTGCTGAAAGCCTTACCTGACTGACTGCGTTGTTTCATCATACACACTAACTGCCTTTTATTGTCTGGATGATGGAGGGGGGGGGGTGTTTTCCTTCCTCTTGCAGCCCTTTTATTGAGGTTAATGCATTGTGACTAACACAGTACTATTAAGCCTCTCTGCCTCTTGCAATCTCTTTCTCTCTCGCTCCCCTTTATCTGTTTTTCTCCATTAGTCTCTTTTTCGACCAAAGCCCACCTCTTTAACAAACAGAACCATCTTCAGTCTTTGCCATCACTTGTGTCTTTTGATGTACCTTTATGTTTGTGCCTTTGGTGTCAGCTGTTCTGCTGAAAAGGCCGTTACGAGACTTATTTTGGAATTATTTACAACTGTTATGAAGTGAGTGAAGTTTTTTGTAATCATGTGACTGGGATGAATGGATCAAAAACAGTTCCATATCCCTCCTTTTTCATTATTTCTGCATTCTTGTCTCTGTCCTTGACTTTCTCCCCCACCTCCCCTCTCTCTCTCTTTGCCTTCCTCAGGTCTCCAGAGGGACTAGACGGCCAGCCTCCGGCTCTGCCACCCAAGCAGCTGAGCAGGAAGACTTTGAGCCAGATCATCCAGGCCCACTCGCAGCAGAGCCTCCTGGACAACCACCTCAACGAGATGTACGATGTTCCTGTCAACGCTGATAAAACCACGGTCAGTACGGCAACACGACACACTAAAGGCTAAAAGGTCTATGTAAAGTGTACAGTGCTCATAAACAAAAAGCATTTTAATAAAAAATTCATGGTTATAGTTCTATGTTGGTAAGAATATGTTGCACATGTGTTCCAATTGCATGTCGTCAGGACATAAGTAGATTCATGCATAATGTGTACGTTTTTGAGGTTTTCTCAAAGGATTTGTTTCATTTGCAAATATCTTGAGCAATAAAAACAATATGAACCTCGCCATGCCTTCAGTCACCACCTCTCACAATACAAAGAAGTCTTTTAGGCTTTACTGTTCTCGCAGTGCAGGAAAGAGTTGTTTAAGCTGAACAGTGTTACCATGGCAACTATACTGTATTCCTGTTGGAAATGCTAGAAAGAGTTTTACCTTGGCAACCTTCAAGATGTGTGGTGCAGATCGCTGAAGTACAATAATGAAATGAAGAAATGATGACATAAATAGGAACCACTTTATGTTCAGCAGCCATCATCAATCCCCCACAGACAGCAAACAAACCGACTCCCTCTAATCTTTACAGGTTACAAATGAATTCTTGCGTTGCTCTGTCTTCTGATTTCAAAGCAGGCAGTGGTTTTACTACTTTTTTCTTTGTCAGTCTGTTTTGATGTTTCTTTCTGCCCCCTCATGGCCAAAACTCCATCTCTGACACTTTAAATCTTGACCTCACATTTAAGACGTGAATTTGATGTCTCTGTCTTTTGCAGCTAAATGGAGTTGTCCCACACGATAATCTGGTCCTGATCAAGATGAGACCGGACGAACATGGACGTTTTGGCTTCAATGTCAAGGTGGGAGTAAGAAAAAGTCTGTTCATGGTCCTTGGCTCAACTCTTTCTCCATCTTTGTTATTTCACTTTCTTGGTGTCACTTACTCAATGTAAAAGTAGCCTTGGAAAAAATTGTCCTCATGCATCGTAACCAGTTCTAAAATGATGACTATTTCCTAGAAAAACAGCAAATGTATGCAAAGCTTTGTGCTATTAGCTGATCTTTGCTCTGTTGATCTGCAGGGTGGAGCTGACCAGAAGATGCCCATCATCGTGTCTCGAGTGGCTCCGGGAACATCAGTAAGTCGACATCCACATCATGTAGTCGGCTGCAGCTGTTTTTCACCTGCGCTCAATTTCAGTGTACAAGAAAACAAATGCATTTTGTTTCCTGTTAGTGTATGAAACCAAACGGATGCTGCTAACATCCTAAAGCTCGAGAACTTACAGTCCTTGACCTTGCCCTGTTTGCCATCAGGCCGACCTGTGCGTGCCACGCCTTAACGAGGGTGACCAGGTGGTCTTGATTAATGGACGGGACATCTCTGACCACACCCACGACCAGGTGGTCATGTTCATCAAAGCCAGCTGTGAGAGCCACTCTGGGGAGCTCATCCTACTGGTCAGGCCAAATGGTGAGTGTTCCCATTGGTTGAAGCATCAAAGTTAGTAAAATTTATCGTTGACAAATCTGACGTACACTACAGAGCTGAATCACAGGTGGATATATTATCTGCTTTTTGTTTTTGGACTGGTAGGATATGTCCACTACTTATACATTAGTGATGGACTAACTTTGTTACAATCTTTAAAATGCACGACTACATAGTCATATTTTGAGGTCATTGTTGCTGCTTGTAAGAGTTTGAAAGTTGAGACTGCACACTATAAATACTTATAGTCTACAAGGTACTGGAGGTAAATATCTAGTAACTCTGTGTGAGAACATCCTCTACACATGTAATTTTAGAGGAGATCTACATTTTTCTCTCTGTACATGTCAGCTGTATTCACTGCCTGGAAAGATGGTGAAGCATTTCCTTTAATCAGCATGAGGGAGGTGGGAGGGGAGCTTTTAAAGATGATGAAACAGAAATTCTTGGTATTTTTAACCGGGTCAAAAAGGGATTTATGCTTTCTATCCTCTCTTACATCAGAGCATATATAAGATTGCATCAATGTATTGAACGCCTGTCAATTCACATGATTCGATGTCAGTAGTTTTAGGAGATTCACGCATATGAAAATGTGCAGAAAAATGATTGTGATTTTTAGCTTTTCTTGATGTTTCATTTCTTCATTATAAACTTTAAGATAACCGAGTTCCCCCGGATTTCAGCCTACATAAACAGCTGTGTGTATATAAACTCTGACATATTTCTCCTCTGTCCCATTTAGCCATCTACGACGTGGTGGAGGAGAAGGTGGACTCTGAGCCAGATTTCCAGTACATCCCTGAGAAGTCCCCTCAGGACCCCGGCCAGCTAGACCAGCATGCTTTGAGGGACTCCATGGTCGCACTGAAGGAAGGACTGAGCAGTGGAGCCATACTGGCGCAGTTCGATGTATGAAGAAAGAGACAGAAATAAGCGTACACATACAACAGACACTGTGCTTACATGTTCACTCAGCAATGCAGACGTAGAAACGGAAACGTTTTTGATGGATTTCCTTCTTCCCATTCTTACGACTTCCTGTCCTTTGTCGTAATCACTTGACACTTTCCTGTTTAAACTCAATGAGGTGCTTTTAGTGAAGAGGAATGTTAGATACGCGCACACACACACACACACACACACACACACACACACACAAAACCATTACATGAAAGCATTTATGCAGATAAAATACCTTGGTGGTCTTGACTGTTTATAAATTTTTTTCATACAATTGAACCCTCATAGAATTTATTGCATATTCACATGGCCAAAGAAGGCGATAAATCTTTAACTTTTAGTGATCACGCAGCTTTAACGTAAATATGTGCTCCTTTTTCTTGCAGCAACTGTACAGGAAGAGGCCGGGGATGACCATGCTGTGTGCCAAATTACCTCAGAACGTTTCCAAAAATCGCTACAGAGACATCTCTCCTTGTACGTGACTCTACACGTTTATTTCTGTTGACTCGCCCGTTAAAATATGTACCGACATTAACCTGCCGTTCCTTCAATCACACTCTCTCTCTTTTCCACCTGTTATTTCTCCCTTTTTTCTCTGCCTTTTGTCAATGATTCTGTCTCTCCTTTTCTACTTTGTCTTTCTTTATGTGTAATCTCACCCCTCCCTCCCCTTTTCTTCTCTTTCTCTCTCCCTCTGCAGATGATGCCACGCGGGTCATTCTGAAAAGCACAGATGACTACATCAATGCAAATTACATCAATGTGAGTTTGTCCCTCCTCGTTTTTCTCGCTCAGCTTTCTGTCAGTGTCTCTGTGTTTTGCTCATCTGAGGCGTGGTGGGTGGTCTGTTTAGTTAACCATCAAAACACATGTTAAAACACTATGGTGGCCATACTGCTAAATGAATGAGCCACATCAGCTCCACCAGAGAAAAACACTCTGTCTTAATGTTCTGCATGTTTTTGAGTCAGCCAGTTAAGCTGTCAGCTAACAGCAGACATCTTCCTCTTTAGAAGTTGCCTTTTTAGAAGTCAAACTTAGGTCTGTGATACATAAATGCCCGGCAACAGCTGAATTTGAACGTGGTAGGACGACAGCAGTGATTTTTGAAAATAACAATATGATGGACCGAAGTGTTTTGTACTGAACAACTGTTTATGTATGTGTCTTAATTAATGCTCATTATGAGCGTGAAGGACACTCGCCCCCGCTTCTCGCTCGTCTAAACAGCCCTTTACATCCACTAATCCAATTTCCCGTCAATTAGATAGAATACATCGCTTATTGTCAATCTGACAGTGCCCAGACGGAGTTACAAATGACAAGACATTCAGTTGTTGCTCTCATTTAATATCTATTTGCGCTGTATTTGAGGTGTTTGGATATTGAAGCAGTTTGCATTAATAAAAGAGAGACTGCTGGTCTGATGGTTGCAGGAGTTGTCTGTGTCTTTTCCCTTTTGTTACCCTGATGAGAGACAGAAAGTATCCATGAAAGCACCTTTACCAGACCAGTCTTACATGAGAGGAATCTCCTCAATAACCTAAAGGTAGCTGACTTTAATTTTAAGTAAAAAAGGAATTTGAATCATTGAATGGGATTGTTACAGCAGTGCTCTTAAGAACATGGAACAAGATGCTCAATTATTATATCTCTGTTTATCGTCAGTTCAGATTCATTTAATGTTACTACATCTAACCTTGTAGGTGACTCAGAGGTTCAGGAAGCCAACCACTGTTAATTCACCAGCAGTTGAAGTGTTTGTGTCTTTTAGAGTAACCTGAGAACATCTGGACGCACTGACTGGATGCACACAAGGCACTTCAGTTGAAAATAATAAGAAACAGAAGCTGCAAAGTAGGATCCTTGCAACTTAATATCTCTTTATCTCCCTTTCTGTGTCTCTCTCACTGTAGATGGAGATTCCAGCCTCCAGTCTGATAAACCGCTACATAGCGTGCCAGGGCCCCTTGCCCAACACCTGCCCTGACTTCTGGCAAATGACATGGGAGCAGGGCTCGTCTATGGTGGTCATGCTGACTACGCAGGTCGAGAGGGGGCGGGTATGTAGACAGACTCTTCAGAGATGAGCACTGGAAACACATATGGACTGCAGCATGTTTACATTATTGGTTTTCACTGTGAATGAATCCATTGAAAATGGAGTAAAAAAGTCGTATGCGTAAACATAAAATAGTGCTTGACTGATAAAATCCAGATTTGCCATTTGTAGAAACCTCAAGATCTGACAGAGAAAATCTGTTTACTGTCAAATGATGGCTAGTTTGAGTGTTATTTTTTAAGTGAGTAAAAGTTGTGTTACTGTGAAAACAATATTGCTAAGGTCACTTAATCATCAGATAGGGTGTGAATTTTTCAAAATATGCATAGTTTGCTCATTTCTCTTGAATTTAGAAAGACTTGTTTATTTGCTAGCTGAGTTAACTTAAGAGGAAAGAGATGCTCTTCTGTAGTGAAGCCTGAACTCTGACCCCTGAGCTGAGACCAGAAGAGAGAAAAACAATCTTTTTTTTTTGTTGTTGTTTAAAGGTGAAGTGTCACCAGTACTGGCCCAATCCAGACAGCAGCGCCACCTATGGAGACTTTACAGTAACGTGCCACAACGAAGAGGGCAACTCGGCCTTCCTGGTCCGGGAGATGACTCTCGTGCACACACAGGTAACTGCACGCACGCACTCAGAAGAGGGAGAAAAAAAGGACAAACAGGATAGGAAGATTAGGAGTGAGTGAGGGAAACAAGGGAGTGAAGGTGAAGCCAATAAGGAGGAGAAAGTGAGAGGGTGTACGGAGATAACCGGGGCAGGTTAGAGAGGAGGGCGAAGGCAGCGCAGAGGAAGACGCTGGGTCCAATCAAAGAGAGGGACCAGTGTCTCCGGAAGGATGAGCCGCCGAGGACCCTGAGGAGGTGTGTTGCCATAGTGACCAGTGTGGGCTGTTCTTTTTCTGGCTCCCGCTGCTGCATGCGGGCCACGTATCGGGATCCGGTTTCCATGACAACCCAACCACCCGAGTCAGTCACATTGCTGAAATAGAGAGCGAGGGGGAGAAACCAAACAGAGGAAGAGAGGAGCGGAGAGTGGGACGATGAGAGTGGCAAAAAAACCCAAAAAACAGAAATGGGGAATGAAAGTTTTTCTTATTTTGATGTCGACGCCTTTTGATCCTCACAGCACTTCGACCGGTTATGGGGAACTTTTATTTTGCTTCCCTCAAAATTGAAGGCTCTTACTTGTTTTTGGATGGAACATGGTGTAACACTGTTTGTCGTAGTAAAAAGCGTCATCTGCTCAGTGCTGAGGACGAGATCGAAGTGAACTTTTAATGAAGGAGCAAATGTTCCCGCTGCTTCCTGTTTGTTTTTTCCTGAATGCTTCCCTGTGTGTTGCCCGCGTGTCGTGGCCTTTAAAATGTATGGCTGTAGGAGGAGGCAATTAGCATTCTCCTCTGCCTGTGATTGTTGCCATGGAGATAGATGTGTTACCATGGCGATGCAGCAAGGCAATATTAAAGAGGAACATGAGGGCTCTGAGTCGCACATGAGACAGTGGTCAGTAGTCATCTGCAGTAGTGTGTGTGTGTTTTCTTATCTCTGAATGTATATACCTTTGCTACGATATTTTGAATGAGCAGAAGAGAGAGCAGGTTATACTGATATAGTTTCAGCAGCAACATAACATGTATATTCTGTGTAGAGAGCCACAGACAGTATTGCCATCAGTATCTGGCATTTCATAAAATGGGAAAGAGCAACGTGAATCACCAAGTGGTCCAGCGGAGTGGAAAATAGAAAACTACTGTTTGTTATTCACGCCGCCTGTTTCATAACATGTTTAAAGGCCATCATTACACAAACAGGGCACCATGCAGGACACAGAGCTCAATGAAACATGCTCGGAGGTCGCCCACATGAAATACAATAACCTGCTGTGGGTTCAGAGTGATATCTGATAATAACTCATTACTTGGTAAGCGTGAGTCTTGAATGAGGTGACAGCCAATCCCCTCAGTTTGTCTCCAAGGCCACAAATGATGAAGGCGCCTTTCTCAAAGGCCGTACATGAAAATGTAGTATGATGTCATTTCTCCTCCTCTCTCCCCTTTCTGTGTGTGTTCAGAGCGAGCAGCAGAGAGAGCTTACCCAGATTCAGTACCTGGCTTGGCCCGACCACGGCGTTCCTGACGACTCCACTGACTTCCTGGACTTTGTGGCTCTGGTGCGGACCAAACGGGCTGGACAGGATCAGCCAATGGTGGTGCACTGCAGGTACAGTCATTCCTCCCGTTAATTATTTGAAGCAATGCTTGACTGACATCGTCGATTCAACTCTAATTCTCCACCGTCCGTCTTGTTGTCTTCCAGTGCGGGGATTGGTCGGACCGGGGTTCTCATCACCATGGAGACGGCGTTGTGTCTGATGGAGTGCGGTCAGCCAGTGTATCCTCTAGATATCGTCAGGACCATGAGAGACCAGAGGGCCATGATGATCCAAACACCTGTACGTCGGCTGTGGTTCTGTCTGTCGAGCTGCTCTCAGCAGCTTTAAACAATCAGCTGAAATGTCTCTTCTGTCTCTCCACCAGAGCCAGTACCGCTTTGTATGTGAGGCCATCCTGAAGGTCTACGAGGAGGGCCTGGTCAAACCACTCAAGACCGCCATCTACCAGCAGAGAGAAAAGGTGGACGAGGAGAAGGAGGAGGAGAAGAAAGAGCACCAGAAAGCAGGGGAAGGCGAGGAGACGGCGGCGACAGACGAAGGGGAGGCGTCTGTGGCGGAGCTGCTGGAGGGAGGTCTGGACGAAGATGACGATGATGACGACGAAGAGGTGGAAGTGCTGGATGTGGGGGAAGTGACAGAGGAAGGGGAGGAGGAGGACGACGAAGAGGAGGAGGAAGTGGAGGAGCCCAGCGTGGCGAGCGCCGCAAGCGCTGCGAGCGCCACCAGTGTGACCAGCGAGACCAGCGTGAACCCTGACTCTGACACCGCTAACCCGTGACCTTTGACCTACGGGGTGGTGGGGTCACCAGGAGGAGGCCAGGTGGTCAGAGGAGAGAACAAAAGCACTGTTGCACTTTATGCTGACAAAAATGGAAAAAAAGACACACAAATGAACAAACGTGAAAATTATGGACAAGCTAGAATTTTAAAAAAAGAATCCAGCTGTGTTGAATAGGTACCATTAGGGGATATTGTATGTTCAGGGTACGGAAAAAAGTATTCAAAGAACGAAAAGATAAAAGTATGAGAGAATAAAATGTGGATGGGGAATTGCTGTAGTGCCATAAGTACGAAGGAGAAGGGCTGCCCCCGTGGATGGAAAGTTGTTTTTTTTTTTGTTTGTTTTTTTGTTTTTTTTTCCCTAAAGGGCGGCCCTGTCCCCTTCTGAGCGAGTCTGCCAGACGGACCTGCCTTTTTTTTTTTTTTTTTTTAGTGTCCTTTTAGCTGATAAAGAGATATACCTTATCTTTTGTTCCTCAGAAAGAGTATTTATTGTGTTTTAGTTTGTGTCAAACCCTGTCCACTGAACAAAAAAAAAACTTGTATGTTTGTTTGTACGAATCTAGAGCTTCATGCTTTCCTGATTAAATCTTAGGTAGTAAAGTAGTGCGATTCCTCTTCTTCTAACTACTTCTTTATTTCTTTTGCTTTTTGTGGATAAAAAAAACAGTGATTTAATTTATTGTACTTGGTTTGATCTTTCTCCGCTTTCTCGTCTTTCTGTTTCTGACAGCACAGACTGACAGATGGACAGCTGAAAGCACTTTGTGTCTCACCTCTTGTTCAATGCTGTGGCGAGTTGGATTCGTTGTCCTGCTTTGTGGTGTGTTTTTTGAGCTCGCAGACGCGCACTCTGAAGCGGCCAATCGTTTGGCGTGGTGAAGAACATAACTGGTTTACAATCCTCAGGGCCTGCGTTTCCTGGGCACGTCTCTCTTCCACTTCTGTGCTAGTAACAGCTGTTGCTCCGCGGCCACAGAAAGGCAGTGTCTTTCAGATCAGAATGAATTTCTCCTCGCATTGCGTAAAAATCTAACACAAGAAAAGGAAGAGAGGCCCCAGCAGACGCAATGCCTCACTGAGTTACAATCTAAGCTATTTCCTGGCCGTCGTGGCTGTTAAAGCTAAGAAACAGGGCTGAGGTCGGTTCATTTCTGTCCTCAGATTCATGTGCAGTCGAGTTAACATTTCAATCAAACCTTCAGCTCACATTCAACTGACAAAGCGGGCAGCAGGT
Source organism: Amniataba percoides (assembly GCA_037176925.1). Classification (NCBI taxonomy): domain Eukaryota; kingdom Metazoa; phylum Chordata; class Actinopteri; order Centrarchiformes; family Terapontidae; genus Amniataba; species Amniataba percoides. Next base: position 18,624,926 of record JBAJHX010000043.1, on the reverse strand, counting down.
TCCCGGGTGAAGTGTCCTTGAGCCAGACACTGACTGTATGTGAAGCTCCGTGGCTTACCTCTGATTGGTTATCCCCCTCAGCAAATGCCCATCAGCTTTGTGCAACCCAAATGTGTCTCGCTTGCTTTGCACAGGTCGTTGTGTCAGAACATGAGAAACAAATATCAAGTAGAAACCAGCGTCACAAGTTAGTTCTCAAGTGGTCGAAAGCTGCTGGACTGTTTTATGCAATCAGTAAGTGTTGTTAAACCTCCCCCCACACACAAAGTTTCACCAAAAAAAGGCATGCTGAGCTGACAGTGAACTGATCTCAGCCTTGGTGTGAGTGGATAAAAATGCGACTTTAATGGCTCCCTCCACTGACCTCCCACAGTTTTTCCATCCACAGCTTTGACACGCTTGTGGCCCGCAAACCCAGATCTCTGCTCGCGCGTGTGCAACACAGGCGGATCATCGCTTTTTGTGAGCAACCGTATGAGCCTGCAGTACATCTCAGCAGAGGTTCAGAGGTCACTGGAGCTGGGCTTTAAACCAACCTTTGCTGTTTGATTTTTTTTTTCTTTAATCTGGTCTGATTGTCTGCCAGAGAACAGGTGACCGTTCAAAGAAGCAGAACAAACAGAACATTCAACCAATACTTTTCCTTTTTTTAAATATTGACCTTTCCAAATGGGAAAAAGGCACATGCTGTTTTTTAAGCCAAGATGATGTGTTAATGAGCGAGACTAAGTGATGACTTGTACTTTTAATTCATGAAATCCAGCATCGAGTTGCTTGTTGAGTCTTTTTTTTTTCTGTCTAAGTACAAAGTTAGGTTTGTATGTTACGCAGTGGCATGGAGCGATGTGAAGCCTCCTCATAATTTGAGATGTTTTTTCTTATCGGCTGCTTCAAGCACCTGCTGTCATTGGCCCCTTCCATGGATTCTGCTGGAAAAAAGAAAACCCTACTGCTGAGTGTGTGTGTATGTGTGGATGTGCTCAGATTTTTGTCTTTATCTCTTTTTCTCCCTCCCTCCATTTCTAACGTGTAGTTTGTTAGCTGTCTGGTCTAAGCCTGCTTGTCCGTAAACTGGAATGAAAGGTTGTGCCATAAAGCCACAAACCTAATCTGACCTGATCTCAGACCCAGATAGGAGAGCCTTCTCGGAGAGCAACATTTTTATAGTCTGTCCTAAGAAGCAGGCCGAATCTTTGCCTGTGAAACATTTCAAACTGTGCTCATACCTCTGTTTCAAACCCGCTGAATCATACTTCTGCCACACGGAGAGGTGGGATCAACAAGAGCTTTTTTCTTGCTTTCTTTTTTAAATTTTTCTTTTTTTTTTTCTTTTTTTTCTTATCTCTTCTGAATTGCGGCCCTTTCCCAAAATCTGCCTAGCTCCTTCTCTCGGGCAACATCAGTGATTTCAGCAGAGCCCACGCAACATCCACAGACCATTTTTCTCATTGTTCCTCCCCAGATGCCTCTCTTTTGGATCATTATACACGGATCCCACTCTCTCTGCATGGCCTCGAGGCAAACGGCACATCAGAGCAGAACACCATGGGTACAGTAAAGCGCACAGTATCAAGCTTGTTTTCCACAAAAGGACAAACTGAGGCGAGCTTGTGAATGACCAATTGAATAGCTGGTTTAAACTTTTTTTTCTTTTTCTTTTAAGTACAAATATATCGCAGACCTTACATGCGTGAGCTTCTAATCAAAAGAACAAAAACACCCTTCAGCCCCCAGTGGCTTCCTGTCATCAGTTTTTGTGCTCACCAGCGGGGCCGTCCAAATCAAATTACCACCAAATCAAAATTAATTAACGCTGAAGGCCCCCCTGATAAAGTGGCATCAATAACTAGCTTAAAAACAACAACTACAACAAAAAAAACTTGATTTCTAACAAAAAAATCAAACATCGGCCCTGCAGTGAAAAGTTAATAATTGATAAATCAGGGCTGCCAGAGTTTCCTTCTGCACAAAATGTTCAGCAGTGAGCTGTCTGCGTTCAAAGCGTTTTGTTGTTGACACATAATTGGTACTGTCTGTGCGTTTAGGGTACTGATCAAAGGTAGTTTGGGGGGGACCAGACATGCGGAGGGCTCGGATAGCTGTATTTTTGTAAAGATAAAAACAGCTCTAGTTGGTAGAGAAAGGACAGCACTTTGTAGAAGGCTGAGTGGCAGGTAGTGCTACTGAAAAAAAGTTGGAGACAAGCATTATGTAAAATGAGTTGTTCTTTTTTTTTTTTTTTAATTTGTCATTTTTATTTTGTTTAAAATTAAGACCTGTAGGGAACAAGAAAAAAAAAGAAAAGAACTCCTAACTACACAGTGCCACTTGTTAATTTTGTGTAAATAATACTAGAACATGTAAATACAATGTTGTATATGAAAAAAAATCTTTAAAATAAAAGGGAAAATCCTTTGTGAGCAGAAAGATTTTGTTTTTATTTTATTTTTGAGGTTTTTTTTTCCCCCCTCCCTTTGGATGATTCAAATGTGACACAAATGGTGTGTATTTCAAGACTGCTATTTCAGAACTTTTGTTTTATTGGAAGCGAAATCTATAACAGCGAGTGTATATATAATGAAACACAAAATATTGAGAAATGTTTTACCGTATTATACCCTTGGTTAACTCCTACATGTGTCATAAAAACCTTTGTCCTCAGTTGCTTGTTTCTTTCTGGTATCATGGTTTTACAGCACTTTGGACATGTCCTATAAGCTTGATTGTGAACAATTAAAGCTTGTCTGTCAAAGCATGGAGACGTGGCTTCAGATCACCTTGCTTTTCCACACTGTAAAAGTGAGGTTGGGCAATGTTAGAGCAAGTGGCGAGTCAAATGGAAAAAAACAACAAAAACATGGCACTGGCACCGAAAGCCTCCACCAGTTCCCTCACTTTACATTTTCAGATTTTTGAGGTTTGAGATTCAAACTTAGTGAAGCCATCAGTCGCGTGATGAGGTAGCCAAAGTGCTAAATCTCTGTAAATCCAGGCTCCAAAAAAATGGCAAATACACGCTCTCACTCGGAGTAGAAAGTAGGAAGAAAATAGGTTTGGAATTGTGAGGGAAACGTTTCCCTTAAAAACAGTGTTTTCTCTGGAAATGAACCTCTGAACAAACGTCCTCCCCACCGTCTTTAAACAACCCGACTTTAAAGATTTATTATAATGTCAAACCTTTTGATAGAATAAGGTTCTTTATATGTAACACTCTCCTTTTTATAATGGTTCTATCGAGATAGAGGCAGCAATTGGAGCTATTACTGCGCATTAAAGCTCCAAAGTGAAAAAATTATGCATCTGCTGTTTCCATAATAAGAGCCAAACACACACACAAAGATGTACATGCAGATAGTGCAGCTAAAAGAGTCAATGTATTATCAGTCATATGTATTTTCAGGCAGTGTATGCCTTAAATGTGTGTGTGTGTGTGTACAGTGGATTAGATCCCAGTATGTGCTAACTTCACCGCATTAGGATGAAATAACTAGTATTGTGTGGCAAAGCACAGGCACAATTTTGAGGCAGTATAACTGGACAGTTGTCAGTACAAAAGGCCAAACATACTGTATCTGACACATCCACACATTTCAGTCATCATCCCTCTCTCTTGCAGTCTGTTGCTCTCGATCTATAAGCACAAAATAAAATACTGAAAAAATACAGCTCATTTATATGTACAGTAGCATTTATAAAGAGTCGTATTCAGAGATTTAGTGTTCGCAAAGCTTTGCACAGCTGGGAACAGAGATGTGCTTTATGTAAGCAGTATATATTTTATCTGTGAAATGAATAAATTGAGGGTAAACTTGAGAACGGCGACTTGAGTGTCGACACACTAAAAACATTCACACTCACAACTCTTAAAAGCTTTCACCGAACACACACACACAGGCCTGCCTCTGAAAAGTAATGACCCACAGGTCAAACAGGTCTCTGTTATTCCCAAACCTGCCAGAAGAGGGTGCTGCTGTCAAATTATGACGAACTACACTGAATGATCAAATCCAATCCTCTAACGCCATAAACTTTAAATGGCATGAGAACTTCTTTATGAATGAATGGTTATTTATATATCTAAATTGTAATATTTAGATTATGCCTGCACGTCTAACAATTTAGCAGGCTTGTTTTTTTCTATACGTGTATTAACAAATGAGAAAAATGTTCCATACAAAGTGCCGTCTATAATTAAGAGAGTAACTTTTAAATGAGAAACTTTTAAATGAAACTACACGAAGAAAACACATGACGTATTTGAGGTGTGTCCCTTTAAAAATGCTAATGGCGTTTTTGTGAGGGATTTATGGTGACGTCACATCCTGAGGAGCGCTTCGCCTCCTACTTTTTGTTGGGACCTGCGAGAGGAAACCATCCCGAGGTGGGGGGAAAAAAACACGGGAGAAAGACAGAGAAGCGAGCTGGATACGTACGAGGTCTCTGTTTAGTCGTCTACGATGCAAGCGGACGTGCTTTCACCGTGAATTCTTGAAGAGGAGGGCTCCGTAAGTATCCCTTCATCCTCCGCGGAGCCACAAGTGGCTGCGGAGCAAGTGTACGCCGGAGCCAGCGGCCAGGGAGCCGAAGGCGGCGTTTGTTTTGCTGCACGGCGCAGGGCTGGTGCGGTCGGAGTCGCCCCTACTGCCCACTGTTTGTGGCTAGCGGTTAGCGCGGTGCGGTGAAACGAGCGCACACCTGTTGCTTTTGCTTACAGCAGGTACTTCAGGCCTTAACAGAGATATATTTGAGAGGAGATAAAAAGAGTTTGTTTTCTTATAAATATTCATTTAGCAGATACCCCACACGGTTTTCTGTCTTATTTCTCTACTTCAGACTTTGTGAGGTGGGTTTGATAAAGCGCTGTCCTTTTCAACAGTCTGAAACCTCGAGCTAGTGAGCAGGTTTACTCAGCTTTTTTAAAGTAATTTATCTAACTCCTTTATTTTTTCTTATTTTATTATTCGTTGAGTAACGTTACACATCCTAATATTATTATTATTATTCTTATTATTATTATTATTATTGTGATTATTATGATTATTCCATCCCTGTTAGTCTGTGGTTTGTTTAGCTATGGTTTAATAAAAAAATTAATACTTAAAATTACACAAAAATAACTTTAAACAATGAACTGTATCACATATGTTGTATGAATAACACACATTAATCAATTGTGAGATTGAAAAGAAACAAATGTTGGTTTGAGGTTCATAAAGACTGAGATGAAGTGAACAAACCGAAACTAGATGTGATTTTTGACATTTTAGACTATGAAAGTTTTCTTAATTTACCCACATCAGCCTCAGTGAACATTAACTAGTGTTTGTGTAATGTCAGCTTTCATGAGATGAAGTTTAAGGCCAAACCTATTTAGTTAATATCGACAAATGTTAAATCCAAGCTCCCTGCCCTGTCTGGACTCAAAGTATCATAGATTAGCAGTCATCTACTATGAACTATACAGTGTGTGATTATGCCAGCAAAGTTCCTCACGTAATGTCATGTATTGTATGGTGGATTATTATCTACCTTCCAGTTGACATTACAGCATGCACTAAAACAGTGTAATACACCTACATTTTCTATCAAACTCTACTTGACACATCTATCACAGTACAAACATGTCATGTTTCATAAGTGGGCACTGTAAAAGTGTAACTATTGTGAAGGTTTGTAACAGATGTGAACATTAACCTCTCATATGTTTTAACAACCATCCTCTTCTCTCACAGGCGTGGTAGTGTACCCCCCCCCCCTCGTCCCCCCACCATGCTGAGTTTCCTGCGCAGGACGCTGGGGCGACGCTCCATCCGGAAACATGCAGAGAAAGCCCGGCTACGAGAGGCCCAGCGGGCCACCACACACATCCCTGCTGCTGGGGACGCAAAGTCCATCATCACCTGCCGCGTGTCCTTACTGGACGGGACGGACGTCAGCGTCGACCTGCCGGTAAGGAGCGTTGATGAAGTGCGAGCCACTCGGACTGCAGGAGCGCCGTGATCTGCAGCCATTATTCAGGAGGTCGTAGTGAGCAGCGGGCTGTCACAACATTTGGAAGGACATTTCACTCATATATTATATTTAATTCAAGAGTAGCAGCTCGTCAGAAGCCCTTTGAAAAAGTTCATCTTGAACTTTTAGTAGCTGTACAAGAAGGTGGAGTTTATCCAGTTTTAAAGCTCTGTCAGGGTGAAGTCCTTGTGCAAGTGGCGGCAGATCAGTGGTCTTACAGAGGGGGAAAGCTGGGGTATTAAATACACACCTAGTTACACTTTACACTTTTTTTTTTTAATTTGAGGAAATAATCCCACCTGAACAACAACACACATGATGTTTGAGGAGGCTTTAACATCTCTGTCTTGAAGTGTGCCCTTTTTGTGAAGAGGACAGTTAATGCTCTGGAAATGGATTATACTGTTTTGGTATTATGTCGACAGGCGTTTGCCACAACCAACGGGGTTTATGTGGAAGCTGGAAAGTGAAAACGCAAGAGCTGTACCAGTGACCACTGTGTGCCTGTGTCAGTAGAGCACTCGTCTTAAGCTTATGAAGTGTGTGTGTGTGTGTGTGTGTGTGTGTGTGTGTGTGTGTGTGTGTGTGTGTGTGTGTGTGTGTGTGTGTG
>JBAJHX010000043.1:18594875-18618204 GCA_037176925.1 Amniataba percoides | reverse complement strand
GTGTGTGTGTGTGTGTGTGTGTGTGTGTGTGTGTGTGTGTGTGTGTGTGTGTGTGTGTGTGTGTGTGTGTGTACGTGGCAGTGTTGCTGATCACCTGTAATTCCATGATCCTCTCTGGAGAACACACTCAGTCACATGACCACATCACATGACACGTCCAGTTCATCACCAAGTGGACACAGAGCTGAACTTCACTCTCCTCACTTCTTCCTCTTCTTCTTCTTCTCCTCTTTTTCTTATTTCCCATGTTATTTCACTCTATCAGCTGTTCCTAGACACATACCATGCTGAGAAAAATTTTGTTTAAGATAGATAACAATTTAGAGACAATAATTTTAAAATTTGTCCTTTATTTGTCTTCTCATTTTTCCTTTCCTTTTCAAATAAGAGCTTTCTTCATGCAGATGGTTGGTTCTGCCTGAGGCAGTGATACTTGTACGTGGTAAATCAACAAACCAGCTTTTTAGAATTCTTGAGTAGTTTATTGAGCAAGAATGCATGAACGTATTTCATTGAGCACGTCCCGCGAGTGACGTCACACATTTTTGAGTCTCTCTAAGTTTAAGACCTGCCAAATCATTAACATGTAATCCTCCGGTTCACTCTTGCGTGCACAGAGAGGTTGGACTCATTCAGTCTTTCTTCTGGTGGAATTTTATCTGCTTGGCTTGTTTTCTTCTCTTTCTTTTTTTTTTTGGGTAGAAATGATCACTGGAATTCCTCCAAACCTTTTTTTCCACCAGTGTTTTTAATGATCTATTTTATTGATGGAGTTAATTGATTTTGCCCCAGTCTTTACGTGCTGTCATGCGTGCAATTGTACTCTCAAGCATATGCTGTGTGTCCCTGAAGAAAGTTTTAAAATTCAATTGGATTTCTGAATGCATTCCAGCAGTGTCCTGGCCTTTTGTTGGGGTTCAACATTTTTTGTGCCTCCCCCCTACCTCAGGTAGAGGTGGCATCTGCAAACCCTTCTGTCTTATCATCCAACTGTCTCAAAGTGACAGGACAGTAACAAAAACAGCCCTCCAGATATTCAGTGCACTAATGAGAACACTGCCATTGCAACACAACTGGGAAAGAAGTGCAGAAGAGAAGAAATTAAAGAAGGCGATAAAAGAAATATTTTAGAAAATAAACACAGATGCAGTCCACTCATATTTTAGGTAACATTTCTCAGTTAGTTTTTGTGGTTTAGTCTTTTTTCTCGAACATCTTAAAGGTCAGCAGTCCCAGTTTCTCCTCTGTGTTGTGCCAGTGTCCTTGCTCTTTATTACACTGGAGCCTGCATACGTTGACAGACACTGTATTTCTGCTGAAACTGGAGGCACCACTTGGCTGTAAAGGCAGCACATTTGCATCACAGTTAAACATTGAAATGCTCAGTATTTTGGCTTCCATGAGGGTTGAGGGGAGGCATGCAGAAATGTAACAGGAGAGGCTCGTACACGTTTTATTATTAAGGTTTTGTCACATTGAGTCTAATTAGTTAAGAGCATCGATTTAAGCTGGGTACCATGAGGAGATGAACTTTTCTTATTAGGAACGAGCTTTAAGTTTGGGGGAAAACATTTTGCTTTCTCACTATCTGAGTTTCACCAAGACTTATTTAGATAAATAGTCCCTGAGAAAAAGTTAAACTTAGTGCATTACTGCCTTTTGCTGCTAGTCTGTCTGTGCTTTAAGCACAACACATGTTGTAAAAACCTCCACATTGTAGTATAAAAGCAATGATATCCAGAATACATACATTGTAAATTAAATAGACTATATAGCAGCTTCTCTTGTTTTAGTCTACATTCATGTTCTATTGTTCTGCAGGATACATAAAAATGTTACTAATGTTTTTTTCTTTTTGACTCAACAAGATGTATGATACACAGTTAAGCACAAATTACCTGCCGTCAGATGAATAGTTGTTAATTCAAGACAAGCTGGCAGATTCCCTATTAGATGCAGCAGTTTGTTTTTCTCTTTATATGTTCAGGTGGTAGTAAATAGAGAGCCACCATATAAAACTGAATAGGGCTCATTCACATGCTTTGCTGGCTCTCCAGCTGTGTGTGTGCGTGTTCCCCAGTATGCAAGGCCACCCAAAGTTGTCTCCCAGGGATACCTTTGTTTGGCAGCATCCATGTCTACACATAATTCCACACAGCCTTATGATTCACATTCCTTCCTTTTTAAATTTATTTACTTCCCTGTCTTTTCTCTTTGTCTTTCTCCCCCACTCCCCACCCGACAGCCACCCACACTGTCACCTCCTCCGACTTCCTTTTCTCTCGCGTTGGATCTGTAGCCCAGAGACAAAATAAAGCATATGCATGGTGCATTTATTTTTTACATAAGGTACCAGTAAGTCATTCTGATGATGATAGGATGGCTCACCATTGGAAGATTGGAAATAAAACATTATAAAAAAGGAATAGTCTGAAATAAACAATATTTAAGTGGGCTAAATACATTTTTAATAGTCTCTAACTGAAATTCCTGATTTTTGGTTCATTTTAATAGTTAGCTTCTTTTTTCTCTGTATGCTTACATGATAAAAAATATCTTGAATCTACAAGAAACTGCCACTTTTACACTGTGCTGGAGTGAATGTGCAGCCATGATTAGATGCCTCATCTGTTGTTTAAAATTGCTGGTTTAAGTGATTTACTCACCGAAGATAAGCTTAGTGAAATACAGACTCTTTTTTTTTTTTTATTAGCAAATGTGACATTGTTGTGTACAGACATGATGCCATCACCACTCGCTGAAGAGCACTGAAGAACATTGAAAACTTGCGTCCGGTCCACAGTAATTTGACACAAGCTGTGGAGCCGGTGAATTGCTGGCATGTGTGGTCACCTTTTTTCTTTTACTGGATGAGTGATATTTGCAGGGTCACACAGTGACTTTATTACTTACATTGACGTGTGAATTGATGCACCATTGAGAACAGACAGAGGGCTGCTGTAATTATCTTATCTCTTGCAGTGTAATGAGTATGCACAGCACTAAAGGATCGGTTATGGGGTATTATTTCCATTTTGGATTGCCATACTGTTAATGCTTGTTTTTTAAGCTAACTGTCAGGTACGTAAAAACAATCCACCAAACCACATATATTTCTTGAAATCCACCACTCCCCTACCTGTCCATCACATTTTTATAGACCCATTAAACTGGGCCAACTGCTTGGTTTAATGGATGGAGTACGTTGCCATAGATCAGATCATCAGCTAAATGCTTCAATTGTAACTTAAACATTCTGACACAGCGTCTGAGAGACAGAGCTGTGTACTCGCAGGCAGGCAGAAAGGCCGCAAACAGCCAAACAATACTGCAGGCAGTGTAACAAGGCCTTGAGAGCAGCACACATGCACACACACACATTCACAATGAGTCCTTTGTACTCTCTCTCTCCCTGGGTACTGTAGGGGTGCGGTATGCCTTGTCAACTATGCCAGCTAGCATGGGGCCAGCCCCCCTGAGCTGCCCAGGAGCTCTCTTGGGATGTCTGTGTGTATGTGTGTGTGTGTTGGAGAGTGTGTGTGTGTGCAGGGAAACCTCTAGAGCACCCGCGCTCCTTCCCTCCGTCACTTATTTTCGGTCACGCGTCCCCTGTTTTCGGTGGGTAAAATTTTATAAATCAGTTGTCAGATTTACCTTAAATGTTGAATGCGAGACTTTGAGCTGATGGATCAAATGCTGCAAATTAAAAAGACGTTTTTAAATCTTGATGTGAAAATACCACCATTACAGTCCACAGTTAACTTAGCTTAATGGTGTAGGAAACACTGTTCATGTACACTGGAAAAAAACCACAAAGAGGGCCGCCAAACACCAATGGTCATAGATCTGTCAGTGATTGTCTATCTGTTATATAAATGAGTTATTGCTGACCTGGCAGTGTGCCCATTGCAAGACATACAGTGGTAGGTTGCTGTGGTGGTTAGTACATCGTTAAACAAGTATACAAAGAACTCCTCACAGCCCGGTAGTTTACTGAAAGGATAACTTTTGGATTTGAATACAACATGAATGCCATGATTAGTTACGCTGCAGCATATGTGAACTTCTGGATGTTTCACATCACCAAAGAGTTAATAAATTATAGATGCCATGCTTCTCTAAAGCGCTTCTGATCTTTTTGTTTTTGATAACAAAACGGAAAATTACAACTTTTCTAAATCCACTATTTTTTTTTTTTTTTTTTGCAACTGTAGTTGGTGTGAACAAATGCTGGGAAAGCGTTGAAAGTCAGCCCTATTGTTAATTAAATTTATGGATCTTTTTAATGCACAACAAATATGGATGAAGGACTAATTAATGAGAAAAGATAAAGGATAGTCCAGATGGAGACAGGAGGAAAAACAAGCACCTGCAGGCTGATCCTGTACAGGGTCTTTTCCTAACAGACTGAAGGGCCCGCAGAGCCACATGATCACATGATGGATCCAGCCACCCCACTTCCCTCAGCTCCTGGGCGTCTGGGGCACTTCAGCCCCTGTTACCATGGCGACCCTGTCGCTGTGCCTCATGGTGGGGTTTGGAAGTCGGATGCCTGTGTGTGTGTGAGAGACTGTGTGTGTGTGAGAGACTGTGTGTGTGTGAGAGAGTGTGTGTGTGCACATGTGAGGGAGAGATCTCCCAGTCCCAGGGAGAACCCCGGCAGTAACTGGTACGGTCTTGTCAGAAAGGCCAAGACCAAATCAGACTTGGAATACTTGATGTTAATATTTTCTCATATCTGCCTGTTCAAATTCACATCTTAAATCTTATCTCTTACTCTTGAGCCAAACAAAAAACTCAAAACAATGTTTTGGAGAGGTACAATAAAGATAGAGCCTGAAGCATTCAGTGTTAAAAATGATCTTTTGGTCCTGTGGCATTCTTCAGACTAATCACACAACCAATATTTGTATTATTTTCTCCCACAACAATTGATTTTACAGTTTCATGGATTAGCCAGTCCTGAGACTATGCATTGCTTCCTCAGTTAAAGTATTTTCATCATGTTGGCAGTGCATGTCCATCATCTAATCATTTCAGTCTGTGTTCACACTCTAAATCCCAATATAATGTCACGTGTGCACAACTTCATGTTTGTTTACTCCTCTGTTTGTTTGTGTTCCCCTGATCAGAAAAAAGCCAAAGGTGAGGAGCTGTTTGACCAGATCATGTACCATCTGGACATCGTAGAGAAAGACTACTTCGGACTGCGCTTTATGGACTCGGCACAAGTGCCGGTAAGAATTAAGTCTCACTACTAACAACAGTGTCTAATTACTTTCAGTTGTGAGCTTTTTCTTTATCTCTGTTGTTGTTTTCTGTTTCATTGCCACGTGGGTTCCCAAAGTTGTTTGTGTTATATAATCATATTTTTGTCGCTGTTATTTCTGCAATTACTGAGCAGATTAGATTGACTTAACCCCAACGGTAAACATTTGGGCAAATAAATATCATCAAAACCAAAAGGTATTGTTGTTCCTGCAATTGTGATTAATCAGAATATTTGCTGTACCAAACTCATCAGATTTGTATTGATGTCCTCAGCACTGTTACTTTACATTTCACCGAGCAGTCGTCTGAGCTGCTTCTCACAGCCAGACTCCAGATTTCCGTCCAAATCACTGTCCACCCTTTTGAAGGGAGGTTTGCGGGGGCCACTCTTCTTCCCAGTAAAAGGGCTAAAGGGATTGGTTATGGGACTGTCGTCAGCTCTGGGAGTCAGCTCGTCTCTGACACCAACCGTTTATAAGTCGCTGGTCTGCTGGTGACCCTGATTCTCTGTGAAGGCCAGGGAAGGACGCGGAGCTGGTGGGAGGAAAGATGGCACTGAAGGGAGGGACACAGAGGAGGGGTGGGGAGGAGGTAGAGAGTCAGGAGAGTGAGAGAGTGGAGGTCGAGAGACAGGGAGGGGGAGGGCTGTAGTAAGGAATGTGGGGGAGAGAAGACTAGAAAGTGCTGTGAGTTCCTCTGTTATCTCTCACTGTCTCTCTCTAACTTACGCATGCACACACACACACACACCACCGCCGCCTCTCCTTGACATTTTTCATGCCTCACAGAGCCTGAGCTTCCAAGAAGAGTTACAGCACAGAGCAGAACACTGACTTTAGTGTTTGTCACTGGTGCACTCTGACAAAGGACCTCCCAGCATTCAACTTGTCATTAACTGTTCACTTTAAGTCACGCAGTTGCACATATAAATGTTTTATGTTTGCAAATTGAACAAAGGCAACTAGAAGTCAAAAGGGTGGGCAACATTAAGCTGATGTTTAGGGAAACCATGTGAAAGAAATATTTCTGTTTTCTCTTTGATTAATGCACTGAACTTAATCATCTCTACATTGGTGAAGCTTTTTTTTTTTAAATGATCACCTTTTTGTTGTTTCAGCATTGGCTTGACGTTACAAAAAGTATCAAAAAGCAAGTGAAAAGTAAGTATACAAAGCCCCTCTCTGTCCTCTTCTTCCATTTTCCAAATATGCATATTAACATGCTACATAACCAAAATATCAATAACACTCATACACACACAGTTTTTACATGAACAAAACACTTTGAGTTTGTGTGAGTGAATGTCACACATTTGTTATCTTAAGATGTGTTTAATAAAGTCTTTTCACCCTGCTATTATAAGAGAAAACATAATTTAAACATTTACTCAGCACTCACCCTGATCTGTCTTACAGTTGGCCCACCATACTGCCTTCACATGAGAGTTAAGTTTTACTCCTCAGAACCGAACAACCTGCACGAGGAGCTCACCAGGTGAATTAAGCCACAGACATTTGAACTTTTTACCTCGCTTTCTCTTGTACTGTCATTTTATATGCAAAAAAGAGAAATGTAGGCCTCATGCAGATTTACTTTCAACAGGATAAATCAGATTAGTCACGTGTCATCTAAATTTAACTGTGCCGTTTTGTTTTTCTTTCAGATACCTGTTTGTGCTACAGTTAAAGCAAGACATCCTCAGTGGCAAGTAAGTCATTTCCTGTATTTTAACTTAACTACCATCCACCATAACTAACATAACTTTCTACTATGGTGTCCTGTTACTCCAGATAAATATTTGTATACTGTTATTAATATCTGTAAACTTGAATCTATTTGTCATGTTGGACATGTTACTGCAAGAGGCTTACAGGATTACATGTTGGTGAAGAGAATAGAAATATTAACAGTGAATATAAGTTTTTACTACAAAGGAGATTAACATTTTTTGTCTTTTCAGACTAGAATGTCCTTTTGAAACAGCGGTGGAGTTAGCTGCCTTCTCGCTACAGGGTAAGCACAGCAGGCCTCCTGGATTCTCTCCAGCTCTGTTTTTGTTAATTGGGCTCACTTCTGTTGCAGCTTGTCTTTTCTTCTTTTTTTATAGTTTAAATGTGTGCTATGTTCACTGCACATAGGCTCAAAAGGCCTGTTGAGCTAAAATATAGCATGTGCTTATGTCAGTCAGTGTGGTGGGAGTCAGTGTCTGCTTGTCCACGTAGCTTGAAAAGCAGCCTTTGCTCCTCTGCATTAAGAGGTTACAGCTGAGGTGCTTTTAGCAACTGCTTCACACTCCAGCAAGCTGTTAACATGATAATTATAGTTATTTAAGTGTTATGAACTAAATAAATATTCATAAAAACAATTGAGCTGAGATTTTAAAGACAGTAAATCTTCAAACTATCCAAAACTACAAATCTACACTTTTCTGTAACATGCCAGCGCACTTGGTCAGGACATAGATTACTTTTTTTTAATTCACGCAATGATTTAAATATGTCAGATATGTTTTAAGAATTCTTTATCTAAAGGCAAGGACTTGTCTTTTGTCTTTGTTACAACATGGAGAAACAGAGCCTCTTTATTTACATATATTATAAATTTCTGCTACTGTTGACTCCTCTTTTAATTCATTTGTTTCTTTCCTATCTAGTTTAATTGTCAGTCAAAATCCATGAAACATAAGGAATATTATCTCCGGTTCCCTGCCAATATTTGCTTATCAAACTTTCAGTTATGTAGAATTTAGAGTAGGCCGCCCTGGTGTCCATTTCAGTCCACAGCTACATACAGTACTTTTAAAAAGGTACAGATGGGGCAGAAATTGATAGATTTCACCTCTACTAAATGTTGAATTGCATAGAGTCCTTAACTTTTTAAACTACACATATTAACAGTTTATTATTAACAGTTTTGATAATTAAAACTGTTACATTCACCTATAAGAGCTTCAGACAAACACAGATTGAGTCATTAGAGAATTTATGGAATGAGATTGCGTGCACAGACCCTTGGACACACACACATACACACGTAGTCACTGTGGGGTAAATGCCAGCTCATTAGTGCGCCATCCTCTCCGGAGGCCCCCTAATCCAGCACCCTTTCTGTCTTCTCTTTTTCCTTCAGCTGAGCTTTCTCCCCTCATTTTCCTTTTTTCAGAATTATGTTGTTGGTCCACTGATATTAAGTGGAAAAGGGGATAGGATAAGATTATCTTTTCTTCCCTCCATATCCTGAGGCTTTGCTCACAGCTGGACTGGCTAAACACTTAAGTTTTAGTTTCTTTTATCTACCCAAACACTCCAAAATGTAACCAAGATGTTTTAGTCACTGTCCTATTGCTCTACACCACAGTACCAAAGATAAGATTATTTTTTATATATGCTTTGTTAATTCTCATTTTTATCTCCTGCATATTTATGCTTTTCCTGCCTCACTCTTCCTTTTACTCCTCTTTTTTCCACCTGATAACATCCATGACCTCTTGTCCAGAGAGGGATCAGATACCCATTAGTCTCTGACATCACAGTGTTTCTGTGCTGTGACACAGAGGGTGGGTTTGTTTATGTTGTCTAATACGATTACCCACTACCACACTATCAGGCACTCTTCCTGGGTGCTCGTCCAGTTGAAGATCAGGAACACTCAGACACCCACCAAAAAGGACAGTAAACCCTCTCAATAACAGGATATAGTGAACACTTCAGTCTACAGTTGAATTGTATACTGAGTTTGCCCTTTATTAGACACACCTGTGCCGTGTCTTGCAGTCCACGACTACAGCACCTCAGCAAATCCATCTTAACTCCATGTTGTTGCTCAGAGCATGGACTGATAAGTGTGTGTCTGTGTGTTTTCAGCCGAGCTAGGTGATTGTGACCCATTAGACCATAATCTGGACCTGGTCTCAGAATTTCGCTTCATCCCCAACCAGACAGAGGACGTGGAGCTGGCAATATACAATGCATGGAAGGAGTGCAGGTAAGCCTTTTGCATGTGTGGCCTGTCAGAGATGTGCCTCAGTCTGTAGGCAGCACACTGTGTGGTTGGCATAAATATGCCATCCTCCTTTTTTTTTCCATTCCTTTTTGGCTTGGAGCTGCATTTGTGTTTTTGACCATGCAAGCACTCAGTGTTTTGTTTGACCTCCTCCCTTCTCTCCCTCCTCTCCTTCAGAGGTCAGACACCAGCTCAAGCTGAAATTAACTACCTGAATAAAGCCAAGTGGCTAGAAATGTATGGAGTGGACATGCATATGGTCAAGGTAAATGGCACACATTCACACACTTCATCACTAGTAAATACTGTATACTTCATGAAAGACAGGAAGTGGAAGGAATCTGAACATAAATATGTCAAAGGATTATAATGTTGTTTCTTTTGGTGACCTTATTTATGTTTCTCTTTCTCTTGTTCTCTTTCCTCGCTTGTCTTTCTCTCCATATTTGCCCTGCAGGCAAGAGATGGTAATGAGTACAGCCTGGGTTTGACACCCACTGGAGTTCTGGTATTTGAAGGAGACACCAAGATTGGGCTCTTCTTCTGGTATGTTTGGATATATTCTAAAATACTGAAGTATTCTCTTAAATGACTTTGAGAAAGACACCTGAATTTTCTTTATTCTTTTTTTCTTTGTGTGTTGTATTCTTTTCTCCATTGAAGGCCCAAAATCACTTGTCTGGATTTCAAGAAGAGCAAACTGACGCTTGTGGTTGTGGAGGACGATGAACAGGTGAGCATGAGCGCACACTCTCAGACACTCACCAAAAAGGACAGTAAACCCTCTCAATAACAGAATATCAATGACCCAGTCTAAATGCTCCCCACACATGACATGTAATAATTGTAATGAACGTCCACACCCGTATAAAAATAATCACTCTCCATGCTCTAAGTTTGTGACTTTGTGGCGGACAGCAGGTGCAGTCAGGAAACAGATTCCACTGGTTTCGCAGTTTTATGTTTTCTCATCTGTATGCATAATATGTTCCAGTTACACAAGCCTTTGTGAAAATATGACAAATCTCGTCTAAATACACAGGCTTTGTTTGCCGTTTGTGCAGTAAGCTGTTCACATCTGTCATTCACAACCACCATAAGTGTGTGTGACAAACATAAACGTTTCACTACAATGAATCCAAGCTGACCAGCTTTGTTAGCCATGAAGTGCAAAATAGTTGATATTTAAAAACTATAGTATAACTGTATTATTATAGCCTGTTAAGCAAGATGACTTAGGAAAAACTGAACTAATGAAACCATTTTCCATAAAGCCCAGCATTTTTTTTATCACATATTATAAACAGATTACAGTGCTGCCATTTTCTGACAGGAAAAAGGTTAAATGATTTACTCTGATAGAGAATGCAAGTTTTCTCTTTGAAATATCTATAAATCAAATAATCTACAGTAATCTTGAGTAAAATCTTTTTTTTTTTTTTAAAGTAATATTCCCCTTAAAACCTTTTGTTTGAAGTTGTGCCTGAGCCCCGAAAGAGGTTGGTTTCAAATCAAAATGAAACAAGTCTTAGTTTTGTACTGCCCAGAGGCCAGTGTATATGAGAGAGAAGGAGTCTGTTTATGTCCGTCCTGGAGGTCTGACAGTGAGGTTAATAAAGAAGCCTGCCCCCTCTGGTATTTCTGGTATGCACCATTCTCCTCCACACACACACGCACACACAGTCTTTGCCTCCCAACTCTGTCCTAAACAGTTAGAATGTGTGCCAGTCCTGTCATCACATGAATTTATGGTATACTGTATACAGTGCTGACAGTGAATCTCATCACAGGTCATTGCATTAAAAATTGCATATTTTTACAGTAAGCTGTGTCTTCTGTAACAGTGGACAGAAGAAGTGAGACCCTTACCTCCCTTTGTCAAATACTTTTCTATAAACAGGTGGCTAGTTGGAATGTCGCAGAATGCACAGTGCTTGTCTGTCTCTGTTTGGGTATTAAATCCCTGAAAACCACAGAATGCGACTGGGGCCAAGTTTTGCTTTCGAGTTCACTGTAGTGGTCGGGTCCTTTTTAACAGTAAATTGCTACAAGCCTCAAGTCTGTAAAGTTAAGATAATACCTAAAATCTCATGAGAACACACAGGATCAGTGTGATACTGTGAGCAAGAGCATGGTACATGAGTTGAGCAGTAGCAGTACTAAACAGTGCAGATTTAACTGTCTTTGTGAAGCTGAGAAATTGTCTGTCTGTTTGAGCAGCAGTCTGACCTGGAGGCAGCCGAGCTTGTTGTTGAAGTTTTGAGTGGATTTATATACATACTTGCTCTCCTCTACGTGCATCACTGCCACAGAAAAATCTACTTGTTACAAGCATTAAGCGTTTAAAGTGAAACAGGGATTAGGTTTTTCAAATGTGCAGATTTTTATTTATGTTTTCCCAGATAGTTCAGAATTGCATCACAACTGCAAACATTTTTACATGGGTCTTTAAAAATCGTATTGACATGGTGCTCCGTATTGATTTTGGTTCATCTGCTTTATTTGTGGAAAAGTTAATGAGATAGCATATGTGGCATATTAGAAGTACATCTGAAAAGCCCGTGAAATTGGGGGGAATAAAGCAAAGAACAGAGCAGATCCTGACAGTGACACTGGAATGGTCCCAATGCAAGTTTTCTAACTGGCAGTGGAGCCGAGCAGGCTTTCATCTAGGCCGCGGCGAGAAATCAGATTAATGAGGCAGCACGTCGGAAATGCAGTGCAGCCATTCATTCTTCACATTTCAGTCTTTCCACAAGCAAGAGCTTGCACATGAGCTTTGTTTCACTGAGACTATGTTGGCTTGGACTGAAGGAGTTTCAAATGACTCTTCAGTGTTGAATGAGATCTTGTATATCTGGTGGTTGAAGCATGATGCGGACTCTGTACTATGGTTACAGGGTGCACGTTGTATGTGACTGTACTGAGAACTCACCTCCTCTTCTGTATCACCCACTTATAAGTGTAAACCAATCCTCCCCAGGGCAAAGAACAGGAGCACACCTTCGTCTTCAGGATGGACCATCCCAAAGCCTGTAAGCACCTCTGGAAGTGTGCTGTGGAACATCATGCTTTCTTCAGGCTGCGAGGGCCGGTACAGAAGAACTCTGCACGCTCTGGATTCATTCGCATGGGGTCACGCTTCAGATACAGGTAACAGGATGGATGTTCTGCAGGTCAAAAGGTCAAGGATGCTTTGGAATGAGGCACTTTTTTTCTAGGCTGAGTTGTTTTACAAGGTTTACAGTGTCCCTTTATCTAAAATATACAGCGCTTAAAATTCTCTAACAGATATGCAGGTCATAACAAAAGTAACAGCACAGGTAAAACATAATAAAATTATTCAGACCTGTTAATGTTACACATCTGATTCATCACTTGTAGTACAAACTGCTTTCTCAAAGCACATAACTGATACGAACATTGCAGAGAGACGGTTCTAGTGACTGTGTATCTCGAAGGTCCAGCTGCTGATTGGTTCAGTTTAAAAAGTTGTTGATCTTTGTTGATCTGTATCAGAAAACCAGCTGTGGTCAACATGAGCACTCGTGTTGTGGTCTGCACATCCTGAGCACTAGTGACTTCTAGCTGCAAGAGAAATGCAGTTGAAATTGGCGTGGGGAACAAATGCTGCAGGGCTTGCAGTGGGACGTGAGTTGGGAAACTGCTGATGAGTTAAGTGCGACATATTTAGAGAGCACAGAGTTTGTTTCTGTACCCTGCGTTGAACGTACCATCAGAGATAATCCTAGTTTGACACACAGTATCAATCTCTGCACATACAAAAAGCCCCACGTGTGTACACACTGATACTTGTAGTGGTACAAGACAGGCACTCACTGTCAACATACCGCAGTAGCCAGCTAGTCCCCTTCTGTGTGTGTTTAAACATTACCCAGTTGGATAAGCATTGGCAGTAGTGTTGGCTTAACACAGAGGTTACAGGGTTTGTTGTTAATACAAGGTTATCGCTTGAATGGGTCCAGAGTTCAGCAGGGGTCACCACTGTGCCCTTTTGTTTTTGAGACAATAAGGTTCATCCAAGATTCATGAGCAAAAGTTTACTTTTGAAATAAATGTTTTGGCCTGCATTGGTCAGGGTTGCCATTACTAAAAGTCTGGGAACAAGCAGAAATCCTTCCAAGTGTAAAATCTTTTTGTGTCTGTGTCTGTGTGTGTGTGTTTGTGTGTGTGTGTGTGGTTGTGTGACTAGTGGAAAGACAGAGTATCAGACAACCAAGGCCAATAAAGCAAGGCGGTCCGCCTCCTTTGAGAGAAGACCTAGTCGACGTTACTCCAGAAGAACCATGCAGAACAGAGGTGAGAACACTCAACCAGTCACACACTTGTGCATGCAGCTTATGTGAAAAAAAAAAAAAAAATATATATATATATATATATATATATACATATATACACATATATATATATATATATACACACACACACAAATGCAAGCAAGTGCATTTGTTTATATGTCACCTATCTAAGCACTTCCTGTCTGTTCTTTTTGTTTTAACAGGGCCCTTCCATCCCCAAGAGTGAGTACACTGATATTTCACTTGATTGCCACATTGTTTGTGCCACTGCCTGATGAAATGACTTTACCCTCTCCTTGTTAATTTCCACACCACTTGTGTCTAATTTCATTTATTGATTGTTGAGGCTCAGCTGCTGTGTAATCCTGTTTGCATTGTCAGTGGTGATGAATAACAACAATGGAAATGCTTGCACTGGAACTGACTCAATTATATATCATATTAGTGTATCTACAGTAATCAAGTACTATTGCTTAATATCCTCTGACGCACACACACACACACACACACTCCTTATTCATTTAGTTTCACCATAAGCCTTGACTGTAATCTTGTTACAGAGGTTGCCTTTTGGAGCAGTGGTATGTGTGTGGGCTAAAAAAATGATGTCATTGTTAGTTTTAAGCTGTCATGGGACCAGCTGACTCAAAGCAATGTGATGATAAACACTCCTGTGACATTCACACCTTATTGGACAGACCCATACTGAAAGTACAGTACAGTGCTGTGAACAGTCTGTCGTGAACAGCCATACGTAATAAGGATGGGGATAGATAAATAAAGAAACTATTCAAACAAACATAATTAGAAAACTATTGTCATAAATTGCCAAATTGTTGCATAACTGCAAAATGTGATACAGACACGAAAACTTCTTTGCGTAATGTGCTACTCAAGCCAAGTTTACTTGAGCAATGTGCTCTTTAAAAAGCATTGTGGGAGACTTTAGGAGTCCCTGGTTTATTGTGTTTAGTGTTCAGATGACACTGAAAACCAATTCAGTCATTTCCAGGATGGAAATGTGCAGGATTAGGAATTCTTTAAAAGCTGTCTGCAATTTGCTCTTTGAATAAAATTTGATTTCTTTTGTTTGTACAGGGTTCTTTCCTCAGGCAATGGTGTCAGCTCCAGCAAAGACAACAAGGTAAGGAACAAAACCTCTGAGTATTTGAGTCCCTGTTAAACAGGAACAGATAACAGAGCAGTGCAGCAGACAGGTTTCAAAGATGAGACCCCAAGCAGTGAGTAAGACTCAGATGACAAAGATCCAAGACCAGCAAATGGAGTTGTTTTCATATAGAAACAAATTTCATTCATATGACTAGACTAGATACAACTATCTGACATAAAAGAATGTTCTTCTTGCGTATTCTCACAAAATGTCTCACAATTAAATGTTCAGTGATGACTATTTCAAAGATTTTCCTTTTGTCAACATTCTCAATAGCTTCTAATCTCATCCTTCATGGTTTATATATTTTTATATATATATATATAAAAAACATTAAACATGTACTTTTCTTTCTTTCTCTATTCAGGTGTCTTCCAGTCGGGGTGCCTGGTCAGGTGTGCCTGTGGTCAACCCGGTAGCTGCTTCTGCCTGCGGACCGATGGAAATCGAAGCTCTGCCCAGGAGTCCTGGAGGAGAAAAGAGGAGGTTGGTACCTGAATGATTTGAGTTTTCAGTCGAAGCCTGTTCTTTTGAATGTCTGCCTACTTTGTTTATGTTTTTAAATTATTTTAAGATGACCTTTCACGCAATATTCATTATTCAATCCTGAAGACAATAAGCACTATGGAAAATAGACGAATTGATATTTTTTGTTTTTAGTTTTAGCTTTTAGTCTTTAGTTCTATTGTGATAAAAGTAGCAGTGGCAGCTTACAACTGCTCAGTGCTCCTTAATGATGAGGGAAACAGGAGCTTAGGAAAGGTTTGGGCAGGCTACCTGATCCATATTTGGTACTGAAAAAGGGTGGATAACTAGATGTGTGTTTTTTTTAATGATATAATGCCATGAGAGTAGCTTAACATGGCTTATTCACTGACCCTGTCTTTCTGTGACCAGAGAAAGAAGGAATAAGAGAGAGTATTTTGTGTGCATTTTCTCTTTGTGGCTGGACATATCTGCAAAATTGGCTGTTCTGCTTTGTTTTGCACAAATTACCTTAGCTAATTACAAATTACATACTAGTAATGTGAATGTGTGAAGGTGTTTTTAGAAGCTCCTCCCCGAAGGAAGATGTTACTTGTGTATCTGCATGAATGCGTGTGTGCGGCACACATCACAAGACTGTCAGCAGGTAGTGAATAGAAAGAGGCTGACTGTGAAAGCATTTCATCTGCCTTTTTAATTTGGCATACAAAAACTGTCCCAGCATCCGGCTGAGTTCTCCTTGATACCACCCATAATTCTTTTTTTTGTAGTCCCTCACTGCTCATTGTTTGCTCTGTTATGCAGCAGTTTTTACCTCTTGTCAGTTTTTTTTTTATTTACTTGACTTGTAGTTGCATTTTAATGGGTTGTGTGAATCATTTGTTGTGTGTATGTGTATGAGAGAGAGAGAGAGAATGATGAAGAAAATACAGTACATGCGTATACAAATGTGTATGCACCCTCCTCTGTTTAAACCTGCAATGTTCCCCTGTGTGTTCCAGTATTAACATGTACTGAGGATATATTGGTCTTGTCTGGAGGCAGGCCAGGTAGGTACGATCAAACGCTGAACCATTGCTCTGGCTTTACCCAATCAATTGCTGTGCTGTGGCGGTCTTCTGATTATGGCTTTGGAAAAGGTTTTCCTCACGTCGGATTTCGTCCTGTGATTGTCTCTGTCCGCTCTCGATCAGCATGAAACGCCAACCTAATCGGTGTGGGGAACTGTGGGGAGATTTGGGGTGCTGTGCAGAGATCAGGTGTGTGGCATCGCGAATCAGTCATGTGATATGATTTGAGCTTCGGATCTGTTTCGAGGCTTTGGTGCATTTTAGAGGGTAGCTGTCTTTTACTTTCAGTCATCTGATGTCATGCTGTGCATCCTCCAAATTGATCCTCTAATGTGCAAAATGGTTCACCAGATACTGAAGTAATATTTATTTGAGGATGAGGGGATGTTTGTTTGCCAATCAGCTTATGGGAAACATTCATAGTGAAGACTTTCCAAAGTAGGTATTCTTATCCCCTCATCAGGCAACTGTGGCCTCTGTGGAACAAAGCTCATTCACATTTACAGCTCAGGCTGATCCCATTTTCAGTAAAGTAAATTTCTGGTCAGCTGCAATAAGAGGATTGCCTGTCAATTCTGTAGAACAGGGACCCCTTTTTTTCTTAATTTATTATGCTAAAAAACAGGATGCACATACATGACCTTGGAAAGAGCCAGTGCTTAGATGGTGATGACTAATGCTGTATCCTGTATCCTCCTCTTTCAGCCTCTGTCGCTCAGAGGGTAAAGGGTAAATCATAAAAGCTGCACATACTGATTATCCAAAAGAATTTCAATGTGAAGTCTTCTAAAATACACTCTATTACCTACAGTGCTACAGTTAAAAAAAAGGACTTTCAATATTTGTTCTTCCCAGTTAGTGTCAGTTTCGTGTCTTTAAGTGCAATGCTCTGTAGTAGTTCAGTGTTCTCGAGGCTTCAGACACATATCCAATGATAAATAAAAAACATGCTTTAATAACACTGGCACAAGCACTGCACTTTCTTGTGTATTTCACCAGAACTAGATACTAACCTCAGATGACCTCTGAGTTCTTGTTTATGCCGACAACCCATGGCAACACCTTACAACTGAGTCAGCGGACATGAGGAGGATGCTTTGAAAGAGACATCGCCATACAACTAACATTTCATGCTAATCCCTGGTGCTCTTCCCTCTTTCCACCCACGTCTTTCTCCTTTGCCTCCAGTACAATTTCACTGTTGATTTTGTACGCAGCACTGTAACTCTCAGCTGTTTTCTTGATAACATGAGCAGTCAACCTTTTCTGTCTCTGTCTGTCATTTTCCGCCTTTACCAAGCACAAAAAAGCATAAATACTGCTGACAGTGTGATCCACCTTTTAGAATTCTACATGTTGCTGCTGACATTATTGACATATCACAAAGTAGGTCAAATGAGTGATAAAAGTCTTGTAAGAGTGTACCATACTTTTTTTTAGTAAGTGGAAACGTTACTGTAAGTGAGAGTAAATAAAGGCTTACATGGAGATCAATGCCATTGGAATGAACTGATCCCAGTTTTATCCTCCAACGCTAACAAGAGAGTTTGGCGAGACTGACAGCAGATGAACTTCCACTGACCTTTTCGATTTTCCTAAGATCATCAAGTTACCCACTGTTTTACAGTGGCACTGGGAAACTGTACGCTTCCTCGCCTCTTTCGCTCCCAGTGGAGCTGTCATCATGAATAAAAGCTTCCGGCTGGGGGCCTCCAGCTCTGAATGTATAAACACAGATTCAACATAAACCATCAGACCTCGGCTGCTAGAGGTGCAAAGCCAGGTCACTGACGCTCCAGAGACACCCAGTCCACTTCACTTAACTCAAGTGTTCATGTCACAACACTTGTCACAGCACACTTAAATGCTAGCACACGCTGAGGCAGAAGTAATGTGCAATAAGTTGCATGGCGCAGTCAGTATCCTGACGCTGCCGGGCTCAGCACGACCATGAACGCCGTAAATATTTATTCATGTTGTTTCATGTCCACTAGAACAACATTTTTGTTATTATCATCAGCACGAGCTCTTTAGCCAGCCTGTCATTCAAACGAACAAATGACGTCCAGTGAGGAAATAAAAAGGAGCTTTTAGCACGACTGTAGAAAATCCTTCGAGGAGCCGTGTTTCACATACATGCAAGGACGGACCACAAATTTATCATTTATGTCATATGCAGTGAATTAGACTTCAAAGAATCAGGCTCTTTCTCTTTCAGACTCATGTTATCAGCTGCCTCAAATTCTCCTCTGCTGCCTTCTGCCCCTCCCCTCTCTTCCTACATTGTGTCAAAGCAGCTGTTTCTCGCCGTTATCTTTCTCTCCCTCCATTCATTTGCCTACAATCTCCCTCGTTCCTTGCTGTTTACATTCAGTGCTTCCCCTCCCCTCCCCGTTTAGTCTCTCTTTTGGTTCACCTACACTCTCCCTCACTCACGACCCCTATCTGTTGACATCCCCCCCATGTTTGTCCCCCTCTCTTTTTTCCCTCCTTCCCCTGTTCTCTCAGGTCTCCTCTCCCCTCCATCCTTCCTGCTCATGTCTCATCAAAGCTACCCACAATGAGCCGGACAAACCCGAGCAACTTGCAACGGTCTCTCCTTCTGTGCTGATACGAATTGGACTGAATTAATGGGAATGGCTCGGCAGTGACCCGCCCATGAAAAACGTCTGGTATCTGTGGCAGCGACTGTGCCACATGGAAGGACACATTTGGTGTGAACGGAGACGTGCCTTAATAACCGAACCATTCCTCAACACAGCCCGCTCAAAGCATCAACATATTCAGTCTGGTAACCCTCCTCACAGACTGACACCTCTCCCAGCTTGCCGTCACACTGCCGTCACCCTCGATGCTGTCAGTTTCTTCTCAGTGTTTCAGTCTGTCTCTCCATACCCCCCCCCCCCCCTCCCCACACACACACGCACACACACACACTTTATCTTCACTCCTGTGCCCGTAAGAATCCCCTATCAGTTTACTCCACCCCTCTTTCCTCTCCCATTTTTCTCCATTTGGTCACTTTTTCTACACATTCTTTGTCTCTGGTTCTGTCTCTCCTCTCCCCTTTCCTTCCTCTGTCCTTCACTCTGAACCTCCTGCTGAAACTGGCCGGTCGGGGTGAGATGGTATCACTGTGAGGCTCAGTTAAACCCTCCAGGAACTATGAGACTTATTGTTTCCCTGCAGTCCTTTCCTGCTCACATTTGTCATTATCATTATCAATATCATCATGTTTTTTTATAATGTTTCAAATAATGTTGCTGTTCAATCAATCAAGTTTTGATTCCATCAATTGATTTTTTTTTTTTTTTTTAAATATCATGTTCTTTGTTTTGCACTTAATCCATCCTGGACATTTCTTGGATCTGCTGCTCGTTTTTTAAAGTTAGTTGGATAAGAAGGTCAATATCTTTCACTTTTGTAGGGATTTGACTTAAGCTGTTGTTAGACCAGCTCAGTACAAAGAAACAGAAGTAGGAAAACGTTGATTTTGCTCTGTCATGGGTGCATTGCAAGTATTTAGTACATTTCTGTGTTTTAGACATGTAGGAAGATGCATTTTAGTCGGTTGGAAGAGGCCTCATCTGTTTGTTTCCCTAAACATGTACTAGACTCAATGCTGATTAAATTGATACTGACCTTCTCATCCAACGTCTACAAGAAATCAGATGAGCATAATCTAATTAAAATGCTCAAAACTGAATCAAAATTTAATGAATCTGTTTTTAGAACACTGTTGAGCACAACTGCAGGGTTATTTTTAAATAACCCAACAATAAAGGTTGTGGTGAATCTGTATAAAGAGCAGTGTGTAGAAGTTAATAGTCTCTAAATGCTTACCAACACCTCAATTACACCTCCATGCAATTGTTTCTTGCACAAGCTCAACCAATGAAAATGATTCTGTAATATTATTACTTAGGAAATGTTTACAACATGAATGTGACCAAAGGATGTGTATCTTTCTGAACTGCATGTTTTAAAATAATTTCAGAGAATAAACAGGATTACTCTTGACTCAGAGGATCGTGTAGCTTTATGTGACTGATTACTTTTATCACACTACAGTACAGACGCTGCTGGAGAAGGATTCGGTTGGAGATTAGCATGTAGGGCTCTGGTTTGGTGCAGTAATTTAGTAACATTTTGTATCTTCTTTGCTGTTATTATTATTATTAACATTGTTATTCATGTTGTACCTTAGCTAATGAACACATAATAAGATATAAAAAAATGCTCACCACAAGCAAATGGAATGGTGAATTGTTGCTGCTGGCTGTGGGTTGAGAAGTCACAGTAACAAAGGAAATCTATAGAGCTGCCACTTTTAGCTGTAAAAAGATTCATCACTGGAGATCTCCCAAAGTGTCTGAGGTGTGTGTGTTGTATCATATTGCATTTTCTTCATGTGAGAGTAACTAATGGCCACTTAGTGTTTGGTTGGTGAAAGACTGCATGTCCTTGGTATGTGTACTTGTGCCTTGTTCCCTTCCTGTCTTATGTCTGTTTATTGTCCAGATGAGGGTTGGATACATCCTCACTGTTTCCGTCATGGATTACCTAACATACCTATACATTTGGTTTGTGAGCATATTGTCTCTTTTCTTTGTTTTCTGTCTGTTGTCTTCAGGCAGTATTTAGTAATATATACTTCCATCTGTCTTGAAGATACAGAAATATGACGTAATTACTGTGCTGTTTGAAGAGCTTCTACCAAAATCCATGCATCAGTGTTTTTTTTTGGCTTCAGGTCGCTTAAGATTCTGAGGATATTACCACATTATTTCTCACAAAAGTTATTGCTTGCTTGACTTATTTTATGGGATGAATCGTGCTTCTTTATCTCCTGAGAATACCTTTTTGGAACAATCTATTTTATCTATTTTTAGGGCTCCTTCTTTGGACACCCAGCTCCAGTGCCATTCTGGTAGAAGGTGCAAAAACTTTTTTTGCACATTTTCTTAACCTTTTAAAAAACAATTTCTAGACACAGTGGATGTGTAACTATACTAGCCAAGCTTAATGGAGAACCAGTAACCTGCATGGTTTGCATTTACCAGATAAAAGAAAACAAAGATTTTTATGCAAATACAGTAGCTTGAATGGAAATGCTATTTTGTTTTGTTTACTTTTTTATTTTATGGGTTATTTATGGGAAGATATTCGAAAATGTTGTTTAATTTATTATCACGGGCCAGTTTTGCTACTTATCAGAGTCCTCTCAGATCTTATGGATGCCACAGGTAAGTCTTACAGCTGTATAATCTAAAAACCTTTTGTTGTAAGTGTGGTTAAGCCTCCATGTTTATATTTATATGTGATTATTTCTGTTAAACTCCATCTTGATATGTCACTCCTTTTTTAAATCTTTCCTTTTTTTCTGTCACTAGTATGCCAGTGGTAGCTGACCTGATGGAGACATGCATTGATGATGTCCTCAGTGCTCCTGTCGTTCCCACGGTGACTGCTGCAGACGAAGCTGGACCGAGCAACGCCTTTTCTACATCCACTGTCACCGGGGAGGATCCTCCCAGCCTCACTGGTGAGGCTACAGAAAACCTAGCAAACGTAGCACAAAGTGAATCAGGAGTGACAATAATAATTACATTGGAAATCCTATTCAAAATATGACAATGTAATCCTGAATAAGAAAGATAAATCTCTATGTTTTACTTTACATGCACTGAAAAATTCTGTTTTTGCTGTTTAACTTTTATGTCTCTCTAGACGCAGCAGCTCGTCTGAAGCAGCTGGCACTGGAAAGCAGTCCACTTCCTGCTACTCCGAGAAATAACATCAACGTCAACATGGTCATGAACAATCAGGTGAGTCTTCGTCCACTAAGTATTTTTGCTCATTCGCTACTTAACTGTTTTCCACAGGTCCAATAAACACAATTTAAAAAAAAAAAAAAAGACACAGCAACAACCCGAGCTTGGAGAAATGAGTTTGAAGGCAGCATGTGGTCTAATTTGGTCAGAAGTATTAACCGTGTTTTTCTTGATTTCCTGTATGGGATGCGTGTGGGCCATCACACCCCGCTCCAACAGGAGGATGTGGTGAAGCTCACAGAGAAGTGCGCTCTAAACAGCACAGGCAGCAGTCCTGTTGTCACTCCACTGCGCAACCCAGAGGATCTGAAGAGTAACATCCTGAAGGCACAAGTCGAGGCTGCTGCCCTCAAGGTGAGGAACAGACCCCCCAAAATCAAGACCAGGAAGGAGAGAAGGAAGAGGAAATACAGTTGTGTTACCAAAGTCTCCACCTTATAATGTCATTTTATTTTGAAATGTTCTAACTACTGACATGTAGTAATTCATTGTGTTGTTTAGTGATCATACTTTGAAAGGTCTAAAAGGATAAATGCCCCCATCAGCATATCCAGAACTGTATTAAAGCCAATCTTTAACAAATCACTGTCTCTGAACATCTATACTTTTATATATGTATTATAGAGTCACAGCAGCAAAAAGAAACCATCACTGCAGTGCATCTGTAATGTGTTAAACGTCCATGATAATATTTGTGGGGTGTTCCTCTGCTATGAAGTTAAATGAAGACACACAGCTGTCCCTGCCTTCTTCTGTCTGTCTATCTATTTATCTTTACTCTCCGTCTCTCCCTCTTTTTAGGGATCTTTGGAGGAACATGTCATAATCGTGGGAGATAAAAACTGTAACTTACAGGAAGCTTCTGCCAGGTATGACCATGATTTAATTTGAAGAACAGTCTCTAGACACAGAATTATAATGTGGCAGAAATGTTATATTTTTTTCTGCTGAGGATCCTAAACCTATCTATAGTTGTTTTTTACATTTTACTGCATTTTTATAAACTGTCCTTGGCTTTGTAAAGACTCAGTACAGTACAGTCAGTACAGAGCACACATGGATGGGAGGACAGCCATTGTCCTGTGCTCCATTGTCTTGAAATTGGGCCTTTTCCCTCCTCCTCCATCTTCCTGAGTCATGCCAACTGTCAACACATTGTCTCAGCCAATCGCAGCG
>JBAJHX010000043.1:18575010-18585762 GCA_037176925.1 Amniataba percoides | reverse complement strand
AAGGTTTACAAACCTGCTTCATGGATGCACATTGGCTGCTTGGGATGAATAAATGGACTGTACAGTGGTAAAAGTCCTTTATCTCTAAACACATCTTCCATCCATCTATACTGTTTATCCTCACATGGGAAGAAGGCAGAAAACCAAACACAACTTAACCATGAAAGTATTTTAGTCAGTGTCTGATTTGAAAGAGTTTCCCAGTAAATCAGTCTGCTAAAGACAAGGTGTGAATCAAAAGACTGATAATGGACATTTAAATCAGAAATCAAACACCTTTTCATCTGTTGTGTCTACATGAGGGAGAAAAATGAAATCTGTATTTGAGTTCCTAATTAAAACACGTTTTCTCATCCCGGGTAAAATCCAGATGCTGATGAAGCGTCCTCTCCCCCTGCCCTCACATCTGTCTCTTTCTCTCTGTTCTGATGCTTCACAAACTGCAGAATAAACTGATCTTGATGAAAAGTTTCCTCCAGCAAAAGATGAACAAATGGTAGAGCATCTGGATGGGAAAAGAAAGTGAGAGCTAAATATACAACTTCATGTGTGTGTGTGTGGTCCTCAAGAGAGCTTGTCTCAGGTGCATTGAGAGGTCCTGAAAATTCAACAGGTAAACTCTGATATGGGGAAAAGTCATTCTTTCTCTCTCTTACACACACACACACACACACACACACACACACACAAATACACACATTGTGCAGATGGGATTCTTTCTGTCAGTCATTACAATAAAGGCCTTTGTGTGGTTTGGCTCGCTGTTGCAGGAGATAGCATTCTCTGACAGGGCGTTTTGAAAAGAAGCTTATACATCTCAACTAT
Source organism: Amniataba percoides (assembly GCA_037176925.1). Lineage (NCBI taxonomy): Eukaryota > Metazoa > Chordata > Actinopteri > Centrarchiformes > Terapontidae > Amniataba > Amniataba percoides. The sequence goes on along the minus strand of JBAJHX010000043.1, from coordinate 18,584,937 downwards.
CAAAATGGATTTATAGCCTGTGTGTGTGTGTGTGAGAGAGAGAGAGAGCGTGTGCCTGGCCGGCGTGGGGAGGTATTCATAGTCACAGCTTTGAGATGATAAAGACGTGAGCGAGCGGTAATTGATCCCTAAAGGGCTGCATTGTGTCAGTAAGTGCGTATTGTCTGCATGTGTGTGTATGTGTGTGTGTGCATATGCCAGGTGAGGTTGAACACACACAAACATACACACACAGTAAGTGTATATATTGTTGTTACGTCTTCTGTATGATGTGGTTATTGTGTGAGGGAAGTTTAGAGTGAGCTGCTCGTTCACCTGAAGGAGCAGCGTGTGTGAAAATCTGCATGCAAACATCCGAGTGAGCTACTGAGTGTGTGACAACTTTGGCTCGGAGAAATTACATTTATTCATCATGAGTTAAAGCTCTTCTTTAATGCATTAATAACACTGTATTATTTTTATGATCTCCCTCCTGTGTGGTTTAAATCTGATAATCTGATCTTTCTTGGCTACATAAGAACGTGAACTTTTGATTTGATAGAATGATTATGATTGTACGAACAAACATAATTTATTTGAAGTCATGCTTCTGTTCACCTGGCTAATGCTCTCTTTTAGCTCCGTTTTTGCTCTCCACCAAACACTGTGTTAGTCTCTAAATGTGCTGGACAGGAGGTGTGCAGTTTAGCAGAGCTTTTTCTCTGAAAACAGCTGTGGTTAAAAAATGTTGCCATGAGAACAGTGAGAGGACACCAGAACGGTGAAGCCGGGCCACACGTCTATACGATGAGCTGAAACTGCAGAATAAACTGATCTTGATGAAAAGTTTCCTGTGATGATTCTGGTGATAACTCTCTGTAAAGCACCCTTTTTAAAACAACTATAGATGAAAAAACACCCACTCCTATATGAGTAAATCATCACTCACTCACTTCAATACAACAGATGATGTTTAGCTGGAAAAAAAGTCATTTGTGGAGCTGAATTTCATGACTACCTGTTAACTTGTTAAGTTTGATGGAGGAGGTCTTATGTACTTGTGTGTGTAATTCACTCCTTTGCCCCCAACTGGTGAGAAAATGTAATATTCAGTTAAGTTAAAGAAAGGTTGATTAGAGAAGGATCATGATTGCGATCCACTGAAACTAACATGGGCTAATAGAAGACTGTATGCAAACTGCAGTGAAAGGCAGAAGCCTCGTACACCCAGCAGCCCTCTTAACCTCAGAGACAACGATCATTGCTCACTGCGCCACAAGATCGCTTGTCAGGAAAACTTCATCATTGCGTTGTGTCACACGTCCCATCATTGAATATCATCCTCATGCCGTGAAAGTTTGATGACGAAACATGGCTCCACATCAGTGCCACTGACGTTATTCTTCCTCTCTGAAGCAAAACTTAGCAGCATGCCACAGACAATGTGAACATGGCTGCCTGGGTATTGAAGCGGCGCCTCCTTTTGCCTTTCTCAGTGGCCTTATTGAAATATAGCCCTCCAAATGCCAGCCTGGTCTTTTCAAGCCGTCCACAGTGACAAACAAGTGACAGAGATTCCTCCAACACATCAAACCGTACATATGAATGAGACTCTCTCTCCCTGCAGAGGACAGGGCTGTTGTTGCTGTTATCAGTATACCAGGTTCAATGGCTGGCCACAGGCAGGGCTGACAGGTTGTGTGTGTGTGTGTGTGCAGAGAGAGGATACGGTGGGGATTCGAGGCCTGTGAGAAGTGTGTGTTTGAAAGCAGAGCGATTCTGTGTGTGTTAAACACAAACAAGAGTCAGAGCAAGAGTCCCTGGGAAAGAAATTGAGTTGTACGTTGGTGTGTGTGTGTGTGTGAAGGAGAAAGGGAGTGTGTCTGTGGGTGTCTGACGGGCAGACAGCTTGACAGAGCTCATCTGTGGCAGTCGCCCTCCTGTGTGTTATCAATGACGCCCAAACGGGTGCTGCCAATCACCCGACACGCCGACGGGACCGCACATCTACCCGCCAAGCCGGGCCAGACACACACGCGGGCCCAGGCGCACGCACAGGCACCTGTGTGCCACAAGTGTCTGCGTGCACACACTGCAACACACACACGCGTGCAGCCGGCGATGCCGCATGCTCGTTCCCATCGCTCTCCTCTGCTGTCATCTCTCACAGACACACACTGGGAGCAGGTGTCACTCACATGGAAAGGCAGAGGCACACATGCGTGTGCGCACACACACACACACACACACACACACAGAGCAAAATAACTGTCTCTCCCTGCTTTAGAAGACTCACTGGCCCAACCTCAGAGAGTGACCAATGAGCTTGTGCTCTTCTCATTAGTTGCAGAAAACCTTGTGACAGTATTGGACTGATGTCACACTGTATCAGATTATGAAGGCAACATTAGCCCATTATCTCCTTGTTAGAGCTTGTTTTCTTCAACTTGTGTGCACAGCTTGAATAATTCTAGAACTGCATCTTCAAGTGTGACGGTAATAATGAAAGTTAAAGTTCGAGAGGACTGAATGTGTGTAGTTCTTACAGGGAACTCTGCTGTGTGCCAGCAGACTATAAACTGGTCATTTTCATTGTTGATGGATATGTTGATTAGTTTTATGATTAATTTCATAAATTGTTGCATAAATTATGAATTTCATTAAATGGAAAATATCAGAAAACAGTCAAATAAAACATTTTCTGGACACCACTGAAATGTTTGCATGTTATTTATTAAGTCCAAATTCCAATTCAGTAAAACAAAGAAAAGCAGCTGATACAAACATCTTAGACATTTTAAAGATGTTCATTTTTTCCTCTCTTTAACTGCAGGTGTGTTATTGGACCTCACGTCCCCAGTGGTTTCAGCTGTGTGTCTCAACGTGCAAATAAATAAAATAATAAAATCATAAAGTAATAAAAACAATTTAGATGGAAAACTAAAATAGCAGCACAGGGAAAACTTCTATATTTCATAGTTTCCAATTCTATTTATATGTTAAAGAAATAAGATTTTATCAAATATCAAGCAACATGCACATGTATGTATAAGTTGCTAAATGTTGACCAGTTGTGTGTAATAAATACACTGAAGGCACTGCAGTGGATTTATGCACCTGCAAAGTTTTGACCAGTGTGCTTTAAACTTGTAATGATAATAATAATGACCATAATGGTAGCAGCAACACTGGTAAACAACAAGCCAAAGTGATTGTAAGGATATTCTTGTCCAGCTGACATTTGCTAAACAGAGGAGTTTTTAATGAAGGAGATCATACCGGTGGCTGTAGCTCCTTCGGGACCATGAAAGGTCTGGTAAGCCAAAGCATTTTTGATTTTACGTCAACTGTGTGACCCAGAGCAGACTAACAAGCTCCTGGAATGTCACTGAGTGTGCCGCAGGGTCCAGGGGGTCACGTTCATACTGTTAACAAAAGACGAAAAAGAAAAACTGGAGAATAAAATGAAACCTGACCGGATCGAGCCTGAAGCAATTAGGAGAAATCAGACCTCGGCCCGAGACCTGCGCGGCACGATCAGATGTGGGCTGTGGATCAGAGGATGCAAGGACGCATATAAGCAGACAGGAATAGACAACAACCCCAAAGATGCAGCTGCAGCCAATTTTCCCTAAACGAGCTTTTCCCAAGATGCTTATTGACCGTCGGCACATCGTCCAGATCCTCCTGCTCTTACTGTGCATGCTTCTTACAAGCTCAGGCCTCCAAACTCTTCCTTATTCTTTCTGTTTAACTTAATGGTTTGAGAGTGTGATCGATATCAATCAATAAAAATGCAGAGAGTCTCCTTTATTGTCACATTTACTGATAGAGCCGTGGTTCAGAGCAGTCGAATTAAGCTAATAGTTTAGATTTACAAATGTCAGCTAAACTTCCCAAAGTAATTAGAATAACACAGAAGAAACCTTTTTTGTGGTTGAATTGTCATGCAGTTGCATTTGGGAATATGATTCCTATTATTTACCCTTATTTAATGGCTAATCAGGTGGAATAATAATGCAGATTTAAATATTTATACCAGTTTGCTGGCATTTACAGAAGTAATCCCTTTTTTATTTTCTGAACGTGTTCAGCCGCAGTGTCCATTGTGACGGTTTTGTATTGTGCTCTTACTCTTTGTATTGTGCAGCTATCTATTTGCCAGCGCTTCATCCAAATCCGTGCGGGTCCCTTGTGGTTTTCCGTATCCTCATCTGCCACAAAACACATCTGTCACACCAAACATCGTTTCCATAACGACCATTATTGAGACAGGCAACTGCAGTCTGCGCAGAGTGTCAATTAACCCAAAAGGGAGAGACGCGCGGGCCCACAGACACGCACACACACATTGTCCACGCCAATGTTGCAAACACACACTCACAAAGAGAACTCAGAGACAGCGTGGGTCACATTCGCCCAGCTGAAGATTGTATTATTCCACCGATTCAAACAGAAAATAATGATGAGTTACTCATAACCTTCGTTTCCTTAATCACTCCATCTCTCTGTCACACACACACACACACACACACACTGACTGATAGCAGTGCATCACTTTCTGCTTAGAGTGTCAAGCTGCCTTATTCAAGTTAATTAGCGAAGTGTAATTCTGTCAGTCTGCAGGCCTAAATACAGAAGGGCCTCTCTCAGTGAATGTGCCATAGAGACGCCATCTGCTGAGACAACAGCAAAATATATTATTTATATTTCTTGACTCAGTTTTATCTTAAAAATAATAACACTGACGCGGAAACAGGGCTTAGGGCTTCAGTGTGCAGCAACAGCTCATTAAAAGACATTCACAGACAGCATGACGGGTGCAGATAAAAGTCTTATTATAAAGTGTGAAAATGACTGAATGAACCTGGTAGCAGGTGTGTGAACTTTAGTTTAGGTCCCTCTAAAAGTTCTGGGCCAGCAAACGCAAGATGAAGTATCAGAGTTGCATTTTTTAAATCTTTTTCTATTTTCATGGTAAAGTATCACACTGAATTACTTACAGATGTTCATGTTCAAGTTCATGTCAACACAGGATGAATTATAATAACTTCGTGATCTATCACCATCATTAAGTCCAAATGTCAGTGAGTCTGATACTTACAAAAACAGTTCTGTTATTCTTCAGGTCCTTCCTCGCTTGAATTTGTGTTTAGTGCTGCTCATGAATTGAAGTTGGTCAACATGACAGCTCCCTAAAAGTGAAGCCAAAACACCTCAACTGCCCCCTGGTGGCTGGTTGCATCACATGCCATTAACCACACCCCCCTCTGTGTTAGCAGATGGGACATGAGCTAAAAAGTAACTAAATAACTAAAAAGTCAAAGTAACTCTTAAATAAAATTTCCCAGAAGGTATTTTTCATCAGTTAAGTTGGTTTTATCATGCTGATCTTTATTTAGTGGGCGTGGAAGTCATTGGACATGGGTGAGACATTTAGATTGTTTTGAGATGAGTTTGTGTTCGGGTTAGTTAGCAGTCACTAATTGTTGATTACAGAGCAGGAAACAAATGGGAGAGAACTCAAGAGAAAATGTGAAGTCCCGTAGTGGTCCCTTAAACTACACAAACACAAAATGAGTGAAGAATATTCAATATTCCAAGAAGGGAACCTTGATTTTTTGTTTAATGAAGGCTGTTGATGGTTTTGAACTAAAACTAGAAACAAGAAATGAGGTTTAAAGGTCACTAACAGCTGATTGTGTCACTGTGTGTGGCAGCCTGCAGTTCATCACTTCACCTGTAGAGATAACTTTGTGTCTGTGTTTGCTTTGGAAAATGTCTGACGTTAGCTGGCCAAAGACGCAAATCAGATCAGGTTCAAAGAAGTTTTGGGGGAATTGTGAGACTCTAAACAGTGAGTCGACTGATTTCCAGCAGGTTGCTTTACATCTGTTTTTTCGTCATTTGAAAACTGGCTGTTCTTTGGTAGCATAGCATAATTACAACTGTCGAATAATTACAGTGTTAACCAACTTCAACACTTCAACCACTTATCACAGGCAATTAAATAGTTTTGCTCTCGCTTATTATTCAGTGTCACAACACGTCACACTCTTGGAGGCCTCCACTCGCCCAGGATCCACCCACACAGGTGTTTTCACTCATTACGCCTGATCGGACCTCTTCTCAGGACTGTGTGGGCGTGTGCAGTCGCCGCTCGACTGACACCGCCTCTCCTCTTGACCCGCCCCGGGTTTCGAGAGGCACTGACAAACGCAAAGTTGCAACAGGAAGTGGAAGGTGAGTCCAAAGGGTGATTGTCCACTCATCTCACACACACACACACACACAGATTTTTATAAAAACATGTTTGCACTGTCCCCAAACATTCATGTCGCATTTCAGTGAAAATCTTAAAGGTTATAATTGAACAAAGAAAAGAGGAAGAGGTATTAATCATTAGATCCAAAAAGTGAAATACTGACTGATGATGAGTTTGTCTGAACTTTGTTTTATTGTCATTTCAGCGTGTGTGTGTGTGTGTGTGTGTGTCAGTCTGCGCTCAGGAAATAGAAGCGCCGTGCTTTGATGGTTCAGCACAAAGAGGAAGTGGATGTGTGGAGTTTGCTTGTTTTTTTGAAGGCGGTGTTGTCGTCCTTGTCATGTGTTTGTTTTTGTGTTTAGATGCCCCAGTTAAAACTCAACGCTTTGTTCCTCAAAATGAGCCCCGTCTCAAAACAACACTCACTCGACACACATTTCACATATGCAAATGTGGCTGCGTGCACAGCTTTAGTCAGAGATTTCAGAGTTAGTTTAATCACCAAGGGCAATGCATGTAGGGGAGTTTGGAGGGATGGTGCATGAATTTACAGCTGAGAGAGTTTTAAACTAATAATGACACACACATGTTGGGGAGAGATAGAAGAGTCATCCCGTGGACAACAGGCCACATCAACTTAACATGTAGCCGACTGCTTTGGATCCCTGCCACTCTCATTACCTCCTTATAATGTCACTTAGAAATATGTGGCAATGTGTGTCAGCATCTCAGACAATCAGGAAAATAGCTTGTTCTGCATTGACTCGTGTATTTTGTCATTAAATGGTACAGACTAATCCCAGAGAGTAATGTAATCATCATTATAAAAACAAACAAAATATACCTCATAATATTTTAATGAAACCTTCATTATCATTGTTTGATTTTCTACCATGTTCATAATTTGTCTGTGTCCTTCAGCAGCTCTTTAGGTAGATGTGAACTTCTTCTCTGCTCAGGTGCTCTGACAGGTTGCTTGTGTATTTTGATTCCAGTCAGATGACTGACCTGAAAAAAACCCCAGATGTTTTCCTCTGTGTGAAATAAATTAATAGTATTTACAGTGTCAACACACATCAGTTAACTGATTTAACTCATCCCGACAGAAAACTTGAACTGCAATTCAGTGACTGAAAATCAAATGTGCAGTACATTTTAGTACTGATTTACAGAGAAAAGCAAGATAATGTGAGTTACCGTGTAATATGATTACAGCACTGCAAGTGGAAACCCTAAAGTAAGAGATGATGGTTTTAAAGGGTACTCTGAGTCCCGCAACACACAACTTTGATTTTAGTTTCTTTGAAAGCACACAGCGTGATGTGCTTTATTATTTCATGTCATAAGGCTTTGCATCAGCTGAAAAATGTGCAAAGAGTTTTTGAGAGAGTTTTAAGGTCAGTTGTCTTTCCAGCACATAGCTGATTTATGTGTCATGTGAAATGAGGCATCTTTTATCAGGAGGCCGAGCCAGCTGTCAATTACAGTGACAGAAAAATAAACCAAGAAAAAAAAAAAAAGAACTCCAACAAGATGAACAACCTTTCTGCTGGATGCAGACATTATCTTTTTACATGAACTCTGACTGCGATGGGCCGGCCATAAAACTGGAACACTGAAATTGTCAAAAGTGAATAATCTTTTTAATTTAGTTGGTGTGTGTGTAATGGCGAGGAACCCACTGAATAGGGCAGAATCAGTGGCATGAATAAAAATGATTGTCTTGTTAGAAAAGAGCCAATGTAAGGGCAATCACTGCATTTTCTCTACCCCATGCTGCGACATAAAGCATCATATTTCAGCGACATTAAAGACTATTACTTTTGCATACACACATATATATATATATACTCACATGCAGATGTAGCATCATTTTTCTCTGTCAAAACAAACAACAGTGCCAGCTCCCTCCAAGCCTGTAACACACACTGCTCAAGACACAAACGCTACAGAGAAAAGACAGAACAAAGAGTCTGAACACACAGTACATATACATGTGGAGTATACTTAATAAATGACATCTTTAACTAAGAACTGTTCTTACTTTGAACTCACAAGAACACATACAGTAAACAGAAGATTATATTAAAACTGGAACGTCTTTGCCTATTAATCTGGACTTTTCTTTCTTAATGACACACTTGACACAATATGTGTGACAATGAAATCACAACATAATGAGTACATGATTCAGTCATGAGTACATTTATTTTTTAATTTTTTACTTCTTTATATAATAAATTAAAATAAATATATAATAAATAGGAACCAGGAATTAAGTTATTTCTCTTTTTTTTTGCCCTTCGCAAGAAACATTTTGCATTTGCTTTTTTATTTTGCTGTTTGTTTGCCACCCTAGTTTCATGTCTTTATGGGTGGTCAAAGCTGAAATATCTAACCATTAGATGGAAATTTTGTGCAGACATTTGTGTTTCCCAGTGGGTGAATTCTAAAAACACTGACAATCCTTCCTTTTATCCTTTAGTGCCACCGGCAGGTTAAAACTGAATTGTGTCTTTGCTCTTTGCTTTATGGCCAAATGCACCACAAAACTAAATTTCCATCAGCTTCAGCTACACTTTATGTTTATTACAAATTAGCTAACCTGACTCCTGTTTTCTTCCAGCATGTTTTGCAATTGTGCTAAACACATTTTAATGTCATCTCTAAGTTCATTCTTTTGCACTGTCTGGGGGAATACAAATGCGTTTTATGAGGCCGACATCGAATGTGCGGTGCTTCGCTGAATCCCCCTTCCTAACTTGTGCACACCCACACCCCGCACACATGTCACCCACCTATTCATGCGGTCAGGGTTGTGATCTGAGGCGAGCCAAGCAGCTTTGTGAATAATATCAATTCTCCATGGGAAACTAATGAGTGCTGGACAAGCCCACCGACCACGGGGGACACAATCCATTCCTTCACACTGGGCATCTGTCGGAGGCTGTGTTGTGTCTCCCTCCTCTGAATGTGCGGAGCTGTTCGTTCAATGCTCTGCCATATGGCCACCGTGTCAGAACCCTCCAGGATTTTTCTGGAGAGTCACCCTGTGGTCCTGACTCTCTGTGCCCAGACGTGGCCCACTCATGCTGGGCCAAGACGGACAGACAGTCAGCCCCCCTCCGGATGGGAGCAGGAGGAGGGGGAGAAAAGTGGTCCAAAAAAGAAAATAAAGAAATTTGAACATTTGGAAGCGCGAGAAATGGAGAATGAGGGTTGAAGAAGAAAGATTTAGAGGTTATCTTTGATGCCATGAAGGGAAAAGTCAGAGGGAGGAGACGGGGACGTCAAAGCGTCAATAGTGGAGATGGAGATGCTGTCAGATGGAGAGGAGAGACAGATTGAGGAAGACACACAGGAGAGAAAGAACCATTCAGTTGCAAAGAGGGGAGAGAGGAAGAGGAGGAGGGTAAGATGGTGCAAACAGAGAAGAAAGAAATGATGGGAGAAGGGGAAAAAAGGAGTGAAAGAGAGGAAATGGAGTGAGAGAAAGTGAAGAGGCCAGGTGCAGTGGCAGAGCAGATGGAGGGAAGGAGGGAGAGAAAGAGTGATGTCGGGGGGGGTGGGGGGGGGGGGGGGGGGGGGAGCGGAGAGAGTTGAGAATTTCACTTTTCGCCTGTTGTGTTGTGGGTTTTCCCTTTCCCACCCCCCCCCCCCTTTCCCCCCCCCCCATTTCAAAC
>JBAJHX010000043.1:18541337-18563163 GCA_037176925.1 Amniataba percoides | reverse complement strand
AAGTTGGAAAATTCCTAAAATATTCATTTCTAATTCTTTTCATTTTAAATGTGTGTGTGTGTGTGTGTGTGTGTGTGTGTGTGTGTGTGTGTGTGTGTGTATGTGTGTGTGTGTGTGAGAGCACCACGTTCAGCAATTTGTGCTGCTGAGCAGAGAGCCAAAATCTGTGTTAGTAGGTTACACTCTCAGCAAAGGCCAACCACAAGAGACCTGTCAGAAGTGTGTGTTTGTGTCTGCAGGCACACAAACAGTCACACTGGCACACTTGAGTTTGGGTGAGCCTTGAGTGTTAAACTGCACTCAGGATCTAGATAGATGAGATCTGCAGCAAACACGGTCATGGTGCAGTAATTACCGGTTCGACAGGTCTTCATCAGAGTAAGAGGAGAGGTGGTGGTGGTGCAGACAATAAGTAATGCCTGCATCCAGCTTAGAGTTAACTCTCAAAGGATGAACAGGTGCTGTGTGCTGCCTGCTGCATTGATGCAAAGTAGTTAAATTGCAGAAGTCTCACGTTATCTACGTAGCGAAATGTCCCCGTGGGCTCATGCATGTCTGCCAAACTAAAGGAGCTCTGAAACAGAATTTATGAGCAGAAGACTGCTTTTCACATTAAGCATCAGAGTCTCCAGCAGCACACTGGAATGGGGATACAACTGAACAACATGATTGAATCTTATTTAAGATTTCCTAACTTATCCATTGTGTGTTTAATGATCGCGCTATGGTGCTTTCTAAAATGTTTGTATGAAATATATTAGTAAAAATCTGTGAAAATGTTATGCTGACTGTAAGTAAGTAAAGCCCAGAATCTTGCTGATGTGCAGAGACTCCCTCTGCAGATGTTGCAGATGTTCGGCTGCTTCTTTTTGCGCATGTGCACACATCAGCACGCGCAGTTGTGTGTTTTTATGTCAGAGGAAGCGTGAGAACGGGGTCAGCCTCCTGAGGAGAAGAGTGAGATGAAGAAGCGGAAGAAATAAATGAGGGCAGGAGTGATGAGAGGAAGAAGAAGAAGAAAACGACGAAGAAGAAGTGCTGATACAGAGAAATGATGTCTCTCTAAGCTAATTAGAGGGTTAAAACCACGTTAGCATCACACTGTATACAGTTACAGCCAATTAAGAAGCATTGTGAAGTGGGGCAGATGGTCAGGGATGTGGGGTGGCCTGAACTGAACGGAAAGAAAATGAATTTCTTACTGTGGTTTTACACAGCCTGCCTGCCTTCCTTCACAAATGTGCCAGTTCATAATATGCACACACACACACACACACACACACACACACACACACACACACACACTCTCTCTCTCTCTCTCATCATTCCACATATTTGCGTGATGTCCAGCAGTGAGCTAGTTATCCCAAAATATCTTATTATCGTCCACTACTTTATCGTTTTAAGATAAAGTGAGTCGTCATGTTCCAGCTAATGTCCACCCGGCCAGGTGCTTCCGTTTGTGTGTTTTCATGAGTATGTGTTCATTATGAGGAAGTGTTCGTGGCTTGATTAAATGAAGAGAACCTTTGATGCCTCATGCTTTGGCCTCTCGTGGGTACAAACGGCAGAAAAGAGAGAGAGAGATGGAAAAGTGAAATGAAGGAAGGAGGGGTAGGAGTAGGAGGGAAAGGCCAGAACAAGATTAAATAGGAGGGATTCTCATTATCTGGGGCTTTGGTTTAGTTTGAACATGGATTTTTTTTATTCTGTGTTTTTTTTCATTAGTTGAAAAAAAACATGAAAATCAGAAGTTACAAATGTCTCCATAAAGTAATCAGGTGATAAAAAATATTTAACTTTTTAAAAAATACATTTGGAACCATAAACAGCAGCTCACTCAGGTTTTTTTTTCTTCATTCTGTAAATTTGAATCTGAAATCTGAAAAACTATTAATTTTAAACATGAACCTTTAAATGATTGGGTGGACTTTGATGCGTGGCACTAATAATTCAAACAAATACATGTGTAAACAATAAAAAACAAACAATAAAAACACGCAGAAACAAATCACTTGTTATTTAGCCTTTATTAAATAATAATAATAACATTAAAAAAGAAATTTTTCTGTACAAAGTCTACAAACAACAGTTTGAGTTATCTGGCCAGTGCCGTAGGTGTGTGTATGTCCTAATGTAGTGTGTGTGTGTGTGTGTGTCAGCGTACGTATGTGTGTATCCATCGAGACAGAAGAGGTAATACTATCTGGACTTCCAGAAGGAAAGAGTTAAAGTCAAGCAGGACAGAGAGAGAGAGAGAAAGAGAGAGAGAGAGAGAGAGAGAGAGAGAGAGAGAGAGAGAGAGAGAGAGAGAGTGAATAGGTGAGGTGTGTGTGTATGTGTGTGTGTTGTGTGAATTTGTAGCCATTGGCACACCAAGTCTCACAATGCACTCACTGATCAGTGCTTACTGTTTCGAATGTGTGTATGTGTATGTGTGTGTGACAGAGAGAGAGAAAAACAGCAATAAGGGGAGAGGAAGAGAGAGAGAGATAGAGAGACATAATAGGAGAGCTCCAAGGCACTTGGAAAACAGTCCAATGAAAACATAGTTAGTTGGACAGAAAACCCTCCATCTCTCTCCTCATTGTCCCCTCCCCTCATCTCCCCTTCTCTGACCACCTTTCAACACTTTTTTATAATCCCCTTATTTTCTTTGTTTACTTCATCTCTATGTGCCTCCTGGCTTCGTCCATGCATGTCCTTGAGCACGGAGAGATGAGAGAGAAAGACGAAAAGAGAGAATGAGGGGCTGCAGGCAACAAGTGTGAAAGGTCTGACTCTTCCTCACCCCTTTACTTCCTTTCTTCTTTTCCCTTTCAATGTAGAGGACAACAACTTGACCTGGGTATTTCGCAGATTCAGACAATAACAGAAAGGACTTTCAGGATTGACCTTCATCTGCTGCGGTCGAGCAGAGAGAGAAAGAAAAACACAAAGAGGACAGGGAGAGGTCAGCCTCCAGGTCCTAATGAAATTCTTTCAAGATTTCTGTCAGGGCCACTAACTGTCCCAGTGTTGTGACTGTGCCTCTCTCTCTCTCTTGCTCTCTCTCTCTCACCTTCCACCTGTGTATGTTTACATGCAGAGACCTTCTCTCTTTGTTTGGACGAAGCTTTTCAACCTTTCATGGACTTTGGACGACGACGTTGACAAGTTAATTCAATGTGCCTGACCACAGCTGTCTGCAACAGCCTGCAAGCAAAGGTCAGGATGGGTGGAGCATTAGCGTCCAGCATAATGGAAACTGGCTGCAAAATGTTCAATACAGCCTGAATATTTCTGTAGGTCCAATATCACCATCAGGCTTTCAGTATGAACTAATTATAATTATATAGTTAAATAAACCAGTTATTCCATCCACATGTTGACCTCTCCTGCATGTAAACATGAATGAGCCATATTTATTCTCCTTTCTCTCTCTCTTTCTTCCTTTCTGCGTGTAATCGCGTGTGTGGGTGTGTGTGTGTGTCTCTTCCTGTTCATCAGTCTCTCCAGCAGCACTGGCCCTCCTCGATGGCTGTCCTCCGATACAGCGTATACTGTAGTTAGCTTAAGGCTCGATTGTGTGTCCAAGAAAGTCGACGGTACGATTTCCACTCTCCTCCTTTTGTCATTCCTTCTCCTTTCTTCCCGTTTTTGAGCGTCCTTCATTCAGGGGGATGACGCTAAGAGCGGTGGTTAGAAGGCAAGGATGATTTATCTCTCAGTCCGTTCTCCACCCGGCCTCTTCTAACACTTGTTCAGACCCCCTCCTGTGCACATGCACAGCTCTTTGGCAATCCATAGGTTGCAATAAAACAATCACTGACATTTTGTTCACACAGTGTCTGTCCATCATTTGGGCATCATACAGTCTGAAAAGCAAAAAAATATAGATATATACCAAAGACAAACCCTAGAATACTGAATCTAAAGCACGACTCCATAACAGCATGTTAGATTTAGATAAACCTCTGATTTTCTGTCTTCTATCTTTCTTTACCATTCCTCCTCTCTCTGTAAAGACTCATAACCTGTAATGGAAAATGTGCCAAAATAGAAAAGGACTGAAGTAACAGTTAAGACCATGGAGTCCAACACAATGCTAAAAAAAGTCTAAAAATGGCGTAAGAGCTCTACAGGGCGGCTACGAACTGAAGCTGTCTTCTCTTTACCTTTTTCTTTTTTTTTTATCCAAACAGACACAAGTCTAAAACAAAACAAAAACAGTCACCATTACTCTTCTATGCCACTGGTTTCACAAAGCGCAGACCGAGGGCAGACAAAGGAGCGAGCGAGCACCATATGGCAGGCTAATGGACGTCGGAAACTCACAGAACTCATATCTAAAACTTTCAGAAACAAACAAAAAGAAAAGGTCCTTTTTTCATCCTCTTTTCCTTCTTCTCCTTTAGAAATCTAGATTCATTTGAGTTGTGTGGTTTGATATCTTTTAAACTTCTTTAGGGGGATAGGCATTCACTTGATATGTGTTGATTTCAGTCAGAAGTACCCACATTAAATGACCCACTGGTGCTGAAGTCTTCTACACAGTCAGAAGCTGGGACGTTTTTTGTATTTCTGCATGCCCTCTCTATTGGCCACATTCAAATTCAAAATAACGCGGACAAATTTGACATTTGCCCTTCTGCAAAGTACCACGTGTTGGTGAAATTCTCTTCCTCACTAAGAATCAAATCAGCAGCGTCTTGAGCAAACAGCCCAGACTGTGCTGTCATTGGTGGTCCACATTGTCATCGGGGCTGACGTCCTTCACTTTCCAAGCTTCGTTCCAGCGGCTGGTGGGTTATATTCTATGGTAGATCTGTCATTCATATTCATTTATTCATTCCTTCATTCATTCACAGGCTTTTAGAATCGAGCAGGCTCTCTCCTGCAGGCGGAGGAGATATGGTACTGTAGGTAGGGGAGACTGGGGTCAGGTGTTTTCCCCAGTTTAGGCCTCATAGCATGTAGGGGAGATCAAGGTCATGAGTTCCCACTAACACGCAAATAGGTGGGGAACCTCTGGGTTGAATGTTACCCCTTTAGACATCAGAACAGGATATTAGGTAAGGGACACTGGGGATTGAAATAACAGATAGTGCTTTTTTCATGTTTTCTTTGTCCAAACCAAGAACAAAATTACTCGTATAGGAGATCATGGGACTCGTCTTCCCCGAATCATTCTCCAGAATCCTCCTCCTCCTCCCCTTCATGCCTCGGAGCAGCACCTCTGCTGGTTTATCTTCACTTTATGCTTAATGCCGTCATACAGCTCGAAGTTGTAGTTCTCCAGTGTTGTGGAGGAGCGCGAGGAAAGGCCGCTGTAGGAGCACGTGCAGTAGAGGAGCAGCCCCGCGCACACCGCGCCCATCAGGACGCCGAGAGAGCTCATCACGATGATGGTGAGGAGGATGGGGTCCAGCGTGTACAGCCAGGCGTTGTCCTTGTCCTTCTCCGACACCAGGGTGACAGAGGGAGGGTCCACATCAGAGGACGAGGGTGTGGAGAAGGGGGAAGGCCACCCGGGGAAGACAAACTCTGAAAAAAAAAATTAAGAGGAAACTTTAGAAAACATTTCTTTACAAAAATGACAAAATACTTTTAAAGAATCACACAACACCAGCGGTTAAGTCACTATGCTTCACCATAAAGAAATGTATTTATTTATTTCATTTATTTAATTATTGTGTGTTGAGGTGTGCGCATCTAGTTGGCATAAGCAATCATGCTAATCCACTTAATGGATGTATACACATGAACAAGCCAATCCGCAATTAAATACAGTGAGTGTTTTATGGAAGAGCACACACAAGGAGAGAATACAACACACACACACACACACACACACACGCAAAGCACTAAACAGACGGTGCACAGACTTGTTTAGTGAAGTAAAGGCTGAATACTCTTCTCGTATCCGTCAAGGGGCTGGGAAGAAGAAGGGAGAGTAACACGTGCATGTGGACAAACACACTTACTGTTCACACACACACGCGCACACAGAGGAAGTAAACTGTGATTGTAACAGACAGATGTTTTCTAGGTGCCCAGGAGGAAGCTGTCTGTCTCACTTTGTCTGCCACAGAACATGAAAGAGGAGGAGAGGAAACACACGCTAACATGCCCGCATGCACACGCAGACACACAAACTTTTGAATGCTCTTTTGCACTCTGCCCCCCTCTGCACACACACACATATACACATACACACACAGACACCAGAGATTGTCTGTCACTGTTGCCACAGGCTTTTTTCTCCTGGAACCACAAGTAAAATGAAGAGCCACAGGCATGCCTCTGCTTAAAGAGCTATTTCACTATTCTTTGGGAGAGACTTGTAAAACAGCCAGTATAGCCTCGGGCTGAGGGGAGAACAGAAGGGAAGAGAAGTCGAGAAGACTTCAAACCTCACCTCCATCGATGGGCGGCTTGTGATTGAAAACAGGATCTTTTCCAAAATCCATGGGCCGGGGATCTGTAAAAAAAACAGAGGGAATAACAGTATTAATCTCAACCATCCAGTCAGGCCGGAGCTTCTCTTGAGTCCACAACATGTTTTGATAACATCGCACCATCTCTCATGTTGTCAGCACACAGGCTACATTTGCAGATGGAAATCAAACTACACAAACAGCTCAAAGAGTGAGTGATCTTGTTTTAAACTTTCTGAGGAGATCAGACAAGAGATCTCCTATAAACCGCTTTGTTCTGCGCTCAGTCTATCGGGGGGAAAATAACATCCGAGGTTACTAAACATCTCGCCAAGACTACCTGCGTCGAGCCAGCAAGTTTCATTATGTGATAAGCATCAATGCTCTTTTTTATTTGCTTAGAAATGAAGCCAGAGTCAAGAGGTTGAGAGAATGAGTCGACAGATAGGGAGGAGAGAGAGAGGAGGGAGGAGAGACAGAGGGGTGTGGGTGTGAAAAGAAAGACACACAAAACTGTTTAATAGAAAAATATCACTTTTATTACTTTCACATTCCCCCGCAATATATTTTCTTTTTATTCCAAGACAATGAAATTCAACAAGCTAAAATACCACATTATATTTGTGAGGCAGGCTGAAGTGCAAGGCTTTGAAGGGTTTGGAAGCTCAATTCTGCTTCAATTCAGTTTTATTCAAGGAAATTGATATTACAATCCTCAGACTGTAAAAGCAGCGCAATATCTGGCCAGCTGATAATCATTTATTGCTGGGGCAAAGGAACCAAAAACACATTATGAAGTGAAACTGTAATAGATATTCAAAAGACAAGAGGTGAAAAACCAATTTAGCAGATATGAAAAAAGATACAGAGCCTAATTTCCTCTGTTAGATAAGGTCATTTTTCTATGAGGCAATTTTAACATGTGGCACCCAGATGATACCTTCTAAAAACAGCCCTTACAAACTTGCAATACTCTTCTGTCTGTAAATAACAGTAATCACTACTTTTAATTGAGATCTGCTATTTGTGAAATGAAAATGTTTGCTCATGGATAAAATATGAGGCAATTTCCTTGAAATTAAAGAGGTGACTAAATCGTGTCTTTAATTGTTTAAAATTGACCCAAAATTGACTTCCAAAACCAATTACAGAAAAAACTAAATAAATGGATGCAATTTCAAATATTACAGCAACCAACAAATCTTGTGCTGCGTGTTTTTCTTCTCACGTTTGCTTGTTGAGAATTTGCTTATTTGAATGATATGTTTGCGAGTATGTGTGCCTGTGTTGGCTTTGTATGTTTCTCTGAAGTTCAATATTTAATTTGCTCCAAGTGCAAGAGAGTGAAATGCAGCGCAAGACAAGAAGACAATCATAAAGTCGAGGTTTTTCCTTCACAGAGGCAGAGAAAGTGCACGGGATTCAATACAACAGTGATGTGGCTGAGGCCGGGGATGAACGCTGCAGCAGTTTGCCACTTCCAGGCTGGTTTTACTCAGTTTGAGGGAGTCTAAACCAGTCGCGGCTTGAAATTAAACTAATTTAAATTCATCCCTTGCTGAGGCCATGTGTCAGAGTGTGACACATCAAGAAAAATATATGCAATTGATAAAAAATACTTCACTTAATAACAACAAGAAATCAAACATAGTCATCGATTCATTTGATAAAAATGACATCATCAAAGTGGGTTTTCCAAAAACCTAACATGTGGCTGTACTTCACCACTAAAATGCGTGATACCACATCACTGACAGTGAAAAACACAGGAGTAAAATATAAAAAGAACATCTGACCAGCTGGACAGACATCTCAAAGCATGCGAGCTTGGAAAACTCCAGAGCAACCTGCAGATTGTGAACGTGACTTCAAATAATGTCGGCAGAATCTCAAACCATCCTGCTAAATAAAACAATGCTGTCATGTTATACGCTGTAAAAACAAAAAAGCAGTTCATTGTGCAGAAAAGGCAGTCAGCCCTGAAACCATGGACACCTGTTAAGCTCTATGTGGCTGATCCCAGTAATCACACTGTAAATTCTAATATTTTGTGGAGGTCTCAGTGAAATGTACTCTACACATTGTACATGCACATGAAAGCATCTAATCAGTCTGCTCTTCTGATTGTGTAAATGTACTGTCTCACAGCAAGCCCCCCAGGTTCCTCTTTCCTCTTTCTCACAGTCAACTGAAATCACCCTGGGCCTTGACAAAACATTAAATCACTAACAGAGAGACAGCAAAAGAAGCGGGATAAAAAAAAAAGGAGAGAGATGCTCGGACACTCTTTGGACGACTGTTGAACACTTTCTAATGATCCTGGCTTAAAGCCCTCAGGCTAGGATCCTGAGAAGAATCATCACGCGGATCTGAAAGGAGATTAAAACTCCCCGTAGCCCCATTTTATCTCCACTCTCCAATTAGTAAAGAGAAGAATAAAAGGAGGCTTTTTTATTCAGGCAAAGACATGGATGGCTCTTTGGCACCATATGCTGTTCCAGTGGGGGCCTGAGGACCTGTTAGAGTGCTTTCACTCGTAATATTTCTCCAGGAAACAGAGGAGGAGGAGGAGGCAGGGAGAAAAAAAAACAGAGATGGCCTGAGGGCGAGAAATGCTTACCACGGGGTTTTATGAATGCAATCAGCTCCATTAACTAATTAGAAATATTAAAGGGCTTCAAAGTAGTCTGTGATGGAGAAGGGAGAGGGAAGTGAGGGAAGGTTGATTTAAAAGCACTGCATGAAGAGACGCCAGCACATTTTCCAAATCTTGCAAAAAGTTTGATAGCAAGAGAGTGAGAGAATGAAAAGGAAAAGTGCGCGAGTAGCACAACATAAATACAGTCATATATCATTTCTCTGTTTGAATTTCAGACCCACATTGATTGGGTTACAGCACAGGGCCGCTAGAATGAGTCATATAATGTGTAAATCATACACAAGTCGATTGAAATGGAAGGGAGAGGATGGATATGCAAGCATAAAATAACTAAAATACTTGTTGACTAAAGCACAAAACCATATTTTATGAGACACAGTTACACGAAACAAGCCAATACGGAGGGCTGCAGAGCGGACATGTGCGTGAAACGGTGATTTAAATGGCTGAATTTGTGGGAATTCTTTGCTAACACAGGTTTGTCAGGTGGTGTGTGCGACTGCATGCGTGCTCTGCTTACAGTGTGTGTCTCCATCACACTGTCTATTCTGCCAAAAGACTTCTTTCATCTGCTTTTGTGTTTGAAACAACCTGCCCTCCTCCTTCAATTCTCTCCCTCCTTCAATCCAAACCCCAACCTGCCTCCCTGTTAGCCTTCCTCTTGGAGTAAGAGAAAAATCTATCTTTAGAAAGTATAGAGAGCTGTGTTTTTTTTTTTTTTTTTTTTTTTTACTTCTTTCATCTTCCTCCATCGCTGGGCGCATTCTTTAGAGGGAAAGGGGGCTCGCTTAATGGGCCCTTCTCCTCTGAGAGATTTTGCTCTCCTCCATTTCTGCCTCTCATTTTCTCTCCTGTGTTTTTTACTGGGAGGATTTACGATGAAGGGAAGGAGTAGAATAGGAACAAGCGGGTTTTGATAAAAAAGGCTGGGGGATTTGGGCATGAACAAAATGATGTAGGGGGGTAGCACACAACACAAGATGGTAAGCTGGTGAGAATTCCAGAAAATAAGAACCGAAGTGGTGCGCCCAGTTTTACAGCCGTGGAGCTAAAGAGAAGTTGACGCTAGGCTTCTCAATCCAAAACCAAGCAAATCAAGTTTTCTTTTCCCTTGTTTTTTTTTCTTAACATCATCTGAATAATTTCACATAACACACTGATTTGCTTCCCTTCCTAAGCTTGAAGCTGGGTGCACTAATTGTTGAGGGACAACAATTTGCTGTTGCAAAATGGCTTCAACTTGAGGCTTTGACATCAAATGAAAGAAAGAAAAGCTGTTAAGATCATCTCAGTGAACACAATCCATGTAACTGTTGCCTTAAAACAATCGTCCGTGCATATAAAAAACATAAACATTGTATAACTATTACACATCAGAAGCACATGTGGGCTTACTGAAATGTGAGTACAAATAAAAACGTGGCATTGAATTCACACCAAGTACATTACTCAACTTAATTTTCATATTAAGATTCACAGTAAATGTAAAGTATTGTCATAAATCACAAGAATCCTCAATAAATGATTAAGAAGCAGAAAAGTGCTAATATAAAATAACATGTAACCAGACTTCAAAAATGCATCATGTCACACAAATCTGGTTCATTATTATGCATATATCTACCATTGTGGGAAAATATGAAATAATGAATCGTAAGACACAAACAGTTAAACGGATAATTAAGAAAACACCACAAAATCTGTGTTAGAGGTGTGACAGAAGTGCTGCAGCTGGAATCAGTCAACAGATTGACAGATGACTGTGAATGAAATGATCAAAAGTACTGACCAGTGATCCTGGATCAGTGGATTTCTTAAAAAAAAAAAAAAAAAAAAAAAAAAAGAGGCTTCGTAAGGTAAGAACCTCTGTCTCACAGCATATGTTTGGTCTCACCTGTTGAATAGAGGCTGACAATTTTGTAACGTTCTCAGGTTACCAGGCGAATACGAGAAACATTCTGCATTTCAAAAACGATGACTATGTCATCCAGGATAACACGTGAACAAATCTGACAGGCTATTTTAACTTGTACAGACTTCAAAGGAAAGTAACTTCAGTTGAATTTAATTTGAACATTAACAGACAGGCATTAAATCATCCATTATATCCTCGCAAAAAAAACAACAAAAAAAAAATACAACACGCCAACTGTCCATTCATACTGTAATCTGACGCTGAGGCACTACCTCGTTCTGGAGGTGAAGAGGTAATAGTTCTAAAGCACATTTTTAAAAAGGCATATCAGGATGAAATGTAAAAACGCTCTCAGGGTGAATCACCAGCCGCTGAAAAATCTTGAAGCGTCCGTGCATATGTGTTTGAGACTTTTTGAGCCTCTGTGTGTTTTGATGCAGAGGGTGTGTTTGTTTCTAGGGCTGCGGGATTCTTCGTAAGCTGTCTCATCCCATCTTCCCCTCGTGTAAACCAGGCAGAAGGCAGCACAGCGCTGATTCCTTGCTCACAGACCAAAGAAGCCACCCACTGTGGACGTGAAGCTGTCTATCTGTCACGGCTGGATGGGCAGGCAGCGCTAATTCCTCTTATACCTCTGCCTCTGTCACTCTCAGTCTCAAAGGCCAGTGGACAAATAAACAGCAAGCTTCATTCAGACCCAAAGAAACAGCCTTCTTTCCTTATGCAGCGCACATTGTGACTTCTATCTCCCTGTACCTGTGAATAAATCCCCTCTGTGTTGTCGGACAGGGTATTTGGAGGCAGGCAGTGTCCAGGCTGCAGATCAGAGCAGGGAAAACAGACACATCCTGCTCTCGCATTTATAGGGGAGGAAAATATGCTGTTGCAACACTGACATTGTACACTACACGTACATTTGTTCAGTCCACAGTCTGTTAGGCAGTCTACCTGTGATTTACTTGTTATTCTGATCATACCCCTTTTCATTTTCAGGTTGGTGTGTGGCTGCAGAAGCCAGTATGCTCTTAAGTACATCAGCAAAAGTTGCAATCTAATGCTGCTCGCTGGCCCTCATCGGCCATGAGAATTGGCAATTAAAGGTCTTTCATCTACTCTCCCCAGTGAGGGACATTGGTACAATTTAATGTCAGGAGTTCATTCGGCCAGTTCCAGCCAATGAGGGAGTTTAGCAAAGGTGCATCCTGATGGGTTCATTAGATCAGTCATCAGCAACAGGGACTGCAGAGTCTCTTCCATGTTGATTTTTCATTCAGTGAAGAGCGGCAATTATGCTGAATACTGTTGTTGATCTTTTTTTTTTAACTTCAGGGAGTTTCCACACCCTCTGATTGCTTTATTTGAACAAAGCATTCAAAGACATTTTTCTCAATCACATGTAATCCAGGTGTTTTCAACACTGGGAGTCATAGTTGTCATCTTTCTCCAGTCTGATGGTGAGCATGGGTTCAGGACTCGGCCCAGTACCTGGGTACAGGTGATTTTGGTTGGGGCTGTGGATCAGATTATAGCTGAGGTTTTGGTTCTGGTAGCAGTTTTGGTGAGCCTGCTGATTTGGATGCTGGTTGTTGTGGTACATCACTGAATGATGATGACCACCGCTGGTCTTCTTGGTCGCCCAGTGGTATCGGTGGCAGCACAGTATCACCACCACGGTTACAGTGACCAGCAGCAAGAGGGCACCGCCTCCAGCCAACACATAGTACCAGTAGGCAGGGACAGGCTGCACCGCCACTGTGTCTACTGTGGGCTCCATCCCAGACATGGCACCCCCTGGAGGGCAGGAGGACACATTACTGGTTGGCACCATAGACGAGGGAGGCAGGCATGCAGACCGCAAAGGCTGCTGAGTGTCTAATGGACCATTCGCTGAACCTCTCCCCCAGGCTTACAAATAATAAGAAACCATAACTAGTCACAGCAGGTCTGTCAAGCTTTGGTTTTCTTCACATGCTATATAAGAATGATACTAACACATCATTAACTAGCTGCCTGAAACTAAACTAATTCTCACTTTGCATGGTTTCAAACATACAGTTTATGGCTTACAAACAAGCATGTAAGCTAAGAAGCCAACAGGGTTACATTTTTCCTCATCATACCAACACTAGGATTGTCTTCCAAGTGCATCGTTAGCTAATTAAGATGGTGACTTTTTGCTTGAAACCTGCAGCTTTATTTAGTTATTCATTTATTTTCCCATATTGCATGAAGCCACCAAAGTGCAAGTTTCCTTTCCAACATTTCAATTTTAAAATGAGTCACTTGGGAACATTAAGTCACCCAGTCAATCAACTTATTGGCTTCACAGGCTATCCAGCAACACCTGATAAAGTCAACAAAACTGATGAGAGGAGGCTATAAATGAGAAGCCTGCTTTTATCTACCTTGGTTAAAAATCGAGGATCTGTTGTTTCAGGAATGACTGACAGTTTTGAGCGCTGAGTCTCCCATTGTTACCAGTGTAAACTTCATACATGAAGTTTAGAGAATGGAAAGCTTGACAGGCCTACAGTAACCGAGGGAGTGGGTGTGAATGGTCAATTAAAAAAGTATTGTGCCTTGCTGGTATTCAACTAAACATGATATGTAAGATCAACAGCAGGCAAAAAAGCAGACTGTCAGGCACCAGATTTAGCGCTGATGCATATACATGTATTTTGATTATGCTGATTTTGTTCACGGTACTTTTTGTTGATGCAAATGTCACAAGCATTAGCTGCACATTGACACGCAAAGGCTCATGCCATGCGTTCGGGTTCGATCGGAGAATGCAAAGCCTTGATTATGCAGTATACTGGCTGATTTGGACAAAGGATGGGGAGTGTTAAGAGGTTGTATTTGGTAGGATGCAGCTGCTTTTATCAGGGCAAGATCACATTGAAGAGAGTTGAGTGGAGGGAGAAGGAGATGGAGAGGGAAAGAGGGGAAATCAGAGGGAAATTACAGGGGCTGAGTAAGGATAAGAGAGGAGGCATTATTGGAAGAAAGAATGGAGCGAAACAGAGAGAGGTGGTAGAAAGCAAGGAGAGAGGGTGGGAGGGAGGAGAAGTGAAGGGAGAGAGCTAATCCTGCCATGATATCTTTAATCCTGCATTAGAAGGTTTGTCTGAAACTTCAATACTCTGTCAACTCACTGTGAAAGAAGCCCGCTGAGAGAGAGGGGGGTGGGGTGGGGTGGGGTGGTGTTGGAAGAAAGAGAGATAGAGAAAAGAACGGGAAAGGAGGAAAGAAAGGACAGGACGTGAGCAAAAAAGAAAGGAAGAAAGAAAGAAACAGGATAGAGAGCCAGGGCAAGAAAGAACTTCGTGGAGACGAGAGAGAAGAGAGAAATAATGAAAAGACAGAGTAAAGAGAGGTACAGGGAAAGACTCAGAACCTCAAGGAAACCAGTGAGCTTAATTTTGTCTTTTTTCTTAAAGTTCAGACATACTCTTTAAGGGTTTAAAATTGGCTTTGATTGTAAAGCTGCACTCTAAGCAGCGTGAACAGAGAGCCTTCCCACCAGTGGATTAAGACACACATGATTTCTAGGGCTGCAAAGATTGACCGTTGCTTTCCTTTTTTTTTAATCTGAAGGGGAATAAAGGGGGAAGTTTCCCAAGAGCATCACTCCTAAAGTGAGCTGAAAAGTCTGGCTTTCAAGGAACTTTGCTTACTAGACTCTCTGAAACGCTGAATTACTATCTTTCTCGTTCCCGGTCCAACACTCCACACATCAGCAAGCTCGCCTTATCTGAATGAGATACTTTAAAAAGTGGAGTTCAAGCTGAAGCCAGAATCAGCCTCTTTTCTGTGTGTGTGGATGTGTGTGTGTACAGCATGATGGGTCAATGTGCCACCAGCCCTCTCTTTCCAGGCACCAAACACCTCCTTGGTTGCCATGGATACAAAAAACACAGTGGCTCGCTAGTTCACGTTGCACCACAACGAAGCTGTCCTCGTACTGTTAACAAAGGATCATGCCTTCAGACAGTAATTAAGGGGGAACTTCTCAAATTTTTATCTCCATTTCTCCTGAAGCTTTTCCTTAACAGCAGATTTTGGATCGCTTAATTTATTTTTATTAGTACAGGGCTCTTGTCACTTCATAGCTAAAGAAAATTATAAATTGGATACGATTGACATTAAAATTTCACAAGCATCAGCTGACTCATCCTGATGCCTGATCAGACACGGAGAACATCTTCACTCTGTCCAGACCTCCAATTTTATCTTATCAATCTTTAATCTCACTTAAAATTTCAACCCCCTTTTCTCCTTTCTTGCAGAGAATTCTAATTCCATCTCCAGTCCACATCATGGTGAAGTTTAAAAGTTAAAAACACCCTGCTGTCTACAACTCAGACCCAAACACTGACTCTTCAATTATCCATGTCCATTCATGACATATAGAGGGTTCAACTACATCTGCTCACCCAAAGAGAAACATTTGTTCTTAGCTCACTTTTCAGCAGGCGTCCCAAAGGGGAAACGTAATCCTTCTTTCCGGGGCTCAGTCGCATGAAAACACACGTATGTTAAAACTGACACTGTTGTCGTGCTGGGAGTCATTTGATAGCTGCTCGGGGTCCAGTAGTCTTAGAAACCTGCAAGCTTTAGGTCAAATACTTGGCGCCTGAATCAGGTGAGTTTGGCTGCTGGCTTTTACTACTTTTGGGAATGGCACTTATGTTTTTTGAAGTGAACTGTGGTGAACAAAGCCAAGTGCTGCTCAAGTATCTGACAGTATTCAAAGAATGTTTTTGATCTATTCACACACGGGAACACGCGTACGCACATACACACCCGCTGAGCTGACTAAATTAAGCACACGGAATCAGTTATATGGACGCAAACCAACTCAATGGTTTGCTATTAATCTCTGCTTTAGTACCCAGCTTCAAAAGCACGAGTCCTACTGCACATACAGTGATAAAGAGCAATTAAAGAAATATATGTGTGCGTCAGTTTTAATCTGGTCTCCACCATCCATGATCAAATGGGGGCACTAAAAACGTCTACATATAATAAAAGCCTTGACATATGTGGGCAGTATATTTTTTTAATATGAGGTAGTTTCGTAAGGCAACAAAAGCAGTCCTGCAGGCAGTGTCTTAGGTCCTGACCCTGACTTAAAAAACAAGAGATCCAGTAGCATAATCTGTCTAAGCCCTTTTTATCTGCTTTCAGACTGGCCCATTTGAGGATGAAGGAGAGAAAAAAAGAAAAAAGAAAGGGAAGAAAAAAAGGGAAGTTGGATGGTGATCAGGTCGGCATTTCATTCAGGTGGGATCAGCAGCTTGCTGGGCAGAGTAATAGAGTGAGAAATGGAGGAGAAGAAGTGGAGAGGTGATCAGAGGAGAGGAAAGTAAAAAGAAAAGTAGGAAAAGCTGAAAAACTAAGGCAAGGATGGGAATGAAAAAAGGGAATAGCTGAGATGAAAGTGGAGAAGCAGTGAAGAGGGTGGAGCAAAATATAGAAGAGGGCAGAAGAGAGGAACAGGAGAAAGTAAAGACGAGAGGCTCCTTGTATGGTGCTGAATGCAGAGAGGGAGAGATTAAGTGGTGACGGCAAATCAGGATGGAGGAATGGATGAGGAGCAAGTGAGCTGTTCTCTACAATTAGAAAGTAAGGTGGAAAAGGACCAGATGAAGACTTCTTTTTTTTTACTTTGTCTGAATAGCTCAACCTTGACCTCACCGTTTCCACTTTATTTCCTATGCCACCATTTAAGTCTTTTGCCAAACACAGAGCAAAAAATGAACACTATCCAACTGTGTGCGCACGCTGTAGTCGCACTCACTGAGACTACATATACCAGTGACAGATGACACACAGCATGGTGCTCACCATTAGTCAGTCTGTGTGAACTGTAAATACACCCCGATGGTACGCCGTTGCAAGTGCATGTCGTTATTGTATATTGGTGTTGTAGTAAATAATGTGAATAAAAGTGTTACTTTTCTCCTGTGCAGTGTAACATGTACTCTTCTCACAGAGCAGCACACCAAATTAAATAACCAATAGGATCGGCCCAGCATGCAGGGAGTCATGCTGGAACAATGCAGTGGATCTATTCCATCAAGTTGCGATGTTGTCGCCATTCGGATAAAGTCCACATATCAAAAAATGATACACCCTGAAGTCCTACACACTGTTTTATGATTCAGAAATGCATAATTATGTGGACATGTTATGTGTTATACATAATATGTAATACCTCAAGGGTAGACGTTTCTCTCAGAAATAGCGAGATTTACGTCTTTGTGGCTTTATGTACTGTAACGTAGCGTGTTATGTGCTAACAGGGTTACTCAGGGCTGGTGCAGTGCTGCGAGCTGAGCTTAGCAACAAGCAGAAAGCACAGACATTGGGCACAGGAAGTACACGTGGAGCAGGAAGTGGAACTTACTGGTTATTCCGGGAGTTAAGGCAGGGAAAGGCTCTGGAAAAGAGAGAGAAAAAGAAATGTTAGTGATGGCGGTTAGCAGCTGATGATGTGTGATGAAGCCATGAAAGAATAAGCAGCATTTTACATCATATATTGGCACTGATGGTATTGTCTGTGATATAAATCTTAGTTGAGATGACTCGGTGCTCGGTGCGAGTTCACAAATTCAGTCTTGTGTTCACTGGAACTGTCTTTAGATTCAATCATCAGTTGTAGATTCAGTTTTCTACTGCCAGCTTTAAAGGAGAGTTTTACATTCTTAATGTTGGGATTAATTTAATGAATGCTATACAGTCAATCACTTCCTTTTTCTCTAGAGTTCCAGTGTAAAACTGGTGTTTATATCATTATATGAGAGAGTAATATGCACCCACCAGCCACAGCAGGCCTCTGAGTCAAGCCATAATTATAAAATATGAGCAAGATTAATACATTTTTGTCCAAATATGATTGATTAAATATATTTATTTCATTCTAAAGTAGCCATTTCGAATATGAAATACAGTACCAAATATATCGTCTTTGGGATTTTCAGTGTCAGTGTGCTGTGGCATACTTCCATGATTAAATTGTCATGGTAAAAGTATATTTATGCATTTTAATATAACTGAATAGCAAAATTGCAGGATGCTGGACTTGTTACTTCGTTTTGAGAAAATCAATAAAGATTTGTTGAGTTCCGAGATTGTGTAGGAGGCTAAAGGCCCATAAATCTTCCAGGATGACAGTCATTTTTACCAAATGGAGAGAAAATAAAGAGAAGAAGACAAAAGAGTGAGCTGACAGGATTGGAAAAGAGGATGTGTCTCTCCACTGTCTCTCTCTCTCTCTTTGTGTGTCACTTCTGACACAATTTCCTCCCTTTGCTTCGTCATTCTGTGTGTCTCTTTCCTGTCGCTCTTGTCTAACTCTCTTTTCCTAAGGTGAGACGCAAGGTGTTGATGGCAGCACACATGTTGGATGAGAAGAAGAAAGAAAGGAGCAGATGTAAGATGAGGGTGAAAAGAGTGAGGAAAGTGCAAAGGGAAGGGAAATAGAGGAACGGGAAGGAGGGGTGGAGGTAAGTTAAAGGGTCATGGGAACAGGGACTGAAATTTACTGCTGTTTATTATTTGCCGGAGGATATGACATCTATTATGAAGGCGAGAGGAGTGTGAAGATGAAAAAAAGAGAGAGAGAAAACAAGAGAGAATGACAGCACAAGTAAACAAGTTGTAGTAGTGCTCTCAGAGAGGATGGACAAATGGAAAAAAAGTCATAAGATAAGGAATGAGGGTGCAGGTGAATATAAAGAAAAAAATATGAACACCCTGATGTGAAAACTGAAAGGGATGAAAGTAAACACGTCATCCCAGATTAAAGTCCTCGCTGTCAGTCAGTAAATAAGAGCCTTGTTCTCATTGTAGCATTTTTCCTATTAGATGATAATTCTGATATTTAATGCAGCCGTATGAGATAATGAGAAGAATTTATCATGTCTAAGGAAAAACTGTCATCTGAGACATTTCTTGACAACATAATGAGTTACAACACTGAAATATATTTTTTTTAATTAATTTTTTTTAAAAAAGGGATACTCCAGAATTTTAACATTGCATTTCCATAAAGTTGGAGGACTCCACAACCCCTTTAGTTCATAACACCAGCTGTCTGTTAAAAAATGTGTAGCGTTTAATCTGGGTCTCATTAAAAGCATAGCATCAGTGCATGAGGTGACCAAAAGAACAATGGGTGACATCACAGCGATTTCATTGCTCGGGATGAGAATTTAAATGAAGGCGAAGTTGGACAGAGATGAGACAGATGAACCCCGGGCTCGATTAAACAAGGTTGAAAGAGAAGCAGTGTGGGAAGCCAGTTTACAAGGGTGTGTGGGTGTGTGTCTCTTCATGTGTCATAGTTATTAATGTAAAACAACTCTTGTCGTGTTTACATGACAGACTATCACTGTCCTGCTGTGCTGAGTGAAGCGGCACTTTGCTACATTAAATGATAACAATATGTCCATTAACTTCAAGTGACAGTGTGTGTGTGTGTGTGTGTGTGTGTGTGTGTGTGTGTGTGTGTGTGGGTGGGCAGGTGGGTGGAAATTATATTTGTCAAACAAGAAAATGTGGAAGATTTAAAACTTAATCCTGTGTCTAGTCTGTGTGTTTCAAGTCTACATTTTTCTCTTACAGTAATAACAAGGGATCCATAATTGCAGCCAATCGTTATTAATAGTAATCTTGTTGGTCAGCTCATGTCTGTGTTTGTGTGTGTGTGAGAGACAAAAAGACAAGCGTTTTAATCACAGAATAAACTACATGTTGATCTCTCATGTAATCATACACGAGCACCCTCTCTTTTCAGTGCTCTACGGCCCAGCGGCGGCACAGACTGAATGAGCGACACGGCTAGAGGATATAGAGAGAATGAGAGAGAGACAGACAGAAAGAATGAGAGGAATCATAAAGCGGTGGGGTGGTATAGAAAAAGACTGAGGCAGATAGAGAGAGGGAGATATGAAAGATAGATTAGAATCCATGCCCAAAGGCCGTTTCTGGCCTACTTTCTTTTTTTATATATATTTCTTATGTGTGTGTGTGTGTGTGTATGTGCGTAAACGAGAAACATTATGAGTTTTTTTTCCCCTTCTCTCTCTCAACTGGTCTCTGGTGCAAACGTAGCATAAATGGTCTGGTGTGAAGGAGTGAGAGAGTCAGACACCAGCTGGTTGGAGAGACGACGCACTGAATGAAGGCTGTACTGACGTCCTGATAGACGGGCAGGTTATGGGACTTACGTGTGCACTGCTCCAGCTCGATGCTGCTGCTCATGTGGATGTTATCTATTCTGATGTGGCCCCTGGTCGGGTGATCGAAAAACCCCTCGAACACCACCTAGATGAAGGAAGAAGAGAGGGACATGACAACAAGCTCTTTCATTATTAAACACAGTCATGATATGGTGGTCAGTAAAAGAATAGGAAAACCCCATGTGGGTAATGACAAAACCACTACATACGTAATACTACAATATTTCAATGGGTGTTCATCTATCTATTTCACCTACACTTTGCATCACTTTAACTACAGAGTGTGTGCTTCTGTGGTTATGTGCAGCAGTGACAGCACATAGTAAATGATTGTAGCCCTTACCTGATACTCCTTGGGGCTCTGGGGCAGGATGGTGCGGCCCTCCCTCCAGTGAGACCCCTGGTCTCCTTTCAGAGCCCATAGCAGCGTCTCCTCCTGGTCGCTGTCCCTCAGTAGGACCCTCAGACTCCCCTGTGCCTCCCCTTGGAGCTGATAGTGGAAGACGAGGCAGAGGGGGCCTCGCTCCGGCCCCACTTCGGGGCTCAGCAGCCGGGCCCGTTTACGCTGGGTGTGGGTGCCTGCGTCCAGGTGGAGGTAATTTCCTGAAAAACCTGGAGGAGAAAAGGAGAGAGAGGTGGCAGATGTATTTCAGATTAAAGAGTGGTAACAGAGGTTAATTAGTGCCCCGATGCATTAATATATGAAGCCTTATGTGTGTTTTTTGCTGTGGTTTTTCATTTAATTTATTTAATGGGTTCCATTTTAATGAACATGTGGTTTGTGCTGGTATTTCTGCAGATTCACTCAGACACAATGTACAGTGTGATGTAGTAATGCAGTGGGATGTGGTTGCTTGGAATTTAAGGCATTACCACCATCATCATGTGGTATCAGGCTTAACCGCAAACGAGGCTGCCATTTCATCATGGCCTCTAATGGCTATGGATACAAATGAACACACATACTGTGTGCGCACACAAACACTTATACACACTTACACACACAACCCTGCAAAACGGCCCTAATCATTCTGAATGCTGACACCTCGTTCGCTTGCACTCCCCATTTTTGCTACTTAGTCAGCACAGCCATCATAAGGCTGCAGTCACAATGCCTGTGCACGTGTAGTGTGTTTATATGCATTATGCCTCCTCTGCAAACACACACTGGATTTTTAAAAATAATCTAATTAACTTCCTTTGTTTCCTCTCAGCTCAAAGAACTGACGGGCAGAGAGCAAAGGAAGTAAAGGGAAGGAAGGGGTGAGCGAGTGAGCAAACATGGTACGAGAGAGAGAGCTATAGTGATTTGCCCACCCCAGACAGGACCATTATCATTAGCTTGCTGCTGTGTTTGGCTGTTTGTCTAGTTTGTCTATTATGGCCGGAGAGTAAAAGCTTCGCTGGAGCTGCAAATAGTCTTTTTATCGACAGACAGACACTGTATGTGACACCTCATGGGGAGAGAGAGAGAGAGAGAGAAGAAAGTAGAGAGATGAGAGAGAGAGAAAAATCTATCTATCTATCTATCTATCTATCTATCTATCTATCTATCTATCTATCTATCTATCTATCTATCTATCTA
>JBAJHX010000043.1:18517127-18541237 GCA_037176925.1 Amniataba percoides | reverse complement strand
CTATCTATCTATCTATCTATCTATCTATCTATCTATCTATCTATCTATCTATCTGTCTGTCTGTCTGTCTGTCTATCCCTCTGTTCTCCCTCTCTCGGCTAAGAAAAAAAAAACACTCAACAGATTTTGCAGCACATCACACTTAATGAATAATGGATTTGGGTTGAGGTAACTCTGTTTCTTTACTTGGAGGCAATGAAAAAGGGGACCTAAATTACCGTTGCTCATTAAGTACAGTTAGAGAAAGTTGCAGTGTTTTTCTGTCTCTGCCGCGTTTGATCTTGGCGAACGTACAAAGGGAGGGAATTAATTAACAACTCACCATGGGAGGGATAGGCAGGGATGTAGAATTGGCTCTGAGGGAGGGAAACAAGCCTCAGTGTTTGTGTCTGTTTGCATGTGCATTTATGTTTATATCTGTGTGGTTGTGCGTGAGTTCATCTGTCAGTCATTGTGTGTGTGTGCATTTGACACTGCCTTGTGTGTGAGTACGAGTTTGAGTTTTTTGTCGATATGTGCAGTATCTACGTGTGTGTATTTTCTCCAAATCTAAATGTAGAGATATGTCTTATGCCTTTACTGTCTCTCTCTGTGTGTGTGTTAATATATTTTCATTTCCATACATAGCTGAGCAGCAAAAGCTGTTTGTTTGTTTGCTTGTTTTCAAGCATGACTAGGTAATTCATTGTAATGTGTATCTTACTGACTGATTCTGAAATTTCCTTATCATTGCAAAAAAAGCAAATGGCATCTGGTAGTTTCTATGAATTAGTCTAATTGATTCCAAGGTTTCCAAGTGATTGTGCATAATTGTCAATTGTCAAGAGATGTCTTACAGTTACCATAGTTAGCACATAGAGCAAGTTTAGTAAGGTTTAGCTTTTCAGTTTTTTTCTAGAGTCACATATTTACTGTCACTTTTAATTGGTCTGGTTTGCATTCATGCTACTTGGAGATGGACACACAAATTTTAAAGCTCTGAGAATTTGAATTTCACACCAGCCTATAAGAACCAAGCCACTGGAAAGCAGATTTCTTGAACCAGTTGGGCGCGAAAGCAGCCTTAAATTCAGCGATTCAACTTTTGGATCAGAATTCATCTTTCAAAACTTTCAAAAGCCACATCTCAGAAAATGCCGGTTGGTTTACATTTTGTATCTCTGTCTCAACAACTGAAAGTGATATCATCAGGTGTTAGAAACAGATATTTTGATGTCATTTTTAGTCCTTTAGTCACTCTCATTTATTCTCATTCCCTCTTTTATCCATAACTAAACCACTTCCAACAACGAGCAGCATGAAGGGTTTCTTTCCATGAAAATCTCTGCAGGGTATAGAGTTTCAGTCTTGCCCTATCTGAGATCAAAAGACTAACTTATGCGCTCTGTTCAGGTCGGATTTTCTCTCTTAAAACCCTAAAAGGGCTTTCAATGACAAGGGTTGGGGATCTGATTTGCATATTGAGACAGCTTCCAGACAGGGTGCCGCGCTAATGTTGCTGTAGAACAAGACTTAATGTCATGTTGCTGTCTAACATGGAGACAGGGACGCTGCTATATCAATTACACACACCCATGCACGCAGAGATACACACTCGTAACGGCGTACGCATACGGTTGCGCAGTTGAGCGAGTTTGCAGGCACATGCACGCACACACGCGCATCACACACAGCAGCATAGTGTGATGTAGAGCCTCGCCTTATGTCACGGCCCTGTCTGTTTATGAAGGAGCTGCTCAGTCAACCATGAACTGGATGGCTTCAACAGATACAGGGAAAACCTTGGTGGATGGCAAGGTCGTGTGTGTGTGTGTGTGTGTGTAAAATGAACTCACACACCTTGAGTGTTTAATACGCAGGCAGTTCCACCTTGAATGGTTTGTGTAAGTGTGTGTGTGTGTGTGTGTGTGTGTGTGGCCTCAGGGGGAGCTGGAGAGCTAAGGCAGCACTTCTGTCAAAGCCATCATCTGACTTATCTGACCGCTCTGGGTGATGTGTATGCGCCTTATGGGTGTGTAAGTACGGTAAGTAAGTGTGTGGTGTGTGTGTGTGTGTGTGTGTGAGTGAGAGAGAGAGAGAGCGAGGCATAAGGCAGTGAGAATGTGTGTGTGTGTGTGTGTGATGGATAAAACAGCCTTGGTTATCCTCCTGCTGTCTTATTAAAGGTGGACAGATGTGGAAAAAAGGCAAGTACCACTGAGGGAAATGGGAGAGAGGTCAGTGAGGAGAGATGGAGGTGATCACAGTGATGGAGTGGGAGAGATGGAAATGGGAAGTGACATGAAAATAAAGAAATGCATGCTGTTTTTTAATTAGAAAAACTTGGTGTATGACTTATTGGGAAAGGAATGAAAGATGGTAAGGGAGAGAATAGAAATGAACAGATTAGGATTGAGAGCAGAAATACATAAAAAAGACTAAACAAAATGTAGTATAAAATAGAGAAAAATAAGACAGAAAG
The DNA here is from genome assembly GCA_037176925.1 of Amniataba percoides. Lineage (NCBI taxonomy): Eukaryota > Metazoa > Chordata > Actinopteri > Centrarchiformes > Terapontidae > Amniataba > Amniataba percoides. Next base: position 18,538,776 of record JBAJHX010000043.1, on the reverse strand, counting down.
AGAGCAAACAAGGAGGCTGAAGTACGATGATTTCAGTACATGAAAGGAGAATGATGCTACATTAGTGAATAAAAACAGAGATAAAGTTATAAAAAAAGTGATTAAAAAGGCAAAAAGGCAACTGAACAGGAGAAGAAAAACAGAGACAACAGACAATAAAGTAAGTTAACTGGGTTAGGGAAAGTGAAACTATTAAAACTCTAATTAAGTCGTCGTACACACTTTTAGCAGATCAGAGTGAAATCCTTGCATCATAGTTGCTGTCAGTGATTCCTTCCAGCACTGGGATCTGTAATATTCCACCACAGGACAACCACTTTGCTCTTAATTAGCTACAGAAGTCTTTTGGGCTGGGGAGGGTCAAACGTCTCAACGCGACGGTACTTTCTTCTTTGTGTTTAAAAAAAAAGAGAAATGTCTTCAAATGAAGAATACTGAGGAGGAAAAAAGTTTTCAGAAAGTTTGAATGTTTAATTAGACGAGGAGACCTTCCCAGAAATGTTCTTGTGGGTTCTAACAAAATGGAGTTTTTTTAAAGCACTGTCAGTAGGTTAGAGAGAAAGTTTGGATTGTGGAGTTTGAACAGGGTGTCTGTGTGAGAAAGCTTGATGATGATTTATCCGATACAAATAAGTAACCGATCAAAGATTGGATAACCAGATACTTGTAAGTATTCATGTTTAAGAATGAAAGCAGTATGAAAATATGAAAGCCATGTTTCTCTGTATGAAAAATCAAAAGTTTTCCTTGTAATAAGACATAGTATTTGTATATATTCATATTTACTTACAAGTGAACTACCCAGATATAAAAATTGATCAGACATAAAGAATTTTGTATAGGCTTCTAAACTGAGTGTTGTCAGTGACATGAAAATATAAGTTGCTCTTCTACTGGCAAACTGTTATGTATTGCTGTGTGTGTGTGTGGTCAAGGTTATGACTTCTGGTAGTACATATAATTTTAGTAAAGTTATTTGGATATGATTACTGGAAACAGCAATTGTGATGACTCAAATGCTGTTTCACAGAATTCAACACATTCCTGTTTCTGTACTGATGACACATGATGCAGGGAATGATTGACAAAGTGCAAAAAGGACAAACAACAAAAACTTTTCAAGATATTGCATGTTCCTTGGAAAGAGCATCGTTAACGAATGAAACTGTATATGATTGTAATTGCACTGATTGCCAACAAATCAGTACTCACTGTCTGATCCCAGCGCCAAGTCCTGTCTCGGTCCATGTGTGCCGTGTCCAGTTGAGCTGCTGCTGGCCGTGTGCAGGGACCAGCTCACACCTGACTGCGGATCAGCCGACCAGCCGCACAGGCTCTGCTCAAAGTCGCATACAGCCGACAGGGATGGCGTGGTTGCTGTGGGCCGTGACAGAGACACACAGATCGAGAATTAAGTTGGATAGCGCTGACAGTGTTTTGACTCACTGTAAATATAACTGATTACCAAGTCGCCTTTCAGAGTGCTTTTAGCACCCCATCAAACTTATCATCCTTTTAAAGCCATAATGGCTCCTCTTTATTTTGATAGGGCTTTGAGAGAGATTCCCATTGTGTTTAGATGTTTTGGCAATAGTGCTCATGTAATTATGGCATCTCAATAAATCGTGCTGAACACAAATATTAGAGCAAAAGAGGGACTATGTGGGGAGAGAATGGGCTGCACAGAAGAATGAAATGAAAGCAAGATAAAAGAAAGCAGTATTGTAAAGGGGATTCAGATACAAATTGAAATGCAGAAACCAGAGAAAAAGAATATAAGTATGAAATGTATAAATGACAGCAAAGAATATAGAAAGTTGAGCTTTATAAACACTTCTGGTGCTGTAATTAGTTAAAGCCACTGGATTTAGTTATGCAGCAGCAAAGTGGATCAACAAGGACCTTGTTAAACGACATCACGATTCATTTATCCCAGTGAGGCTGCTTGCTTGACAGTCGCTGACCTATAGCTGTGGAATCATATTCCCAATGTTTGTGTGTGTGTGTGTGTGTGTGTGTGTGTGTGGAGGTGCGATCCTCTGGCTGTGAGAGCTTATTTTCACTCAAACAGAGCTTCCTGTGGGACTCTTGAATCTAACTGACTTCAAAGCCCAGAGGCCCTGTGGTGCACAGTGACATCACAAGTGTGACCTTAAGAGAGTGTGTGCAAGTGTGTGTGGACGGAAGACAGAAATGAAATTAATGCATGCGTGCTTGCGTGGAGGGTGGCAAAACTGTGTGTGACAGCACTTGAACTATGTGTGTGTGTATATGTGTGTGCGTTTACCGGATCTCATTGCAGCAGTTGTCTGCTCCTCTCTGGGCACAGTAGGGGTCACGGTGTCAGGTACAGTGGTGGTTTCTGTCAACAGGACAAATGGTAATTAGCTGCAACACTACATTACATCACACTTTATATTTAGTGCAGGCGCTGGGACGAGTTAATGTGCTTTAATGATGTTTAACTTCCAACACACCCATATAATATAATAAGCAGAGACAATACTTGACTTTCAATAACCAAATCTAAGCTCTTCTCTTTAAATATGCACAATTTGTTCTACAGCTGCCTCACCGCTCACTGCAACTTGGTCATATTTTAGCAGAGCAGCAGCGATGTTTGAGCAAAGCAGCACTTCGACATTATACGGTAACTAATGATGTTTGTAGACGCTTCGCTGTTGTTTTTAAGGCTGAGGTTTGTCACGATCCAGGCAGTGACAGAGTGAGCCGAGGCAGTGAGCTGGCACTCAGCTGAAGACTGTGCCACACCACTCATTTTACCCACACACACACACACACACACACACACCTGCAACGCTACGATGATAGATGCTGCACTCAAACTGACCTTGGTGCACAGCAGCATGCGACCAGTGTATGATAGATCAAACAGAGGCCTGCCCGCGTACACACACACACACACACACACACACACACACACACACACACACACACACATACACACACACGTCAGCAATGGGGTATGTGAGTGCAACTCCAAGACCTTCTGGTCTTAATAAGCACTTTTCTACTGTTGGTTAAGATTCCTTAAACAGCCCAGAATGCTCTACCAGCTCTCTCTTGGGCACACTAACACACACACACACACACACAGACTGGTGTGAGTAAGCCTATATGTTGACGTAAGGGAACACAAGATTTCCTGGCTTGCGTGGCGCAAACCTCTCACCAAATTATTCTTAGAAATGACTTCTTTCTCTCTCTTATTTTCTGCCATTCATTCTATGGTCACTCCATCTTTTTTCTAGCCTTCCTTCATCTATCATTCTGCTCTGCAAACCAGTGCCCCTCCTCCATCTTTCGATCTTCTCTCTGTCATTTGTCACAATAAATCTGACCAGTTTCAGTTCTGCTTTGCAAAACCACCATCAACACCACAAAAAACTCTTTCCACATACACACACATGCTCTCTCTCTCTCTCTCTCACACACACACACATAATCTATCCCTTTTTTTCCTGCATCCCCGGCGTAGACGTGAAACCCTATCTAGTGTTGTTTCTGTTTTACCGCAACCGCACTCTTCTTCCCCATAACTCTTTCTCTCGCTCTCTTTCTGTCATCTCTCCCAGAGGCATATTTTGATTTCCACTCGTCCTTTGCTTTTGTCTGCCCGCAGATCTTTCTTTCTTTCTTTTCCTCTTAACTCTCTTTGTTGAGATTGTGCCTCTTTCTTTTGCTCTCTTCCTACGGTCTCTCGCCTCAGCCTTTCAGAGCTTCCCTCTGTGCTGTAACTCTGGTGTTATTTTATGTCGGGTCTAACCACCAGCTCAGTAAATCTGAGACCACTGTTGATTTACTGCTTGTTTGGTTGCTCTCGATGTTTCCATGACTCAAGTGGTGATCTGCACAACCACTTGTGTGTGTGTGTCCTGTTTAGTGTGAACCCTTAACCTTTGGTAGCCTTTTGCTAATAACGTTGAGTTCACGGCAGTGTCTCGGTTCATCCATTCCTATAGTGTGAATTGTGTGTGTGTGTGCATAACTTTATTGGTATGTTAACTCAGCCTGCACACAGTGAAAGTATGCTGGATTATTATGTAAGCCCAAACAGAGTGGCCTCATATTTCTGTCCCGACACACAACTGGCAAACACGCACATACATAGACACACACACACACACATGCACGCATGCACACACGTTCACAAACAGAATTAGATATTAACATTGGATAAGTAGCTCCCAGCTGCTGACATTAAGCTGTTTTAATTTGGTGCCCTTTACCACTGTAATTAGCCCCCCATATGGGGAGAGGGAGAAGGGGAGAGAGAGAAAGAGAGAGAGAGAGAGAGACATAGAGATAGATTGGTAGAGAGAGAGGCACACACAGGGAAGGGAACATAACCCTTTCCACCTCTCACCACCATTTTCCTAATTAGTGACCACACACAGCTCCTGTCAGCCTCCCATTTCTAACTCCATCTCCTCTCCAACCGTCTAATCCAATTTGGCTCCCTGTCTGTCGTCTCCTGTCCTCTTATTTCTCCCTTTCCTCATGCTCTCCATCATGCTCCTTCCCCTCTCTTATTTCTATCCATCAGGGCCCACTCTGTAGCTACTGTAAAGGTCAGCAAAATCATTTAAATGCATTACTTTATAATTAAATTCGTTTCACATTCATTATTATAGCTATTATGCGATGAACTTGTGATTCTCAACTTGATTTTTTTTTTTTTTGCAGGAAGTTTTTCTTTTATCTGCCGAACTAGAGCACGTGCAAGGCAAAAGTGTGTTTAGTCGCATGTGAGGGAAAAGTGAGGATGATAACACAGGAGGTCATGTTTTAAACAGGAGGATTCAGACGGAGAAGAGAAACACCGATCTTTACATCTGTATTCTGTAGATGGGTCATCCTGAACACCGCTGACTTACTGCAACCTGCCACCACTCTGCCAGTCTCTCTCTCTTTCTCTCTCTCACAGACACCAACGCACCTCAAACTGAGGAACTGAAAAGGTGTTTAGTTCGGTTAACCACATGCACACATAGCCACACGCGCACGCACACTGTCACAGGCCCCAGGGCTCATTGTAAAGCTGCTGACTGAGCAGGGAGAGGCGGAAACAGAGAGACGAAAACTGTTCAATTATGGAAAGAGCTCTGGTTATAAATCTACCTCTGTCAGCCTAAATAATGACTACTGACACAGTATGTGAGTGTGTGAGTGTGGGTGTGGGTGTGTGTGTGTGTGTGTGTGTGTGTGTGTGTGTGTGTGTCAGAGGAAGAGAGAGACTGTCGTCCCTCCTCACATTATTGGTGACATAGTGGTCATGGCTGCCTTTACTTAATGAGTATGTGATTGACTGAAAGGCGGACTCTGCATGAGTAGAAACCTCCACTCATAGTTTTATTTAACTGACTATAGTTCTTATCACTGGTTAATCTGTCTGCCGTAGATATTCATTCACTGTAAGAAGAATTTCCTTTAATGAGGCACTTTTCTATCTACCATGTTCTGTTCGTTTACTGCAAAATACTGTAAAACTGTATTCAACATTTTGTGCAGCACAGCACGGTGTACCGACATGCCTGCTAGAAACATTATAGCTTCAAACGATTTCCATCAAAAATTTAGGAAACAATCAGAAAATGGGTTCTCAGTGAAAGGAAACTAGCAAGCAAAACATGAGTTATGGCACCACCAAGAATAGGGCCGTTAAATCTTAAGGTATGACATCAAATGAGGACTGATGGTGGAAAGTTGTTTTTTTTTTTTTTTGGATGAAAATCATTGCCAGTGATCTGAATGGCAAATCAGACAACTGTACTTAAAAGCCAAACGTGGAGGTTTGATTTGTACGTAGCGTAAAGTGCTGGACTAATTATGACTCCCTCTTCTGCAGATGAGTGGGTGGGAAAATGAGTTCTTTACAGCAGGAAACTCTTTCCAGACTAAATGCCTAATTAGCCCATTGTACAGAAAGCTACCAATAATATCTGGTTTGTTCTATGGTAAGTGCTGCACCGGACCACAAGTTTTAATGCCGGGTAGACGGGGAGGGAGAATTTCTGCAACCCAGTAAAATGTATCGGTGGTGCAAGACCGAGCACATGACTGCAGTTAAAAAGCCACCAATAATAGAGCTTAAAGTGTGGCTAAAAAAAGCAGAGGCTTGCACCGCACGGCTGAGACGTTAAAAGCTAAGAAGCTCTTTATGTCAGGAAACTACAGACAGTGAATTGCTCATTAGCCGATTGTGCAACAAAGCACCGCAAGGTATGTGATTGTAATTGTGGCCTTAAGTGCGAAGCTAAGTGCGACAACAACCGAAAAGATAAAAAGACGCTGCTGGCATTGAATGGCTAACTACATCAGTGAACAGTAGTCGTCTACAAAGGAAATGAGTTTAAGTGTGGCAAAAGCCATTAAGCTAAGTATGCCATTAACTGCTCTGGAGAGAAGAAAGACAGCTTTCTAGATCACCAAGCAGTTATACGGAAACGAGAATTAATCACAAGAATTTTGGGCAAATTGAATTGCAGGTAGGTTGACAGATTGGCTGAGCGTCATGGCTGAGCCTGTTTTTCAAACATCACAGAAGCAAACCATCCTAAAATACTGACAGATAGCTATTGTCTGATGTGAGTCCATTTATTACAGTAGAACATTCAGCTTGAGAGTGAATTATTCTATGTTTTGTATTTTGGCTGGTGGACTGCCCACAAAGATTTAAATCATATTTAAATCCATTTCTAACGCTTAAAGGTCAGTGTGAGGAGGAAACGGCATGATCTATGACCCTGCAGCTGAGGTTTTTGCATAAGTTGCCACAGCTCTAACAAGGGGATGGATGGCTGGATGGATATGAAGACAGATATGGGTGGGGAGAAAAGGAGGCAGGCATATCTGGGAAATACTGAAAAGAGGATGAGAGCCAAACCGAAATATTTATGTTGGAAAAAGACAAACGTTTTTTTGCACAAAGACACATATAAACACACATGCACCCACAAGGAAGCAGTGCCCAGTCCTGAGTGCTTCCATGTGTGATATCTCAAGGAGCAAGAGTGGGAAGCGACAAACTTTCCTGTCCTCCTGAAGTGGACAGAGCAGGACTGTATATGGTTTAAAATACTCGTGGAACTTCTCTGGGTGTGTCCATGACTTTCAGGCTCTTGACACCAGCTTTTAAACGTGCCCCACTGCAAACACCGCCTGTTGTTGTCTGGAACGGCGCTGTCGAGCATTGAACCCCTCAGTGGTAATGATTTCTTCATCACTCAAGTGCTGCACTGTTTTGCCTTCACAAACACATATAAACATGCTGCTGGTGTCCCAACAGGAGCTAAGACCTTAAAAATAATGTCAGTTTCCATTTTTACACCCAATCACATCTTTGGAAACTGCACAATGCCTGAACTGGGGCTTGGCTTGGCTGAAACTACTTGTGGGAGATAATATAAACTTTCAAAATCTAAAAAGCACTGGCAACAGGTTTGTTTTGCCTTGAATTCAAAAGGTTGAGACAGGTGAGGGATGGAATAAAAAACATGGGTCTGCAGAGGTTGTGTGAGAAGAGTGAGAGCAAAAGAAGACAGGGAAACAAATCTATGAGGGTAATGAGGTCAGGGGGAAAGGGAAGGTGTAGATTTAAGAGAGATGGAGGGTGTGTGTGTGTGTGTGTGTGTGTGTGTGTGTGTGGTGGTGGTGGGGGGGAGGTGTTACAGGAGCCTTGGCAGGAGACGGGAGTGATTAAATTCTTGTGATGGGGAGGGAGTCAAAGGGGTGGAGACAGAGTGGGTACTGCAGAAGCCACAAACATTTGCACACTCTGCCTCCCTCTCTAACATTATTTTCCATTTCTTCTAATGTCTTTATACCTGTTGGTATAAAAGCACAGGGTCGGGCCTGTAACTTTATGTATTGAAATAATGAAATCAGCTTCAGGCAGCTTGTTGTACGCTGAGGTCTGGACTTTGTATTATTAAAGCCAGCCGCTCTATTGCTATGCTGCAATCTATTGTGATTTCATAACTTACTTGGTATAATTTTGTCTACAACATTAATTAAAAATGTAACAATGATAAATAATAACGTAATAATACATCTATCCATTGCTTTCTCCCTGGACAGCATTAGAGTGACCTATTAGTAGAAATCTATTTGCTTGGAAATATAATCACATCTCTAAAATCTTCCTGTTTCTATCACGTTACTGTGATCTCTGCGGCCAGAGGAGGAGCAGAGGAGAGACATGAGTGGGTGTAAGTAAGGACACATCCCACCAATCACATGAAAGTTTCTGGACTGGAGCCACAGCTCACATGTGAAAGCGATCAGCAGTCTTGGACCTGAAACACACACACACACACACACACACACACACACACACACACACACACACACACACACACACTTGGCCAAACCTGAACGACTGGCTGGAAACCTGGAACAGGGGAACACCTCTACAATGTTCTAGAACAAAAACTCTCCCTCCTGGGTGCCACTGTAACTATGGACGTGTGTGTTTGTGTGTGTTTTTCAGATCCAACATCATCAACATGTGAAAGACAGACACGGTGAGTTCTTGGATATCAGGATCACCCTGTATATTACAACACAAGTTGCAGACTCTGTTATTTTAACCTTTATTTAGGCTCACATGGAAATGAGGAACAGTTTTTCCATCAACACCCTGCGTCACGTTCATAAAAATCCACATTCACACTGGGATTCTTCACGTAAAAATATCTGTTTTCAAGGACTGGCCACTGTCTGTTTTCTCCTTGAGAGTAGCTGTTTAGGTATTTCTCCGGGTCAACCAGTGCTGACACGCTGCCAGTCACGGGGCCGACCTCTTTGCTATAACTGGCTCAACTTCAAACATCAGATCTCTTAGTGAATGGCAACGGAAACCAGCCATGAATGATGCAGTCTGCCAAATGTTGTGCCCTTATTGGGCAAATCGTTGCGGTTTTGTTGGAACACAGAGGTAAGAAGCATAATTTCTGTCAGAGTGTGGTTGGCAGCGTCCAGTGTTTCGTGACGAGCAAAGATCCACGATCTGGAGAGCAGCAGCAGCCGATGAATGAGGACAAAGCTGTCATTAGCCACTCTGAGACACTGGACACAACGCTGCTGTCTCTCCCCGTCTGTGTTTTCCAGTTATTTCCCCCCAGTACTCCACCCATAACACTGCAGTTTTCAATGGAGATGAGAACCTAAGCATGTATTTACACAACTAAGAACAAACCTTTGTCTTTATGCCAAACAGGTGGTGTGTGTGTGTGTGTGTACATATGTGCCTGCCTGCCTGCCTGCCAACAACTAGGTGTGGAGTGAAAGAGATGAGAGCATAGCAGATGTTCCGATAGCTCAGTCATTTAAAACATGAACAAAACTGGCAGCTTGGCAGCTTTCAGTTCACATCCAATAGTCGAGGTTACAAGACCTAAATTACATGTTGCCTCCGTAGATAGCGTGGATGATCAGAATGAGTCCTGCAATAATATTCTGGCTTTTGTTTCTGTTTTCGCACCGAGGGGTTTCGACGATAATGAGATGCTAAACTACAACATTGTGTGCCCCCTAAGAACTCTGTATCCGTAATTTCACATTTCTTCATTGTAATTGGCCGCCGAGATTGTCTCTCCCATGTGAGGAAATTGTTTTACAGCCCTGAAGCCAGGTCAACGCGCTTCATTGTATAATATGACAACAATACTGGGGCCAGTAATGGAAAGGCAATTTCTTTCTGAGTTTGTTAAAGCTGATGTTTAGAGGATATGAGGTGTGTGATTGACATTGTATCACAATGCATTTGTCTCTCCTTTTGAATGATGAATAAATGAAAACATGCTGCTTGCACACACAAAGAAAGTGCAAGCAGTCCTGTGAATGAGTCGACCAGGGGGTTTTGTAAAATATGCATGACAGTAGATCAGTAATTCTGAAGCTACGTATGAATGTGAATTATATCCTAAAAAGCCCTCATCAAACATTTTAAACAGGTCCTGCTTTGTTATTTGTGTCCACAGGGAGCAGAAGTCTGAAACCAGCACCTAAATAATAGAAGGGCCACTCTGACTGCTGCATGCACTGCAGGCTGGGCGTGTTTGTGAGTGTGTCAGTTGAACATGTGATTGCCTTACACTGCTGGTGTCTGCTTTTACTTATTCATCAATTCATTAATTCACTCCTTTACTTCCTGAGCAGTGCTGAGACAGGCGGGGCTGTGGCTCGACTGTACATTGAAGCTCTAGGAAAAAAACAAAACAGGCACTCCCACGATTCAAATTTTTAAAGGGGAAGAAGGGTGTCTCTTTCAATGCGGATGTCATGCTTGGTGGTAAGGTGCTGCTAGGCCTTTTCCTGCAATATTTTATAACTTACCGCCTATCTGTAGCCCTGTCTGTGTGTGTGTGTGTGTGTCTGTGAGAAATTATAGGAGATGTCCGGTAGAGTTGAACGGGTGTGCATTTTTGTGTGCTTGTGACTTATGTGTAAACAGCTGTGTTCAGTGGACTGAAGCTGATGCACTCTGCTGAATATTTTATCTCCCGTTACAACTCAACACTTGCAAGCGCACACACACACACACATATAGACACACACGCACACAAGCCAGAAGAGAAACAAAGCCTATTTTGTCTTCAGTCAGATGTGCTTTTCTCTTTTATTGTTTTTCATTTATATCGCTGGCAAAATGATTGCGACTGCATGCCTGGTGAGATCATGTGTTTTTCACTGTTATTATCCTAACGTCACTTAGCGTGGAGACAATTAAAAACCAGACAAAGTCAAATTCAACAAAATCAACTTGCTCTAAGCCACTGAGATGCAGAATCACATTAGTGGTTGTGTGTGGCATTTAGGCTGGTAGCGGGAGCAGCCGCCGTGGCGTTCATGTGAGGTGGGAATGAGCTGTTATCATGTCTAATGCACGGATTACATCCAGAAGGCAAACATCTGGCATGCAGACGCAGACAGCCAGACCAGCAGACAATCAGTGAAACTGCTACAGCCAAGAGGTTGATCCCTGCTGTGATCATGGAGATGATGGCTGCAGATATTATGTGATGTCATAAAGGCGCAACAACAAGCAACACGTATGGACGGGATACAGCGTTGGCGGCGCAGTCACAGACGCTGCAGTCTGCATGATCAGATACATCGAGACACATTTACATCTGTTAGAAAGAAACCGTTTCCTGCCATCCATGATATACAACTTATGCGAGCTGGATAATTAGTCTGGTACAAAGCCTTAATTTGTAATGTGCAGGTTTCACTGTTACTTTGTTGTGCCTGGGGGTTTTTACATCAGCGCGTGCATATTTAACACTCATACTCACTGCCAGGCACCTGAAACTCGAAATGAACAAAGGAAAAAATATTTCCACTGGGAAAAAAACCTCTAAGCAAGCCATCTCACATGTCCTCTCATTAAGGATCCTTTTAACTGAGGGAGGAGTTGACTGCTATGCATTACTGTGTTCGTTCTCCTTTAAATCAAATAAAGCCATAATTTCACATTATATGATCATGAATGAAACGTGTTGCTAAAAGTTTCACTAGTTTATTTCAGTTTTTGCACCTAGTGCTTTTTTAGTATCATAAATATTCCCCCATCATAACTGTAGTGCTCATTTGTCTAACAAAGTGAAATCTTTCCCTCATTATTGATTTAAATCAGACCTTTCACTGATGTTATATCTATATTATGTCAGATTTTTTTTATATATATTTATATATATCATCTTGGTAACCTGTTAAAACCTGTGTTAACGGCAGAGGATGTTCCTTCTCTGCCCATCATCGCCAACCTCTTGGCTAGCCTTGACACATCTAGGATATATTGTTCCCTTTGGGCTCTCTCTCTTCCTCAAGCACGGAAACACACACACACACACACACGCCCACACACACGTTCAGAAACACAGAATTCTAGCGGCAGGCCATCAGTTGCAGACAGCAGCCCACTCCTTATCCACTGGGAAAAGGTACGTGTCATTTCCTGTTCTTGTCTTCACCTCTCACATGTCACAACCTGACTAAAACAGTGAGATCTGATGGCACATAAAGCAGAAGACAGAGGAGAAGGGAAGAGGAGAGGTGAGGCTGGCCACAACAGTAGCCTTTTTTAACAGGCCATTTACTATAGAGTACAGAGTAGAGTTACTATTGGTATTATTGAGACTGTAACTGGGTATCTGGATAGAATATAAAGACAATGCCAGAACTTTGCTGACAAAATCTATTTTTCTACAGAATTCATGCAGCACGTCATTACTGCTTGAGTTAAGTAATACATGTGGGGGGATTTGCACAATGGCGTGCTTTATTACTGAAGTTAGTGCAGCTGAGAATAATTTGCTCTCCACAGCTAACAAGCTCCATACAACAAGAAGATATTGTAATAAATGGTGCTTCTACAGCTCAATAAAGAAACATATAGACTAATGATATACATTCATCATTCTTTACACTAAATCATCACTCACTATAAATAACAGCTTACACCAGTCATTGAGTAGAAAAATACATATAATGGAATATATTGAGAAAGCAAGGCCAGTCTATTTCAACTTATTGTGGATTGATTGTGAATACTGAAATTCATTGTACTGCAGTGAATTCTTCAAGCTTCATGTTATTTACGTAACAGTCTGGGAACACAATAGTACAACTACACAGCTGGTCACTATTAGTAAAAGTCCCATGACCTAGACATGTTAATCCCTGTCCAGACATGCTGCAGTACCTCCTATAGAGTAAGATGATTAATGTCAACTGTTACCCAGAATTCATGTAAGTAAGTACACACACACTCAAGTACACATATAATATATATATACATATATGGTCATCTACATACAGGAGCAGAGCCACACAAAGCCATAAACACACAGGAAAGCACAAGCACACACACACACACACACACACACACACACACACACACACACACACACACACACACACTAAATCTAAATGTTCATAAAAACACATCCAGCTATGCACACACACTTACACACTAATTACAGATGTCAGAGAGACTGATGGTCTGATGTCCACAGAACATTTAAGTTGCAAATGTGTTGTTTGTAATTATATTTATGGATCATGTAATATGCATATATGCAGAAATATCATAATAATTAAGATGATACATGTGTGAAATCAGAGCTCACTCACAGCTGATGGATAATTTCTCCTAATAGCTGTACTTTATGTGCGGGTCATAAACAAACCGGGGTGCTGACACTCTGAATAAGTGTTTATGTATTAATCTGTGAGCATTTGTATGCGAGTGCACAAACGTACGTTCCTGCAAACTCATAGTCGTGAGCTCATCTGTGTGCGTGTGTTGGATGTGCACGTTTCTGTGTGGAGGTGTGTGCAGCCTTCTGTTATCTCTCACATGCACGTGTGTTTTCTTACCAGGCAGGTCACAGCCGAGGACCTCCATCCTCATGCCGATCCCAGCGGGCGACCACCTCTCCGGAAAGACTCTGATGTACTGGGCCACTATCTCATCAAACCTCCGCACCTCTGGAGTATCGTAGTGGCCGTTCCCCTCGAAAATCTAAGAGGAGGTAAGCAAGGACATGTTGATTGTGTGTTATTAGTGTTTGGAGAGTTATCAGAGAGCACTTTTTAAAGCAAGGAGAAGTAGGGATGAAACATTTCCCCTCCAGTATAAAGGATGTTTTCCTGCCAATTTTGACCTATCTAAATTCAATTTCTGCACTCAACGGGAAAAATATGGCAAAGCTCTGTAGCCTGCTTCTCTAAATCAGAACATTAAGATCTTGCTGCATGTGCCCAGTGCTGATTTAAAGGAAATGTGTCACAAGTATCATTACTTGAGTTTGTCTTAAAGCCAAAGCTTTCTGAGTGATAATCTTTTCTCTATGTTTGTATGATATACATGGCATCTGTCAGAGTGAGTGCAGGAAAGACATTGTTCTGTGGTGAAAACAGCACCGAGGTAGCACTGAAACAATGGGGAAAGACATAAACGCTGCAGAGGTGGTTAAGTTGTCGTTTTCACCGCTCTGCCATTCACATCTCATTCAAAAACAATAGGAAAATGGCGAGCCTGTCTCTCCAAAGTCATATAACACTCTTAATCAGCATTGTTTCCAAGCACAGTGTGACATGTGTCATAAAAATAACAACAGAGACTGTGTTTCCTTTGATTTCCAAGTAATTTTTGTAGGCAGCTTGAAGCAGCCTCTGGCAAAAACACAGGATTTATTACAAGCTGAAAACTGCACCAATCCTCTCAAAATGTGGGCTGTGAAAGTTGTAATATTGGTTTCATTAATTGAATTCTCTCTTCTGTCTTCCCCATTTCAGGAATTTTAAAAAACGTATGATGAATTTCCCAGGATGCTCATTTAAAAAGACGGGCAGATGAGAGCGAACAGGATTTTAGCATCAGGAGAAAAGCCAGGCACTCAGTAGTACTATTAAAGCGTTTTAAGACAGAGACTCTGAAAGGAGAACAGAGTTTAAAGTGCCCCGTCTCACAGTGCGTTTCGACTGCCAGCAGTGTTGAGTGGTGATGCAGGAAAGACATTTTTAATTAACACCCATGAGAGACAAATAGAGGATGAGTGAACGGGAGGATGAGACACAGAGAAAAGCACAGGGAGAGTACAGAGGACTTAGTGAGAGGCAAAGACAGAGGCAGAGAGAATGAGGAGTGAGGTGATTAAATTGAATTATTATCGGAGCTGAGGCTGTAATAAAATGGGTTTTTTTCCCCCTGAAAATGACATGGCTGAAAGAGAAGGATAGAAAGAGAGAGGGAGAGAGAGGCACCGAGGGAAAGAAAGAGAAAGGAGACAGAGAGAGAGGAGGGATTGAGTTGAAAGACAGCTATAAATAAACTACAAATGAGGGAGAAGTGACAGTGACAATCAGAGAGAGGAGAGTACATATGTATCTGTCAGACAGAGACGGAGGTGCTGAGCATGTGAGCGTCTTCTCCTCTTTTTACCTTAGCAAACCCGGTCTTGCTGTCCAAGATGTAAGTCCATTCCTTGCCGTTCAGGCTGTGGGCCAGTTTGTACTTCCTGACAAACGCTCTGTTCTCAGCGCTCGTGCTGCCCTCCAGCCCTCTGGCACCCTGGGTAATAATGCCACGCACCATCTTGGGCACGCCAAGGTCGGCCTGCAACACGGACAAACATAATTATTATTGTTAGCTCACTCTCTGAACCACAGAAGCCAATCACTTTCATGGTCCCCTGCCTACTGTGGCAACTTTTGACTTCCCCTGTAGCCTACGCAATCAATCAGTGCTGGTTTTCCATTACTGAACTTTTAACAAGTTGCCAGGCTTAAGTATGTTTTTTTTCCATGAAACATTTACTTTCTGATGCAGTAAGGCTAAAGCGTAGCCCATTATCTCCAACTACAGTTTCTTTTATAAAACAAGCAGGCAGTTCTGTCAAGCATAGAGTACACTGTAATGTAAAAGATCACTCGTAGGGATAAGGTGACGTACCTGCAGCCACTCCTCTCCAGCTATGGGCTGTGTCGGGTTGGGAAACCAGCCTGAACGACTGGCTACCAGCCTGGCTGCCCCCATGGAGCCGTGAATGTCTCTCATGGATGACGCAGAGATCTGGGAGTCAGGCAGCAGCCCGGACAGCATGCCTTGCAGCTCCGAGCAGGGAGCATCTGAACAGGTGACAAAGGCAGAATGCAGGAATACTGTTATTGCTGGGCTTTCTCTATTGTGTTTGAGTGTTTTTAAAGGTACAAGTGGGATTTCTGATTTCTTTCTTGCAGCAGGATTGTTCTTTTATAAAGAAATTTCCTCTGCTCTTTCTTGTTTTTCACAGGTCAGTGCAGCAGCCAAGATTTCACAGCTGCTAAAAAAACAAACCAATGGACCAAATTTCACTGATGTGAAAAGGATACTATGGATTAGTCATTTCTGGTTGATGTCAGACCTTTGTTGAATGAACTAACATAAAATGTTATTAAGTTGTTTACTGTGATAGATTTTATATTTGGAGTCTAGAAAGGGAAAAGGAAGGAAGGAACATTCAATTGGAAAAATATTTAGAAATGCTCAAGAATCAGGAGTGATGGAGGTGACAAAGTAATTTGAAAATAATTTACATGTACATAAAGGACAAATACATGCTATTTTTATTATTATTGTCATCATTTAAAGGCATTTGGATTTCCACTAAATGTGAGCACAGACTCTAAAATGTTTATTTTTTCGTCATGTTCTCTAAATCCAGTGTAGTTAATTGAGGTCGCTGCATTGCTAAACATCTCATAATAAAAAACCTCTTCATGAATGAATGTGACTTGAAGGTCAGGAATAATTTAATGTCACCGTTGGATCTCATCTATGTGCAAAACTCGTGTGTGTGATTGTGACGCGAATTGTTAAAACAACGACTGATGTGCTGCACTCTGCTGCTTTCCATCGGCCCATTTCATTATTTTTCCTTCCTGCGGCTGCAAACTTGATGCATAACTTTAACCAAGCTACCAAAGGGGATTGTTCATGGGGAATTGAGCCAGGGAACTCCCAAATGGAAGAACTAAATGAAAGCATGTTGCAGATCAAAGAGATACTGTTTATTACACTGACAAATGTGTTTTAGTCTAACAAGCCTCAGAATATTTTATTGCCATGAATAATGACTAAAAACAAAGAGAAGTAAAAACAAGATGACCATTTCTATTTGAAAATGGAGTGGGGGGGTGAAAAAGTGATGGTGAAAACAGAAGATGTAAGGGAGGAAAAGAGGAACGAAAGGAAGAAGAAGGAGCAGCAGGGGAGGTGAGGTGTTAAAGGACAAAGGGGAGATAAAGAGATAGACAAAAGGTCAAACGAAGTGCAAGAGAATAGAGAGGGTGAGAACGATAAAGAGGGATGCTGGTGAAAAGAGGGAGAGAGAGCAGATTGACAGTGAAGGGTGATGGTGATTGATGGTGACATTCCTCGGGTCCGCGCGGAGATGAATGTTTAATGGCGTGACGTTTGCAGCCGCGCCGCACTATGGTAAATAATGAATCGACAATAAACAACAACAGCTAAGCCAAGCTAGATGAGCTCCCTCAAGCTCTATTACAGACGCGGAAACTGATTAGCAATAAGAAAATTCTATTATTGTTTTGTTTATTCTGTGTTTTCTTATTTTTGCATCTCTCTATGCGAGCTGCTGCACTCCAGCAGGCTTTTTTAAAACAGGAGTGCAGTGGGAGTCGATGAGAATATCATCTCTGGAGATCACAGCAGCAGAAATAGCTAGATATCACACACCAGCGTGAGAGCCCTTAAAACTCTCTCTCTCACACACACACACACACACACACATATATATATATATATACACACACACACTCACACACACAAAGTGATACCAGCATATAGAAGTTGAATAGTCAAGGTCTCTCACACAGGTTGATACATACTTCTGCTCTCACATGCTCTGATGTTTAGCCCACACATGGACACACACGCTCTCCCACTGCGCTTTTCTTGATAACAGGGGCCGTACAAAAGCTGTAAAGCACATCATTTGGGCTCTACCTAGCCGATGCACTGCACACGCACGCGCTACAGTTTCACAAAACACGCGCACAACACAAGCCCGGTGAGAATAACGATAACGGTGCTAAAAATAAATGATTGATAGGTGCTGCAGGGATAAAATAAAATGAGATTAAGGGAGGAGAGAAGGAGGGATGCAGGAACGAAGAGCCGAATGTGACAGGGACAAGGAAAATTTAAGGGAAGGGATAGGGAGGAGAAAATGAGAGACGGCGAGAAAAAAGTGGGAATGGAAGCTGTCAGCAAAGGCAATAGAAGGACAGAGGGAAGAGCGGAATGAGACGGAGAGAGAGAAAAAAACAGCGACATTGAAGAGGGATGGGTAGAAAGTTAGAAAAAAGTAGTAGAGAGAGACATAAAAGTGTGATTTAAGTTAATGACATGTCACTGACTGACTGCTTTATGTCTGCCTTTATGGGCCTGTGTAGGGCATTATCACATTCCCCCTGGCGGTGTGTTCGCCTGTGTGCTTGTCAATATGTCTGTGTGCGCGGAAAGAAACAGAAAAGATACTGCATGGCTATTAGCTGGGATGTTTGGTTATGACGTTTTCTCTGCAGGTTGCAGATATATCTTACGGAGACTGTGGTGTAGCGCCGTGTTTTCCCTTCCCTTACCTCTCCGCCGCGACAAACTCCGTCATCCCTCCCAACAAAAGGCGAGCAAAGTCTGACTTTGCATATAAAGTCTGTGTTTTACTCGAGCCTGTGATGGATTGCAGGCATTACAAGGCAGCAGAAATGGCCAATGTGCAGGGAAACAGAAACGGCCAAAAGATGTGTTGAATTGGCTCTCACCGCTGAGAGTAGTATAGTGAGAAAAGTAGGGTGATGTATAATGCAATTTCAGGTGTTAAAATAGGGTGAAAAATAGCCAATTGGTAGACAAGAACACAGGCAAAGATACCTGATATATGCCACGTCCCTGTCTCTTTTGCCTGCTCTCCCTCTCTCATTCAATCACACACACACACACACACACAACACAGGGACACACACACACAAGCAGTATCATATTGTTTTGGTGTGATTGTGATTTGTGTGGGTGCTGAAATAGCCCTCCTAGATAAGAGCATATCTGTCCCTCTCAATGGCCACCACAATGGCAGCAGAGAGAGGCCCTAACCTAATAATGATACAGTGTAGCCTCACACACAGACACACACACTTAAACAGATTGAAACTCTCTCTCTTTTACCATTTCTGTAACACACAGACACACACACAAACACAGACAGTCTAATTAAGTTTTATCTATTTATAGTATTGAGCTGATTATGCTGGTTGAAATCGTGTTTGTTTGCCAGGGCTGCAGATGAAAGCTGAGAGCCTGTTACTCTCTGATGTTATCACCCACACATCACACTCTAGTATTATTCTATTAGGACAGAGTGTGTTTCTTTGTGTGTGTCTGTGTGTGTGCACGATGGGTGAGTGGGAGACAGAGAGGGAGGATATGTATATGAAAGAGCGAGGGCGCGAGAGTGAGTGCACATGAGAGTGGGTGTGTTGTGTGCATGAGAAAGAAAGAGAGTGATAGATGACAGAGAGAAAAGTCTGAATAGAAGCATTTTATGGATTGACAAATGAAGGAATTATTCATCATTAGATCACATAAATGAAGGGAAGAAAAGGGGACATTTTCCTGTTCTCTTCCAGGAAATGTTTCCTAAGGGAGTTATTTTTGCCACGACCCACCTCCTGACCCGGCGTAAATTTTGGCAAGGCCACTGTAGTGTTTACACAAGACAGAGTCCCATGGGGAGGCCAGAAAAAAACTCTGCAGAAGAAAATGTTTCATCTTTCTTACCAGTAATTTGACAGCCGTACAGCTCGAACCGCAGCGCAATGCCATTCTTCCACGTCTGAGGTCTGATCCGTACGAAGCGGGCCAGGACCGGCTGTGGGATCCGATTGAGAACTACCTCTGTGGCGTCGACGTTGGCGTGGAAAACCTATACAGAGAGAGGAACAGAGGGGATTTTATGACAGTACGTCTATGGCTGTGGGGATTTTCAGCATTAAAATACTGTACATGTTAGCAGTTTAGCATTGTCATCGTAAGATTGTTGGTGTGCTGATGTCATCCTTTAGCTCAGGCATTACTGTGTCTGAGTGCAGAGCCTTGCAGAGCCACTGGCATGGCTGTAAACTCACACAGTGGGCATGCGCCTATATCAGTTATTGCACTGAGGTTCTGACAGTCTTTTCTCGATAAGTTTTAGCAACTGGTTTTGCAACTGCGTGTCTGTGGGTTCAGTGTGGAGAATGTACTTTGCCCAGTTCAGCATAAAAACATGGTTGTGCGCACAGTTTAAAACCTACCAAAAAATAAGGAGTTACGTGGACAACTGAAACATAACTAAGTAAAAAAAATGACAGTCATACACTGTTAAACAACAGTTAACCATAGCAACAACATTTATTTTAGTATCAGTATCTGCATTGGCCATGTATGTGAGCATTTGAAGACTCTACCTACACAGAAATAGATATACACAGAGTTTAAAACAAGAGCTTGAGGTAAAAAGAAACATTTAATGATTGTGCACAAGTATAAATGTACGGATTATCTATATTGATAAACTAATATTTATATTGATGACTAATTTCAACATAATGAAACGTAAGGTAAATTTACAAAAGATTTTTTTGTGCATATGTACACGAACACACACACAATATATTGTGTTTGTCCACAGAAATAGGAGCAAAGGTTTTCCTGCAAACTCTAACACAAACAGTCTGGGGGCACGCAGTATGTAATAAATCAAGGATATAAGTATGTGGAAGAGCATCCTCTTCTCACGTCCTCTTGACTTCACCACACACACAAACACATGCAACCAGAGGAAAACATAATCTCTACTCCTTCATGCACTGGGAGCAAAGAAAAACACACTCCTCTTGCCCCTCAATGCACAGACACACAAAGACACTGCTCCCAGACACAAGTGCCTCACACGTGCACATCAAAGAATGCCCTGTCTTTCCACTGCCTTATAAAGTGCCCCCCCAAGCTCACACACACCCCACCATGTGCACACACAACACACATACTAAATAATTTCCCCCCAAAATACACACAAATACAGATAAAATGGTAACTGAATGCAAGCGCACATGGCCACAGGCATCCTTTTTGCCTCTTGACACCAAGACTTTATATCTCTGTCTATCTGACAGAGTGCTGTGCCTCTCTCTCTGTCTATGACTGTCGTCTCTGATGGTCTCACCACATAAAACACAGCTGGGCTTCTGCTCCTCTCCGTATCATTTCGCTTTCTCTCCTCCTTTCTGTCTTCCTTATCGACACCCCTCCACCCCACCCTTCTCGCTTGCTGCTGAGATGATACACTGCTGTAAATTTAAGGAAAAACATCTTTCCTGTTGTTTCATTAGAGAAGCTCATAGGCTGTTTTCACTCTGTGTCGCTAATACTCTTTCTATTATGTTACATCAGTGCTGAAAACACAACATAGTGCGTTTATCACAGAAAGCAGTAAACCTCATTCAACAGAGCCAAAGGCCTTGCAATTACTTGCTTGGGTACTCATTTATAGATGTTCGCTTTGTTTTAGGAGTGTGTGTCATAGTATGTGTGTGTGTGTGTTTGTGTGTGTGTGTGTAAATCCAGTATTTCCCTCCTGTTTTCAATCCATTAAACAGCAGGACTTGTCAGGGGTGACAAAAATATGGATGAAAGGTATTTCTGACTTACAGGAACAGCAGCTACTAGGGCCAGCTGGGACTTGAACCCATGACCCACTGTGTGTACAATACAAAGTGAGACCCAGTGAACTCATGCCCTTACAATGCCCTTAATACCAGAAACTGTGACCAGTTAAATGATGGAAAAATGCCTAAAGGCCCCAAAAGACTTAATAGGATTGTGGCAGCGGGCTGTAATTACAAGTGTATGTGTGTGTATTGGAGTGTCCGTGTGTAAAAGTGTAATTATGAAGTCTCACTCTGAGGAGTTGGGGGCTCTGATTTCCCTTGGTACACACTGAAGCATTTCCACAGCAAATGTGAACAAAGACACACACTCTCTCACAGACTGGAACTTTCATGTATGTGCTTATATATA